>REGM01000149.1:0-26945 GCA_004194415.1 Aurelia aurita | reverse complement strand
TGGTACCACTGTTCCTCAATTAAGTTAAGATTTAGGATGATATAAATGTTTTTCGAAACTTTCCTTGGTTGTTTAATGTTTCTGAGAAATGAACTTTCATCAAGAGTGCTCTTATCGACCAGCAGAGGGCTCAAATCTTTAAAAAGATGGGTGTAAAATTCCATAAAATTTTTCTTTGAATTAAATGGCTTGAAAGGAACTTAGGGTACTTTGCTTTAAATATGTCGTCGAAATGTTTTGATATCTTCATTCTTTTCAAAATGGCAGCATTTATGTATTTGATGCCGTGACGTCATCAGATTGCTAAATCATAGACCAGAAAGCGACAGATTTCTGCTTTCCCCCATTTTGTTGACCTTGATAAACGATAGTTTTCTTGAAGATGGTACCACTGTTCCTCAAGTAATTAGGGGTGTACCGGATCAGGATTTTCAGAATCTGGCCAGAACCGGATTTACCAGATTTTTTCATGGAATCCGGCCGGATTAATATTTCCGATTAATAGTTTCCGTTCCGGAAAGAACAAATCAACGTTGCAATCGGTAAGATTTCTCGAGGAATAGGAATGCTCAAGTATTCTAAAAAATATCTTTCGTTAAAAACCATACAAAGGAGGTATTTCAGTATCGTAGACCCGCATTTTAGATATTGCTGCTCTGTTTGGGGATGTGCTGGTGATACTACTCTAACAAAATTGCAAAAGCTACACAATCGGGCAGCTCGTGTTGTTACAAACAGTCCCTTCAATAAATCATCGCTGCCATTAACAGAGACCTATAAAGTGTGGGAACAGGGGAACGCCGTTCCCAGGAAATTTTTGGCAAAATTTTTAGGTGGCAGGAAATTTTTTGAAAAATAGGCTAATTTGTATGTTGCCGTCAAAGTAACTTTAATTAAGCAGAATCTTGACAACGAGGCTTGCATTTAGAATTGAAAAAAAGATTTGTCGTTATAAGTACTAGATTTCGTCCAGGCCAACCTATCATCGAGCTCTCCAGTTGCATCTTGAGCTCTTCAGTTACCAAGTAGAATGTGCTATTCTATCTACAACTTACACGAACTACGCCATACAATCCACTAAATCGATGTCAATTCAACAAATTTGTGCAGGTAGTTTTGACGAAATTTTTGCCGTTCCCAGGAAGAAAGTAATTTTATCGGCCTCTGGCCATTAATATCATAACTAGGATGGTTAACAATCAAAGAAATGATTGACTTTGAAACAGCCTCTATAGTGTACAAATCATTGAATGGGCTTGCACCTCCCTATATGCAGTCAATGCTTCACAAATTGTCAGATTCTTGCAATCGGACCCTACGTAATACCAGTACTGATCTCAGGATTCCATTGTGTAAGACCTCAAATGGGCAACGGAGCTTTTCCTATCGAGGAGTTACTGTTTGGAACCAATTGAGCTATGAAATCAAAACTGCTCCTTCGCTAGCTACTTTCAAAATGAGACTAAAATCGTTCTTGAAAGATCAAAGAGGTTGATCTTCTCAACCAACGTTCACCACATGCATATGACTTCTGAGTCCCTTTCTTTTTATAAATGTTTCTTTTCTTTTATATAGGATATTAAAGTTGATTTATATTAGCAATTCATGTATTAGGTTAGTTTGTTTTTAAGCAGTGCACATTTTAAATCAGTTATTTAAATTTTACTGAATGTATTTAACCCTGTTAAAATAAATCAAAATGAAATAAATCAAAAATGATAATTGGCCATTACCGGATTTTCCTGTACCAAAAGTGTTCAACATTCTTCCAAGAAAGTGTTAGGCGACAACAACGAAAAGTAAAAATTTTCATAAAGATATCTAACAGACTTACAGTCTTGTAATCTAGCGATGCTAAGCACTTATATTTCAAATCTCTTTTAAAGCTTTTGTTAAGTCATAAAATAGAGTATAGTGAACAGGGGCATATTTTCTTATTGAAAAGTATACGACATTTATCAATGCAAGATTGTTTAGGGGTATTTCTTTAAGTTTAAAGGAATCGCTTATGAATTCATGTTTTCTTATGTATATATAACAAACTCATTGATAACAAACTAGTACTTTGATATAAACGAGTGACTTCTGCGATCGTCTCAGCCTGGCTGTGCCATCGAGCAACAGAGGTTCTCGCCAAGTGGGTACTGCATTGCGCTGAGCAGTACCGTCATCTTTAGCGCAGCCTAACATTTCATTAACAACAAAGAGATTTGCATATTGCCTTTATTGACTTTACCAAGGCCTTTGATTGTGTGAATCGTGAGCTTCTCTTCAAAATCTTAGGAAAGCTTGGTTGTCCACCAAAATTTGTTAGTATCATCAAAAGCCTATACACTGACGTGCATGCTAGACTGATTATAGATGGAGAACTATCAAAGCTGATTGAATACAGTAGTGGCGTATAACAAGGTTGTAAGCTTTCTCCAACCCTTTTTGGGATCTATGCAGCTGTTCTTCTCCTGCTAGCATTCAGCAATACCAATAACGCACACAGCATCAAGGTTCGCTTCATGTATGATGGTGATATCTTCGATCTTCGTAGGTTAAAAACAACAACTAAGACACTCACTTTATTCATAAGAGAAGCCCAATATGCAGATGACATTGCTATCTTTTGTAATAGCACAGAAGGACTCCAGCTTCTTCTGTCTTCTTACAATGCATTATCCATGAAAATGGGCTTACGTATCAACATAAAGAAGACTGAAACAATGAGCATTGGCACTAATGTGGACTTTAACATCGACGGAAAAAAGCTAGCCAAAGTGGATCGTTTTAAATACCTGGGCAGCTATATCACCAGAGACTGTAAAATGGATGAAGAGATCACTGCACGTATACAAGCTTATCATGTGCTGTAGGAAGGCTAAGGAATAGAGTATTTGATTGTCGGGATTTAACAACAGAGACAAAACTTAAAGTGTATAATCAGTGTGTAATTCCTTTGTTGACGTATGGGAGCGAATCTTGGACACTTTACCGAAAACACGTTATACAGCTCAGAACCATTCAGCAACGTCACCTCAGATTCATATTGAAAATTAAGTGGGACGACTTTATCACTAACGATGAAGTCCTAGGTCTCGCAAAGGCGGATGGTATAGAGATTGTTGTTAGCAGGAGCAGATTGCGTTGGATGGGTCATGTTGCCCGTATGCCGGAGACAAGACCAGTCAAGGCACTTTTATACGGTGAGCTTGCAGAAGGGAGAAGGAAAGTAGGACGACCGCTGCTCAGATTCAAGGATACCATCAAAGATATTCTGAAAAGAGGTGATGTTCTCGACACTTGGACAGAAAGTGTACATGATCGACCTGAATGGCGCAAGTTGACGTTTGAAGTGGGTGGTCGAATAGATCAGAAGAGGAAAGAGAACAACAAAAGAATACGTGGAAAGCGACACCAGAGAAAATAAAGACTAACTATGTCAGACTTCTTGAATACTTCAATTGTGTATTTTGGACTTCGTAACTCATTTGTATGTTTTTGTGTTATACTCGTATCGGGTTATAGGCGTATATATATAACAAACTAGTACTTTGATGGCGGAAAATTTAAGAAACTCTTGTACTATGTTTCAGAAGCACAGAGAAACTTTTAAAAACTTAAATCAGTTTGTCATAGCAAAGATTTCATTGCTTTTTCTGCATCATAATTTGAGACAATTCTAAATTCTAAAACGAATAGACAATAAGATACTATTTTGAGATTTGTCCTTGATTACATTGCATGATTTGTTATGCTATTTGACTTAGAATCATTGTTGTTCGTTTTATTCAAACTTATATTACTGGTTTTGCCATCCTCTGCAAATTGTCTCAGTGCTAAATTAATTTTTTGAAAATCTGGTAGCTGGCCGGACTTCAGACAAAATCCGGCCGGAACCGGATTTCGTAAAAATCGGCGATCCGGCCTACCGGATATCCGGTACATCCCTACAATTAATTAAAGATTTTAGGATGATTTAAATGTTTTCAAACTTTCCTTGGTTGTTTAATGTTTCTGAGAAATGAANTGCTATTTGACTTAGAATCATTGTTGTTCGTTTTATTCAATCTTATATTACTGGTTTTGCCATCCTCTGCAAATTGTCTCAGTGCTAAATTAATTTTTTGAAAATCTGGTAGCTGGCCGGACTTCAGACAAAATCCGGCCGGAACCGGATTTCGTAAAAATCGGCGATCCGGCCTACCGGATATCCGGTACATCCCTACAATTAATTAAAGATTTTAGGATGATTTAAATGTTTTCAAACTTTCCTTGGTTGTTTAATGTTTCTGAGAAATGAATTTCCATCTCTTAGCGCCCTTTACTGTTTTGTCACCCATTACCGCCATGGGATGGACGAATTAACAATAAACAATGGGGATTGGTATTTCTCTGCATAGGCATCATATCTTTACAAACATTGCATTATTGGTTAACGCATCTTTCGTTTGATTGATTGGCTTGAAAGGATCTTCAAGTACTTTGCCATAAGTCTTCATTGGCAATCTTTGATATCTTGATTATTTTCAGAATTATAGCATCTTCTATGTTTCAAACAGTTTTCCGGTTGTGACGTCATCAATTGCTAAATGGTGAATCAGAAAAGCTACGGATTTCTGCTTACCGCCATATTATGCCTAGACCTTCATAAAGTATGGTTTTCTTGAAGATTGTACCGTTTTTCCTCTATTAACTTAGTATTTAGAACGATTATTGTTTTAAGCTTTTCGTGAATCTTTTAATAAAAAGAAAAGCGCAATAATTTCTGAAAATTGTCAAGATCTCAAAGATTTCCAACGAACACTTATAGCAAAGTACTAGACTTATGACGTTGCGTCCCTTGTTTCCCTGTGCTCTTTGAATTGTTGATATCGCTTCGGTCCTATTGACCGAAGCGATATCAACAAGTCAAAGAGCAAGGGCTTTTAAGCCATTAAATCAAACGAAAGATGCATTAACCAATCGTGCAATGCTTTTTAAAGATTTGATGCCTATGCTGTATGTCCCACTTTGATTTTTGAAATTAGACATCTTCCTAAATGTTAGTATTGTTTGGTTCGCCCGAATTCCCCTGTATCTGATGTAAGGACCATTTTATAACCAAACATGGTTTGGTGCTCCGTATTATTGTGTAATTTGTACTGAAAGAACAACCTGGTTCCGAGGGCCAGTTTCCTACGTCAATACTGAATCCTGCAGGCTGCCATGCTGGATTCAGCAGCCTCCTTTTGGGTCATGGGAACGAGGTTGCTGAAAGAATTTCAAACGAAGATGAAATGATCTGAGCTGTATAAATTTAATGTTTCTTTTCAGGCTGTTGTAACTGGTTACGACTTTGCACAGTCATTCGTGTCTTGTCAAAGAAATATTGTTCAGATGAATTTGAAACAGTTTAAACAGTCGCCATCTCGGAAAAGGTAGGCAATATTAAGAGTAAGGCCTGGTGAATACGTCATGCCAGTGTTTGGATCCGTTATACAGGGTGTCCCAAAAACTTTGTGCCCCATTTGTGTGGCTGCTGCGGAAGGGATGTACGTTGTATTGCCCGTTTTTGATACAGCCGCATAGGATAAGCTTCANAAAATCATGATAACTTTGATAAATGATTTACTGACGCTTTTTTCAACTGGATTTCCACATGGGGGTATTCCTACTTAAATTACGCATCGAATGATGTATGGGTTCGCTATCATTCACGCACAGTACGGTTCCTCGGAGGAAAAAGCTGAAATTACTGCCGTGAGGGTGGGCAGTAACCTTAATAGAAGACATATATGTCATCTTCCTCCAACTTACAAATATTTCTCAAAGCCTGGAAAAAATAATTGTACAACACTTTCTAATTTGAGGCAGACTTTAACTTCCTTAGGGCAGTGCCTGCTGAGATCCAATTGAGTATGCATTGTGTTGACCTGTGTTTCACTGGAACACAGGCTAGCATTGTGTGTTTCAAAAAGTGATTATGAAGTCTATGAAATGTATGTTGAACTTTTCCAGACTGTTGTCATAGCTCTAAACGTATCTGAAAAGAAAGCACATTTGGTACTGATCCCTGTCATTTAAAGTAGAAAACAATCTCTAACGTACCAATATTTCTACTTAGCGAGTTTTCTTTGAACATTCGTTACATATAAAATCGAGTTTTCTTGTGTTAAAAATTTTCATCGATATTTGTTCACAGCTTTGATGATACCATTCATGGCAGATATCACATCGGGCCATATAGTCCTTCTTCGACTTTGGCGCCTCATATGGCATTCGGCAGCTACAAAAGAGCTCCATCGTTATACGCTTGCCTTTTGAGAAGCTGGACTTTTCAGAGGCCTTTTCTACCTCTGGGAAAGGACTGAATGAGTTTTTGCGTAAACACTTCAACAGGTGGGGTCGCATGGCTGAAGCGTCATATGTCCTCTGTGTGGGGTCTTCTCCAAATGCCAAAGATGTGGCAAAAGCAACGGCAAACACTCCGCAATCGACAGAATTCCTCTGTTGCTGGACCGGTACGATGTTAAGGTGGATTTCTGGTCCCCTAACATGCAGCATACTGGCAATCTGCTTCTTGACAAATTTGGGAACAGCCCCGTTATTTAGGCTGTCATATACATTGATGCCATTCTTATGTGGATCAAGGCAATGTGAAATGCATACCCAGTGTAGATCACCATCGTGCAAAATTTGGATAAATTTTTGTCCCTTTGGGACAATATCAAAAGCATGGGTGGCACCAATTACGGTATCCTGGAAACCTTTAAACTCAGTAAACATGCTGCTGAGGATGTTCTGGGATATGTTGATTGATTCATCAGTTAGCATGTGGTTCTCTTCGATTGTCTTCATTTCCACCGAGGTCAGCCTGAGATTTCGTTTAGTCTTACGAGGCCCTTGATCTCCTTTCTTGACACAGGTTATCTCTATGTCATTATCAGAAGTGTCACACGATACACTGGGTACTTCTGGCACATTGTTAAGCATGGTGCTTATCTCGGCTGCATGCGGTGGAGTCCATGGATCACAGGCTTCATCCTTTACTCCGGTTTCTAGAACTAAATTTTCATAGAAATCGTACATGTTATCATAATATGCTTCCTCTTGGACTTCTCCAACGACATTCTGCGTTGTCGATTTCTGCCCTAAATGGCATCGGATGTCAAGCTTTGCAGCGCGTTTGGCATTATCTGCACCAATGCCGACTCTGTTACTACCAGGCCGCTTGCCTCGTCGAAGTGGAATGTCAAGAGTTTTTTTACCTTTATCATTTCGTGGGAGTTGCCCAGATGGTGATGTTTTGTTTGACCGAAAGGTGATATCCTTTTCATCCTCCAACACAAATCCATCGTCGTGAGTAGCAGCCATTTTCAACTTAGCCATGATGTCTTCGAGTGCATTGGTAACTTCAATAAGAACCTCTTCGTCGTAGACAACATAGGTAAGGCTCTTCATTTCCTTTAACACCTCTCTACACGCTGTAGCCTTACTTCGATGATTTGGTGTATATGTGGGAAGCTCTTTTAAACTTATTTGGCTATTGATCTCAATTTCTTCGAAGTCTTCGAAGTCTCCAATGTTCTCACTAGGTGGACGAACCTTTGCAACGATGAAGTCATCCAGCGTTATAAACGGAGATTCTCTGTAACGTCTGGGGAATTTAGTCCAGTTCCATGTTGGGTATTCTCTCATAACTGCAAGGAAATGCTTGCACGGCAACAGATTTTGTGCCCAATCGGGGCATTGACATTGTGGCATTTCATCAGAACTACTTCCAGCAAAGTTCAGCTTGTACCATGTGTCCTTCCCTCTCCCTTTAACTGTGAATAAACCATTCTCTTCATCTATCACCTTCACAGAAGTTGAACGAATTTCTGCAGCAGCTGTCATTCTTTCTCGCATGTGATTGACAAACTTTCTTGGCTTATCTCGCATGAATTCAGGAACATCAAAATTATACTTTCGCGAGTATCCACTGAAGTGCATATTCAAGTTGCGATACCTGGATGAAAGAATTTGCTTTAGAATTTTATATAAAATTCAACATCGCGTCATAGCGTCTTTCTAGCACAATACCACCGTTAGACCAAAAATTCATTCTAAAGGAATCCTAAGAAATTAAAGAAACTCCCTTCACATGCTAAATGGGTCAAGTTGTAATTGGTAATTAATTTAAAGTGAAGATCACTTTATGTAAAAGCATGGAACAGAAACGAAGAATATATGTTAATCAAAACATAATTTGATTTTACATCAGAAACCGAAAGTTATTCGACCAACGATATGCATCCATGTTACAAATCAAGGCTACTATCAAAAACACGAATTTTGTTGTACCACTAGACTAATCATTTTCGACAAGGTTATTGGTACTTTTGGCACAGGCATATCAAGAATACATTCCTTCAAACTGAAATAGGAGTCAAGGCTGCAGCTTAAGATGGTCGGAACATCGATTCTACCAGGAATTTTTACTCCAAAAGTTCTTTCCACAATCCCAAATATGTATTGAATCTTAATGTCCTATTGTGGAGGCAGTTCTTAGACCTTCAAACCTGTTCAAAACATGTTGTATTCATAAACTTCATACACTGTAATACGCTTTAGTATATCAAAGAAACTGTTCATAAATGAAAAATAATACTTACGAATCCCGTTTTTCTGGTAGGAATGACTCTATCAGGACACGAAGCATGGTGCTGAGTGATTTGTCTCTGTACTGTATCAAGAACTCGCGCTTGAATTCCTTGTTTTGTCTTTCAACTCCATTGTTTGTTGTAACAATAACTGTCTGCAGTTGTTGCTTTCGAAATGCCCATACCCATCGCTGTAAAGATATGACATTGTGTTGATGTTGAAGATAACAAAAATTAACGCAGGTATCGACGCCTTAAGTTTATGTTGCACTTTAATTAACAGTCGTGGTTTTTTTATATGAAAGGAAACTGTAACCGATGCTGTAGCTCTGAAACTAAAGTCACGCTATGAGAGCGATCTGAAATCCTTAAAAAGGGAAGAAAGCAGGATCCAAAAGCATAAATACTTGGTAATCAATTTGGATTTGGGGCCTAACAAACAACTAAAATCCTCAAACCGGCTACATTCATGAAGAAAATTACATTTTTAAGGTAAAGACAAAGCTGCTAACCTCTTTTTCTTCAAGCCATGTGTTTTCAAACCATTCTCGGAGTTTACTTCCATAGTTGGCATTCCAAAATTCACTTGCTTTCAAAGTTTCTTCTGCCATTTCAAACTCCTCGATTGTTTCTGCCCTTGCAACTTTCCTTAAATGTGCAAGTATCGCTTCCTTATGAGGCCTTACATTGTTTGTTCCTTTGGATAGCCAACGATCCCAGGCCTGTTCTCGATGAAAATCGCATATTATGACCTTGCAACCTAAAATTTAGAATTTAGAATAAAATTTAGAATGGTTTACATGTATTTTTCAACACAATACTGTCAAATGGAAGGGGAATCATCTGATGTTTTCACAATAGATCGCAGTCTTCAGAGCAAAATTAACGTATGCATGATTTTTATCTATTTTTCTTTGGATTTTTAAGTTGAACTATACACAAACCATAACATTCTCTGATCGAGTCAAAGTTGTTTCGAACATTCAAAGTTAAAATGTATAGAATGCATATCAGTCAACCAAGGCATCTAAGGCATCTAAGGAAAAAAAACTCAAACAAAAAGTATAACATTGCATAATTTGTATAAAGCATGCACTGTTTCAGGGCTTCGCAGACAGTCAAACTTTCACATTCAACTGTTCTACAGACATATGGGAGTACCCTTGGAGTCTTGTTGTCCACTACTGTTGGTTTTTTATGTGGAAGTAGGAAAGAAAATTTGTGAACAGTTGTCTTGTGATACTACTTCGAACAGTCAAACAATAATAAAACATAATGAAAAGCTTCCTTCAAATATTCAATAGAAATAATTAAAAAAGATTCAAGTATGGTTTTGCTTTTTAAAGCAGTTTTAACGAAATTTCAACACAAACCTTGAAAAGTTTCCTCAATGGCACCAATTTCTTGTTCGTCAAAATCTGTCATAAATGTTGTAGGTTTCCATTCTGGATTCCATCGTTTCACACTTGCCAGTGCTTCTTGAATAGATGTCTTTCGCTCATCTTGCACAACAAAGGAAGCTACGACTTGATAGTCCACATTAGTCTTAACTGCGAGGAAGAACAAAGGAAGAACATATTTGGTGGTTTTATATGTTGCGTCTAAGAAGCATGCGTAGTTCCCATATCTTCGAAGCAAGTGCTGTTGAAAGACTGTTTGATGAACAACCAATAGTTTCTGGCGTGACAAATTTGACAGTACTCTCAAATCTTCTGATTCGCGTGGTTTATCGGCTACAGATTCGATGTTCAAAGCCGTATCATCAATTTCAGCGTATGGTCGAAAGAAGAACTTATCTGTGGGAGATTCCCTTTGCCATTCTGCTATAGCTGCAGCAACATTCTCTTGATCAATTTTTGAAAATCTTTTCTTCACATGAAGGCTATACATCTTGTTCCTTATCATGGCTTTCGTGGGATAGTAANATGTTGCGTCTAAGAAGCATGCGTAGTTCCCATATCTTCGAAGCAAGTGCTGTTGAAAGACTGTTTGATGAACAACCAATAGTTTCTGGCGTGACAAATTTGACAGTACTCTCAAATCTTCTGATTCGCGTGGTTTATCGGCTACAGATTCGATGTTCAAAGCCGTATCATCAATTTCAGCGTATGGTCGAAAGAAGAACTTATCTGTGGGAGATTCCCTTTGCCATTCTGCTATAGCTGCAGCAACATTCTCTTGATCAATTTTTGAAAATCTTTTCTTCACATGAAGGCTATACATCTTGTTCCTTATCATGGCTTTCGTGGGATAGTAACGTCGATTTGATCTTGCTGGTTTGTCCTTCCCTTTAAACAATTCTTTCCTCACATAATACTCGAGGTGACGTTTCATTTCCTTGACGTTGCTGACACCTTGCTGGTCCATTACTTCTTCAATTCTGCGTGAAATTAGTTGGTCTATTCTTTGAGACAGACCACCAGCCTAGGGAAAATATTTATAGTAAGTCAGATTGCAGGCAAAATATAACATGAAATAGATACACAGTTCAATCTCCATATTCAATGTTGATATTGTAAACCTCGTGAAAATGATAACCCACTGTTCTCTCAAATATCTGACATTAACCATTGGTCAAAAAAAGATTGGAAGATAGCATACAAGGCAGTCCCTTTTCAAGTTATTAGTAGATGATAGGCAGAAATTCTTGTTGGATAGTCTTTGGCAGGATAGTTTTCTGGCTTATAATAAGTTCACAGATATTACTCTCATCATTTAGAAACTTCCTCTAACAAAATGCCACCCTCGCTATAATTAGATAAACTTGTAGGGATCTAGCAAAGCAATTCTACTGTTAACTAGCAAAGTCTTTGACTATGTATGAGATGAAATTAAGGATTGATTTTCCCTGGCTTGCTTTTTATTCCTTAAATAAAAATTATATCAAGTAAAAGCTGAAACTGAAAATGATTTCAGGAATTTGTGACTTAGCGTGTCTTCTTTACATTCAAAATTAGGTTAATGCAATTCCATAAAAGACTTATTTTTTTACCTCTCCAACATGATGCCCAGTGTGTTCATTCGCATTTGCAAGTTGTACATGGATACAGCGTTTCCAGTTTCTTACCATTCCAGTAACCCAATGCTCTTTTAGTTTTTTACTTGCATTGTCTTTGAAATACTTTGTTTCTGTCGTAATCAGTAATAAAAGTTTTAAAGATTAAATCCTATTAAGCANATAACCCACTGTTCTCTCAAATATCTGACATTAACCATTGGTCAAAAAAAGATTGGAAGATAGCATACAAGGCAGTCCCTTTTCAAGTTATTAGTAGATGATAGGCAGAAATTCTTGTTGGATAGTCTTTGGCAGGATAGTTTTCTGGCTTATAATAAGTTCACAGATATTACTCTCATCATTTAGAAACTTCCTCTAACAAAATGCCACCCTCGCTATAATTAGATAAACTTGTAGGGATCTAGCAAAGCAATTCTACTGTTAACTAGCAAAGTCTTTGACTATGTATGAGATGAAATTAAGGATTGATTTTTCCTGGCTTGCTTTTTATTCCTTAAATAAAAATTATATCAAGTAAAAGCTGAAACTGAAAATGACTTCAGGAATTTGTCACTTAGCGTGTCTTCTTTACATTCAAAATTAGGTTAATGCGATTCCATAAAAGACTTATTTTTGTACCTCTCCAACATGATGTCCAGTGTGTTCATTCGCATTTGCAAGTTGTACATGAATACAGCGTTTCCAGTTTCTTACCATTCCAGTAACCCAATGCTCTTTTAGTTTTTTACTTGCATTGTCTTTGAAATACTTTGTTTCTGTTGTAATCTGTAATAACAGTTTTAAAGATTAAATTCTATTAAGCATACAAATTGTAGAAATCTGTGTAGAAACCAGGCCAAAAGGTCATTTCGCTAGGCTTTCATATCTTCGCTATGAAATGAAATTAACATGTGACGTGCATGTGAAACTAATCTTGTTTCAAAGCATAGTTTATAATCATATGAAAAAGTAGATTGATCTCTGACAAGTTGATAATGAATGTGAATTCGTTAATGTGAAACAATGTAATTGTAGCTTCATACTGTAGCTAACCTTACAAAGCTTCACTTGAACATACAGCATTCAGTTGCTAACTAGAAAAATGTGAACATAGCTATTTTTCATGTTTTCTGTTTCTTTTTTCATGTTTATATACTTGTTTTTCATTTATTCAAAATACCAATATATAATTTTTGTTGTATGCTATAAAGTACTTTTTGTTTAAAAAACAATCCAATTTGAAAATTGTTCAAAACTAACAATGTTAATGTTATCTTATAAAAGCTATGATATACAGCCATATATACTGTATCTATCTACCTTGAAATCTGGAAAAAGAACAATTTCACGGAAAATGACATTAGCTTGACATCCCAATTTCTTTGTTGGCTGAACCAAAAATCTTCTTTTTGACACATTGTGGTCTCCAAGCTGAAAAGTATGATAATGTAAGATTAACGTCAACTTGTGATCGTGTTGGTAGGCTGTACAATTGAACCTCATTATTTCAAACTCGGGGAAATGAAATTTGTTTGAGATAACATGGTTTCAAAATAACCACAGCTGTAACTGTACTTAAGAATATAAAGACAAACTACCAAATTGTTTGAAAAGCAAGTACTGTGAGATAACCAAGTTTGAGCTATCAAGATTCAACATTTTTTCAAATGAACTTCTCAAAACCAGTACCAATGAAGGTGAAGTTGTGGTTTTTAACTTTAAGTGCAGGAATCACAGAAGTACATGAGCCTCAACTCTCTCTCCTCCACCCCTCATAATGACTAGTATTCATTCTGGAGAATAAATCAACTTGTACAAAGTTGTTCTTTCTCATTTGCCAAAAAACAAAATTTGTGATGTTGGCACCTCTTAAGCAAAGCATGAGAAACCAAAGCTATCATAAAAATAATATCAATGTTGGGGCTAAAATATATGGTTATAAGTCATATTTTTCCTATACTGTCTTGCCTGTTTAGCTTCTGCATTTTCTTTGGCTTTCTTCTTGCTCGATAAACTCTTATCTGTCCCATGATGGCAATTATAAACTTTTCGCTCCAAAATGATAAATGGTATATAACCATCATTCTCCTCTACAATTGGGCCATTCCTATTGCATATTGATGAAGCATTCCAATAAATTTTCTTGCCTTTTAAATCAACAGCTACAAAATAACCAAATAAAGTTAGAAAACCATAATATTTCAACGATAAACCTGATGGCATGAATCAAATGGATACCTGGATATCCCTGCCCTCTGGGGATATATCAACAGTAAGAATTTAATTTTTTTCCATTCTTGGTAGTCAAATCCCCTGCCATTCAGCCAACTCTCCCAATGCCTCAGTCTTCTTGCCGCCTTAGATATGGCAATACATACATAATTCAAATGACCGAATAAGAAATTTAAAATCGTTTTATGATAATTTCAAATTTGTCATTTTCTATCAATCCCCGAACCCCCAGCCCAGTCCCACCCCTCTCTTTCTGGGATCATCATACTGAAAAAAAGTTTGCTGACAGTGTAGATTGTTATACTTAACAAGCGTATTATCAAAATCTCCCACTCAGCTTTCTTCTATTTTCTTATTTTGTGATAATAAAAAGCCACATTCGGCATTGTATTTAGTTTTAGAGTTGTCAATGAAAGGCCTAAGAGGCTGAGTCTTTGCAAAATTTCAAGTTCATTTAATGCTTTCCAAAAAAAAAAACTCACCTGATTTACCAAAATTTTTGGGAGAAGTCAAAACAACGAATTTACTTGTTGTTTCTCTTTCGTACTCTTCTAAAACTCCAACAGCATCCTTGATATTGTCAACCACGTCGGTGTGAGCAGCCATTTGTAATCATTGAAATCAAAATACAAGTTTTGGCGCCTAAAAAACACAGCAAATGACAAAGCGAGGCTCAGTTTAGTTGATGCGCCTCATTTCTAACTTGCTGGGGAGGAGCATACTGTGGCATATCCGAAAAAGTGCCCACCCAGATACATCACCAAATAGCTTGCTATAACTAATATTTTTGTACTATATATCCGTCATTTGTCTTTAAAGGCTTGGAACGATATCCCAGTTGATATTAGAGAAATCCAAACACTCAGACGCTTCAAAAACAACTAAAAGCGCACCTGACGAGCTGAAAACGCTAAAAATACACCGAAACACGAGACCCTCTGGAAGAACAGCCCATTTTTGTTTTATCATAGAGATTATTTTCAGTTATTTTATTAGAACAGATTTTATTAGGCCTTTATGGAGGATTTTTATATTAGCTGAAGGGGATTCGTGTATAAATAATAATAATGATGATGATGAATGATGAAACATGTAAAATCATCTTTTCTGAAACGTGATTCGAACTGTGTTTCTCATTTTAATAGATTTTCTGTGATTCTTCACTTGACTGCGATATTCTTTGCAGAACGCTCGTGTGTTCTAACTCCATACCCCCTTTTTATTAAGATTCAGGACATTTTCCACCCACCCCGTTTATTTCGGCCCCCCCCCCCTCCGTCTATCCCGGACTCGAGAGTACATTAATTTTTTTGTGAGAAACTTGGCTCTAAACATTTTAGTACGGTTTCTTAACTTTGTACCCAATTCTTATGGTAAAAGTTTTTTTGCAGAGTTTCTTAATTTTCATCAAATTATTCAATTTATCTTATATTAAAGGCATACAAGAATTGGGCCAAGCGTAATGGTAATGAGAAAAAGCCTTCAAAACTAAAGGATCTCAGCTATGACCAGCTCTTCTTTCTTGGATATGCCCAGGTGAGTTTGCAGAAACCCTTGCTGCTTGTCCTCTATATAAATTTTTTCTTCTTCTAATAAACCGCTTATCAGAAACTCTACTCGTCAAAAAATTAAGAAACTCCACTACAGGGAAAATATAACTTAAAGGGAATAACCTGAGTTAAAAGATGAGATCTCATAGGTTTATAAACAGCCTATTGTATTTTATAATCCAACAAGTGGGCAAAGAAAGAAAAGCCAAAGAAAACAATGGCGTGTTTTAGTTGTTCTTTATCCTATTTATAGACTGGCGCCTTATAGCTCAGGTCATTCACTTTAAGAAAAATTTATTTTAATAAAGGAAATCCTTAGCATATTTTTACTTTATTTTCACTTATTTCCTGTATCATTTTACTCGGAAGGTACACGAGCAATGTCTAAACATTTATAGCTTTGTTTTGAAATGTTCACGAGGGCACAGGTAGTAAACATTAATATTGGTCAGTCAGTCAGTCAGTCAGTTATTTGTTTTAAGTGGGCTGTCAGGATTTTCTAGCTAGTTAAAGCTAATTTAGGCCTACTATGCATGCCGCATCCAGGCATGGGACCCCTAGTTTAACGTCCCTTCCGAAGGACGGCGGAGTGAGTTGCAAGGTCAGCCCCCGGGTCAGGCCTCTGAGGTCACCCATCCGGAGTTTGACCTCACTCGACCGAGCTTAACTTCAGTCACCTGATGAAAACTGTATAAGCCGCTCGGCCACTCACCCCACATGTATGGAGCCTTTAAGAAACTCGTAAGAAACTCTGAGTACTCAAAATCTGACAATTATGAGATACTTTCAGTACTGGCTCAAATTCTTAGTTTCTTATAAGAAAAGACGTGTAGTAGGGCCCGTTTATTTGGGGCGGGGTATCCTGCCTAGCTCATACGTTTTCAGCCAAAACTGATTTTCGTTTTGCTCATAAGAAATCTGGTGCTAGAATTCCAAAGGGAGCAAGCCTCCAAAGTATTGAAAAGTGAGTGCAAGACCAAATTGTGCTTCAAAAGAACTTTGGTTCGAGCCCGCATTCAAATCGTCTGACAAGTGATATTAGTTGCTGTCAGCCTCGGTAGGGGGGAGGGGTGTATCTTTGTATGTTTGTTGAATTATGGGTGCAGTTCTGAAGAAAGATTGGCAAAATATTGGAATTACGACCCTTGGGTACCAGAGCCAAAAAAGATAAAAAAATTAAAAAGAATGTCCTTTAAATTTTTAAGGCTCTGGTACCCCATGTATGGAATGTCAAGAAATGCTTCATAATTTGTGGAATTATGGCCCAGACTTTTACTGAATGTACCAAATTATGACCCTAAAATTCTCAAAAATGTGCGGAATGATGGGTACTTTTTAAGGCAAAATTGCTCGTCCCCGTCAGATGATAGGTCAAGATACCCTCCCCCCAGCTCTCAGGGGACGTTTATCTTTTGAGGGGCTTAAAGACTTAATAACGAAAACACTTTTGCAACATAAAAAAGAACATAAGCGTACGGGAAGATGAAATGTGGAGGGGGGGCTGCCCAATAAAAAGTCCATTGTTCACCAATACTTTTGCCCAACTTATGACGGATTTTTGCGCGAAAAATGTAGATTTTTGTAAATTTTTCCAACGTGGGCGTGGCTGCCGCCCTCCCAGCCCCTTGGGTTGTATGCTTATGAAAAAGAAACTATAACAAATTTCTGCTGTCATTACCACAAAATATCTAAAGATTTTTAAGTTTTTCAGAAAAAATTGATACGCTTCGAACAGGCTTGTTTCGATTGCCTAATTTTTCAAACTAAATTTTGATCTTTTTTGGCTTTCAGATGTGGTGTAGAGCAGCAAGTAATTCAATAAAAGACATCATAATGAAAAGTGACGTCCACAGCCCAAATCGATATAGGTGAGTATTTTTCACTATTTCATACCAAGTGAGTCAGAAAAATGTTATGTTAATTTGATAAGCAAATCTCCGTTTGCTTATCAAATTCCTCCAAATGATGTTTCTACTGTGCAGCTATATTAGACTGGTTACCTGAGTCACTTGTATCCCTGTGGTAAACCTTACTTCGTGAAATGTTCACTGAGATGCCCTATTTTGCTTTTTGAAGCAAAGTCTTACATCTTACGTCTTGTTAAATTCAACCTGTGATTAAACTTTGCCAGATCTCAACATCGAAATAACGACAATTGCATCATAAATCTTCCGAGAAACTATACATATATTTCACAGATAGGGGGCACATACTTGCCTCCCCAGAAGATGTTTATGCTCCCTGTAATTTTCTTTTACCTTACATCTTTCAGAATCAATATACAATTTTGAATGTCAAATACACAAGTCCAACGCAATAGACGATTACGGAAAAGATGGCGTCGAGGGGCATTTGACCAAGATGCATTGCGTTCTATAATGGAATCAACAGTGATTCTATAGAGATTCGATCATCAAACGCAATGCATCTTGGTCAAATGCCCCCCGTCGCCATCTTTTCCGTAATGGTCTATTTCAATCCAAAACCATATGCAAATCAAAATTTAAATTGTTTCAGCTACCGGGTGTCCCAAAAAAGTACTCTTGTTTGAAAAATCACCAAAATTTGATCACATGGCCGATTTTTAAATTTCTTTTTTCGACAAGTAGATGAAAGACCACATTATTCTCCCGGGTATAGCTGATCTTGTGATTTATTTTAAAATTAGCAAATTTAGCTCTTTTTAGGGCTGTCTGGCTTTGAAGCATATTGCAAAGAGCGCTGATGATTACCAGATGAATTTCTTATTGTATTAGATTAGCTTCTAGTTTGGTCATAAATGTCAGAAATAAAAGCAAAATATCATTGATACTTGAAGGATGATGAAAATCTCAAAATGATGGCTCTTGGGCGAGCTTTAAGATGTTGCTTAAAGGGTATCGCTCAGAATAAGGTTTTCAACCTGTCATTTTATGCTCTTTGAATAATGAAAACAAAAAATTTGTCATCTTTAAATATATTTGGATCACTGACAAAAGTGGTAAAAAATAAAAATTTATGATAGGTTTGATAACCGAGTTTTAGTGATTTTTTAATCGGGGGTACTTTTTTGGGACACCCGGTAGGTAAATGGAAATCTTAGATAACTTCTTGCATTGGATACAAGAGGGGGTGGCTATAGAGAGAGAGGGCTTATTTAATATTTTGGCTTAGAAAGGAGGGGCTTGTTAGAGAGGGGGCTTAATTGGGGGGGGGCTAAATAGAGCTTTTACGGTAGTTCATGATCGTGCAGTTCGACAAACACCGATACATTTGTTTGATTCACCCGGCATAAGAAACTGTTAAGAAACTTTCAATATTCAAAATCTGGTAATTTTAGGAAACTTTCAATCTCTTAGTTTCTTGTCAAATGATACGCGTAGTCATCATCATAATCATCATCATCATCATCATCAAATATTTGTTTACGCAGGTTGAAGCTAAGTCAGCTTTTGCTGATGTGGACCTGCAGCTAAAGTTAAAAATTCATAATTTCTAAAAAGTGTATAGAAAAGTAACGAATCATCGTTTATTCCCAACAGGGTCATCGGATCAGTGTCGAATTTTGAACCATTTGCACGTGCTTATAACTGCAAGAAAGGAAGCAACATGAATCCAGCCAACAGATGTGAATTCTGGTGAAATGCCTGAAGGTGTATGCCTAGTCACAGAATAGCAATGGTCTAGTCGTTAAGAAAAGATGTTTATATTTCGATTGGTATGTTTATACAGGGTGTCTGAAAAAACGCAACCCAACTATAATTGAAATTTTTCGAAAAATGATATGATTTGAATAGATGTAATGTATGCCATCTGAAAGCACAATCTTTCTTCTTTCCAATGATATGCAGTTTGGATACAAGAATAGAATTATTGATCGTTTGATTGATATTTTATTAAAGAACGCCAATCAACCAGCATCCTTTGCGCGCTTCGCTTGTTGCCTTTCGACTGCGGCGGCCATTTTAATATGACAGCATTCTCTGCAAAGCGTGACCTCAAAGGATGCTGGTTGACCTGTTTCAGATGCAGCATGCTGTAAGAGTAAAATCAAGACCTTTTTTATCATAAAAAGTTACAAAACAGATTTTTTGAAGACATTTCAGGCCTAGAAGCACTTGAAGTGATGCCCTTAGGTAGGAAACATAAAAATTTACTCCCATGAGATTAAATTTATTAAAATGATAAAATAAGCTCTCAAAACGATGAATTTTCGCCTATGTAAATGTCCTACCACTTTCCCTCGTCTGAAATAGGCCATACTTACGAAAACGTCAATTAAGTGATAAATATTTCAATTAATACGCCCAAGCTGGATATCATTGGAAAGATGAAAAATTGTGCTTTCAGATGACATGCGTTAAATTGAGTCAAATATCCCTATTTTCTGATGAATCTCGAATAAAGTTGGGTTGCATGTTGAAAGAACCTGTATATATTAGATTTTTTTTACACGATAATATACCGTATTCCCTTGATTACGCATTCACTTCAAATTTTAACTTAGCACGATTAAAGACCGTTCGTTAACACTGATCCTTTTCGGGCGTGAATGATAGCAAAATGACAAGATGGACTAGCCAGAATCGAATTTTGGTATGCCAAATATTCTGCCGCACTGCCGCAAAGGATCAGTGTTAACAATGAGTCTTTAGAATTTTTTTAATCTGGAACGCTAGGATTTGAAGTTTTAAACTAGGACTCACAATTACTATACAGATTAAGTAGAGTGTTTTCAAAGATTGTTGTTGGAAAATATTTCAAAGAGTGATGCATTTTTTTATCTAGCATTTCAGAGATAACCAAGGGTGTCAGGACACTGATGCTTTGATTAAATATTTACTTGCCTTGTTTCAATTGTTGTTGTCTTCTTTGTTTTGCTTTCGTTGTCTTTGTATTTCAGCTACTGAACTTGGCCTAACTACTCAGTTTGGTCATTCGAATCTAACTCCCTTATATTCCTGTGTGTTAGTGCGCCTTCGCAGAAGAAAAGGTTTTAAACTGCAAAGCCCTTTCTTCTGCGGAGGTGCACTAGCACATAGGAATACAAGGGAGTTAGATTCGAATGACCAAACTTAGCATTAGGCCAAGTTCAGTAGCTGAAATACAAAGACAGGGAAAACGGAACAAGAAGACAACAACAATTGAAACAAGGCAAATAAATATTTAATCAAAGCATCGGTGTCCTGACACCCTTGCATAAACTGTTTAGAATCACTATAGTATTATATTTTTATAGGATGTTATGTGATTTTTCAAGTTAGGTCTTCATACCATTTTGTTGAAATTAAGAGCGGATATTCTTTTGGGCATCTTCTGAAAACGCTTCAATTTGGAAAGTTGAAATAGTTTTTCTTTAATACCTTTTAAAAAGAGAAGAACACGTGCGTCCGGGGAAAAATATTTTTGGACGAAAACGCTTGCTTCTTCTAGGTTCTGCTCTGCTGGAAACAGTAGACTTCCGAGTAAATTTAAGCATATCGTTCTTGCTTCACTGAAAACAGCAGAAACTCGAGTGGTTGCAAGGCCTCGTTTTAAACTGAAAAATGTAAAAAATGGAACGATAGATAAATTTTTTATTTGAATTGCATAAAGCACAAAGCAGGGATGTTTTCATATAATTTGCTGTGAAATGTTCAGTAATGCGCAGGAGATCCCGAGATCTCCCTTCGACGTAAACAACAAGAAATTAAGGAAACTTCTAAGAAACCGTCAAGAGATCCTTTCAGTGCTCAAATATTGGAATTTAAAGGGAATAGACATAGCTTTATTGAATGGTCGCTATAAATAGGCTACGAAAACGCCCATGCACCCATTGTTTCTTCAGCTACACAATGAAACGGCACGTGCCGACAGTATCAAATACAATAGAATATATTTTTAACTTGGCCCGGGCCAGCTTTTAACTATGTCGATTCCCTTTAAAGAACGTTTAAGTACTTGGTCGAGTTCTTAGTTTCTTATAAAGAATATGTTTATGTCCTTGATAAAGGTCTTTTGGACTACGAAATTTGAAACAAAATCGCAAAATACAGCTAAGGTAAATTAAAGAACAAAATAGGCAGAACTAGAGTATGCACACCCTGCCTGGACCCGCCAATGGGTTCTGGGGTGTTAGAAAGCTTTGAAATTTCTAACGTTGTGGCCTAGTTTTTCCAAAAACAAATATGAAAATTGTTTGCTGGTGCCCTTTCTTCCGTTTGTACTTGATTCGTTGATTTGTGTTTTCCAGGAAAGTCTGTGCAATTTTTCGGCTAACTGCTTTTTCGGATTGTGTCTTTTTTCGACTAAAAGCTTTTGTATGCACATTCTGCGGTTTTCAGAAGATTTTTAGACCTAGAATGCCTAAAGAATGGGCCCTTGTACTGATCTTTCTGCCAATTGACAGAATTGGAGACAGAATTGTAGGGCAGATTTTCGTCTGCATGTCAACACAATTTGTAACATTAGGATTTTTAGGATTTGAATTTTGTTTGATTTAGATCGCTAGGCAGCGTTTTATCCTAGCCAGATAGATTTATAGTGTAATTCGTACGTATAATCCGGGGGGGGTTCTTGGCTAAATTTTGGGTAGGGGTCTGCCGCGAGCATATTCAAAGTGGTACCGTTGGCTAGACTAATTTTTACGAAAATGGTACCCTTGCCTAGACCCATTTCTACAAGGTTGTCAGGATGAATTTGGTGAAATAAAAGAAATAACTACTTTAGCTGAAAGCATGACCGTTCCCTAGACCAATATTGTCAAATATAATACCCTTGGCTAGACCGTGGCTAGACCAAAATTGCAAACAAGTATACCCTTGGCTAGACTAGAAGTCCAAAAAAGTATACCCTTGAGCGCGGCACATCCCTAGGTACCTTTACTATGGAAGAACCCCCCCCCCCCCCCGTGGTATAATCGTAAATATTTCGGGTCAGCTAAAAACTGCAACTTTGAAAAATCATCAAAACTTTATTACGTTTCTGAATTCTGATCTTGCAAATTGTTTTTACTGACTTTGTCTCGGAAACAAATTTGATTCTAGATATAGTGCATATTCTACAACTTGCTGGAGATTAGTGGATTAGTGAGTCTATGTTTGGTAGAGCTGCCTTTTTGAAGCAAACTGTGCAATCGCTACGAACCATTGATCATTGAAATCCATTTTGTTTTCGTGCCATTCTTTTGGGGATGATAGGTGGGGATGGGGGCTTGGGGATGCTTGACTTGCAGATAAGAATGTGCCGCCCAACAAATGAAACACCGACCCATATGTTTGTACCAAATTTCCGAATATTTAGACCTATATGTATACCAAGATCTCGAAAATAAAACCCAATTTGTTTGTACCAATTTTCGAGAAAAGCAAGACCCTCGTTTATACAAATTTGCAAAATAGGAAGACCCATTGTTATACCAAATCTTGAAAAAGTATACCCTTTAGGCGGCACATCCCCAGTACCCAAATTGTGTGCTTATTAGACTCGAAATTTCATGTGAAATTGCAAAATACAGCTTTTGGCTAAGATAAATTGTTTAAAAAAATAGACAGAGCTACGTATGTTGGATCTTAAAGAGAATCTAAGCATACAGAAGCCTTTGATTAAAATAGCCGTACAAAGACAATAGACCTCGACTGACGCCGAACCATATTTGGGTACCTGATCTATGTCAACAGGAAATAATGATAGCTGATTGGCTACAATTTGACTGCAAATGGCTTGAGCCACTTTCATATGCTTAGATTCCCTTTAAAACCAATATTTCCTTCCTGAAATGTGTATATTAGGGCCTATTAGGTCTCTGACACGTCGCATAAAAAGTAGGTACACTTCGAGATCAGCAATTTAAAGAACGCCAATCAACTAGCATCCTTTGCGCGCTTCGCTTGTTGCCATTCGACTGCGGCGGCCATTTTCATATGATAACATTCTCTGCAAATCGTGACCGCAAAGGATGCTGGTTGACCGGCGTTCTTTAATCAAATCTTGGTGATGTTTGAAGAAGTTGCAGTGTTTCTGCTCAGCCGATAAGTGCATGATGATCATAGATCAAGAAAGATAGGTTTGATGTTTTCGANATTGAGCAGTACCTACAAGTAAAAAGTGATTGTGGTACTTAGTTGCCTTGACGTGAATTACAAATGATTCAGTTTAAATTATTCTGTTTTGTTTTACTACTTTGATTCTTTCTTACAGACAAAATCAGCTAAGTATCTTTTAACCATTTCAAGTCAAGTGATCATACTCTTGGGAAGTTTCAGTAGTATTACAACCTTTTCCATTCATGGCACAAGTTTCCATGGCATTAAATAAATATGATAAAAAATCAAAGGATGTTTATCAAGAGATTGATCACTTGGGTTGACTTGGGCAGGGGAGGCGCCAGCCGCCAAAAAGTGGGGTGGACAAGCGAGCGGAGCGAGCCAAAAATGGGGGTCTGGGGGCTTGCCCCCAGAAAATTTTTTAGGACCACGCCCTCTAGAACGTCGGAAAACGCCCTTTTGCTAGATAGAATGCAAATTTTTGTTCTTTGAATTTCGTCATTGATTTGACATGTTAGATTTTATTTGCAAGCCTTAATTTACTTAAACGAGAAACAAACGAGAAAGCAAAAAACTTCAATTCGACGTCGACCTTAAAATCACCTTCACCTGCATATAGATGAATACGTTTACGATCTAAGAAATGAAATTACCATTAAAGCTTTAGCCAGTGGAGGAGAATAAGTGTTGTGTGCGGAAACATATCACTAGAGTGCAGGGTTAAAATGGCTTTCAATTATATTAATCATTAGGTGAACTGAAAACACGCAATCTAAGAATATTAATCGTTTTTACTTAAGATCAAACTACAGTCCAGTGTCTTTCAGAGTGGAAGTTTTCGGCAACCATTTGTCTTAAATTTATCCACGAGGCTACTCAGGTCTATTCTATCTGCCATATCTCGCTCGATGCTTATTTGGACAAGACTTTCCAATCTTTTATCTGACATTGAAGCACGAAGGTAATTGTTGATGATCTTTACTTTGCTGTGTGCCCTTTCGCAAGAAGCAACTGTGACCGGAAGGGTAGCAACTATTTTCACAACCTCGAAGATGTTTGGGTAAAGGTTGTGTAGCGAATTCTTGGCAAAGACCTTCAACAGTGTAGGAAGGCAAAGCCAAGTTTGTGGCTTCTTTGCAGTTTTCTCTGTGTCAGCTCTGTCCTTCTCTTTAATATAGTTGAAATACTCCTTTTTCCATTCAGCTATCGCGTTTGATTTTGTAAGCAGAACGAATTCGTTTGCTGCCATTTTGCTTTCAAGTGCGTAGAATTCTCCCAATTCTTCTACGTTGGACACATTCTCCTCACTTAGCTTTGTCGGGTGGAAAACGCTGGCAAGCGACAATATTTTGCAGGCATTGGCCGAAAACCTCTTCTCGATTTCATTCAGCAGACGGTCCAGCAATGGCAAGAAGAACTCTCTCTTAAAAGCTGTGTGACCAGATGGAGCTTGTGTCGCTTGAGTGGCAGCCACAAGACCTTTGTCGTGTAGGAACGAAGATCCGTCGCGAAAATGGGCAGGGATTGTTCTCCGACGTTTCTGGGAGATTTTGTTGCTTTCAATTTGGAATCCATCAATTGAGAATGCATTTTCTTGGCAATAGCTTTCTGCTTCATCTACAAATTTAGCATATTCTTCTTCTTCATTACGAAATGCGCAGAGAGCGCTTTGGAGGGAATCTATTCCCGAGACAGCTGTGACTAAGTCCATATCTTTATGCTGCAAGTATTCAGATATGGACCTACTCAGAGAAAAGCACTTCAGCAAGATATGGCAACCCAAAACAAATTTGAACTTCTGCATGCGAACAAGCAGTCCTTCAGCAGCCGAGTCTCCCTCATCCGACATCTCTTTCAACATACCAAGTATTGCAGGCATGGTGTTAACGACTGTCTCCAAATTATCTGCCCTTGCAGTCCATCGCGTGTCCGAAAAAGAGTGCAACGCTACTTTCCCCTTCGTTATACCTTTGAGTTGCAACTTTTTTTGAGTTGCAAGGAAATTTCCACGATTCGATGATTCGCTGGATTCATCTTTTCCTCGAAAGGCATTGTTCTGCTTGGCTAGATGTTGAATGACATCAAATATTGTCTTGACAACTCCACAGTTTTCTTCTCTCTCCTTTACTCTTCGTGACATTGCCGCTTGAGCTGCACCAACAAGCCGAACGTCAATAGAGGGACATTCGCTCTTGAACACTTGAAATCTCTCCATTGACAGCAAATGCATGCGTGATTTTGAGTGTTTGGACAGTTTTCCACTATCACCGGTTGCATTTTTCCATTGGCTAAAGCCATCCTTCGTGAATGTTGTTTCTGAGCATCCAACTAAATGAAACAAAGGGAATATCTTGGCAATCTAATTCATTTGTATTGCTAAGTACAAGAGCTCATCTTCACTTCTGTGCGGCAAGTTGTAAGATAGAAATACAAATACATAGAAAATTCCATGACTATGGTAAATTCAGTTAGAAATTTCGAATTGATGTTCATCACTGAATGTAGAGAGTCGATAAAATTTATAATTCAAACGCCCAATAACCGAAGCCAGCCGTAACACAAGATCGAAATCAATTGAACACTGAAAGTAAAAAGCTTCTCTCAAAAAAAAAATTTCATGAACAAAGGGACTCATAGACGTCTCGTTTTATCATATTCAATCGAAAAACATGAATTTTGTATTGACTTTGGTTTTACAAAAGATGGCTCTGGTCCCGGTTTGGTTGCTTAAGTTTTGAGAGCAGTTTTCCTACCAAAAGGTTTTTATGCTTTCTTAATATTCTGATCCTTTAATATGGACTTACCTATTACACGTATTTTTGTTATAAGAAATTTAAGAATTTGAGCTAGTATTGACAGTTTCATATGAAATGAAAATGAATATGATTTTTCACTCAAAAGGCAAAACAAGCAACATACCAAAGGTTCCAAAACATCTGCAGAACAAAAAAAAGCAGCGTTCTTCTTCTCTGAATATTCAAGCCATGGGTGTAGATCATACCAACGTGACTGGAACGAATAGTTCCGCTGCCCGATTGTTGTCTTCCGATATTCATTGATAACCCGCCTAATTGGACCAGCGTTGACTATCAAGACTCGGTTTGCGTCATTTACAATTTCAGATGAAGGGTCACGTATTTCCATGATAAGACCATCTACGACAAAACTCAAAGCGATCTGAAATGAATCAGTAGAACTTGACTTCTCTTTTATCTACCGTGTGATCTTTCTAGCCACCTGTCAACAATAGTTTCTAGGTGTTCATCCGGATTATAAGATTTAGAACTTAATTACAACAACAGCTAACCGCTTTGTAAATACCCAACTATTTAGCACCTAAAAGGCGAGAGGGTACGCCTACTTGAAGTCGCAATAAAGAGCAATTTCAAATGATTTTCAACAGTTGTTTTGCCGCCACGAGCGACAGTCACTGGATCCTTTTGTATTATAGTTTTTTCATCATTAGATGAAACTGCTGTAATCCCCATGTAAGCTACACAAATCAAATAACTACGACTGATCACTGAATTGAAAACGAGGGGAAACGAGTACC
>REGM01000148.1:770995-835205 GCA_004194415.1 Aurelia aurita | reverse complement strand
GTATTATAGATTCCTCAAAGGGATTGTCTGAAACAAGTACACTTTGATTTATAGCAACATTAATTAGGGATGGTATTAGTAATTTTTCAGACAATCTTGGCCAAAATACATGGGATAAATCAGAAAATTGCACTACTGCGGTGTTTTGTTTTCGAAAATTCGAATTATAAAATACGGTTTCCTTTGCGAAAAACACAGCATATTCCTTCAAATAAAATTATTGTCCTTTGAAGAAAGTACCAAGTTACTATCAGTTTGTTCCTAGCCTGTAGCAAGTCGTAGATTGCCAGTAAAGTTGAATTTTGTTATTGCTAGTTGAAATTAATGCCCCATTAATTAGGTGCGGGGAGGCCGTTCCTTCCCGCGATGTTCTTTTCCCAAATAGATTATATTGTTGAACAAGTTTCCAATCGTTAATTTTTCGTTAAGGTTAACTTCATTATGTTGTTTCAACCTTATATTCATTATTGTTACTTTAATCTTGTAATTATATACGATTGAAAAGGTTATTATTGCAAAAGATGGATTGAGAGTTTGTTGAAAGTGACATGAGTCGGGTTGTTAGGCCCAAGTTTATTTTATCTCCAGTTGGCCTTTAATTACCCGAAAATTGTTCATATTTGGAATCAAAATTTAGCTGAAACTAACCTCGAAGCATTGCTTGTCTTTTTTCTCATTCCTCTTGATTTGACTGGTTGAGGTCTTCGATCTTGCTTGGCTGAATTTTCCCGCCATCAACACACATCTGCTTTCTTATGGCATCTTGTTGTGTTGGAGAAAGCGCCAACGCGCGAGCACGAGAATTTCACATTGCCGCGCATGCTCAGACGATTGTTCCCTATGCTTAAAGTTGATACAGTGGATAGAGTGGCGGTGTTACTAAACTATGGAATCACCCAAAACGATCCAAAACGACCCAAAACGATCCAAAACGACCCAAAACGATCCAAAACGACCTAAAATGACCCAAAACGACCCAAAGGTAAATCGCGTGCTTATTTGTATGTGTGTATTGGCTCACAGGTTACAGCGTATGGTTGTAGAATTCACATAAATACTTGTTATATACAACCTTCGTTCTCTTTCTTGTCGTTTTGCTCTCGGTTATGATGCTCCTCATGTCTCTCACTCGCTCCACCAAAATACTACACCCATCAGTCGACCCAATCCCCAATGGGTCGACTGATGGGCCTAGTAATTTGGTGGAGCGAGTGAGAGACACGAGGAGCATCATAACAGAGAGCAAAACGACAAGAAAGAGAACGAAGGTTGTATATAACAATTATGTATGTGAATTCTACAACCATACGCTGTAACCTGTGAAGGGCTTTAGGCCATTAACGTTTCATTTTTGTACTGTAATATGCCTAATAATAGGCCTGTGCAATCAGGGTTGCTAACTTAGCTTTATAAAGCCAAATTTTGAGAATTNTGATGCTCCTCATGTCTCTCACTCGCTCCACCAAAATACTACACCCATCAGTCGACCCAATCCCCAATGGGTCGACTGATGGGCCTAGTATTTTGGTGGAGCGAGTGAGAGACACGAGGAGCATCATAACAGAGAGCAAAACGACAAGAAAGAGAACGAAGGTTGTATATAACAATTATGTATGTGAATTCTACAACCATACGCTGTAACCTGTGAAGGGCTTTAGGCCATTAACGTTTCATTTTTGTACTGTAATATGCCTAATAATAGGCCTGTGCAATCAGGGTTGCTAACTTAGCTTTATAAAGCCAAATTTTGAGAATTTGGCTATTTTCTCTTATCCTTTGCTACAAAGATTAAGCTTCGCTTAATTTTTGGCTTTTTCGTGATTTTGGTAAATTTTTGTTGAAATCAGATCAAATTGAACTGGATTTCTAACCTGCTTGGTGTTCAAAGCGTCGAGAGCTGTGAAGGATCACAATCTAGGACATTTACCTAAAAGGGCGCAAAGCGATCTTGGGTCGTTTTGGGTCATTTTGGGTCGTTTTGGATCGTTTTGGATGATTCCATAGTTTAGTAACACTGATAGAGTGGATATGGTGGATACAGTGTATACGGTGGATGCAGTGGATGCAGTGGATACAGTGGATACAGTGGATACTGGATATAGTGGAGTCCATAGACGATGCTGAAAGATGCAGGAAATCTATCTGCCAGTTTAGACTAGTACAGTTTTCCAATTGCTCAAAGCTGGCTGTATTGACGCAGCAGCAGGAACCAGAGGAACTATTATAGCCTAGTGGTGTGGTATGTTATCAAATAACAGCGGGGACTAAGTTGCGGTTAGAACTGCATTCCAGTTGATGGTTTTGATAAAACCTAGAGACTTTCTGTTTATGGATGGTTTAAAGAGACTCACAATAACAGTATTACATTGATAAACAAAATGAAAAGTGACGAAGAAACTGCCTAGACTAGGAGCGGTTCAGGAACTCCAGTTCAAAAGCGGTTAAAGGCCTTATGCAATGAAAATTTCGACCCATTTTTGTTACTTTTTCATAAAATTCAGTCTTTCTTCGTTCGAATGATATTTAATTTTCCTGAATTTCTAAAAGTTAAGAGGGTTTTCTCGCCCCTCAAAGTTGGGTAGGTCATGCGATAAAATGTTGTTGCGCGTGACGTCACAATTATGATCACGATTTTATCCCACTCTGTCTGCTGTTACTCTGCTGTGAACATGTTTGAGAACGCTGCAAGAATTTTGTTATATCTGCCTTCGATATCTCGGCAAAAGCGTTTCATTTCATTGAGAACGATGTCCGACATTAACCTAAGCGAATCTGAGAGCATTTCTAACCACAGCACTTCACAAGAAAGCTCCAGTGAAGAAGATTATGGAGTTGTTTGCCTGGGAGCTGCCGCCGCTCCATATCAAGACGAGCCCCTTGCTAGGCCAAGGGAAGGTGGTGCTGTCCGTCAACGCGATGATGGGGAAGATAAAGATGGCCTGTCTCGTCAAACTTTGGCTGCCCGATTCGAAGGTCGTAGTCCAGTAGAAGAATGGTAAGTTATTTGCATGTTTATTCTATATTAGACTGTCATAAGAAGAGGAATCGACATAACCTGCGAAGGTTTGATAGCCTAGTCGTAGACGTAGGCCTTCTTTTCTTTCCAACAAGGCTACCACAACAGGCCATCCACAACACAAACACAATAACAAAGACCAGTAATGCACCAAAGAAACTCACAGAAGTAGTAAGGAAGCTTTCAATTTTGTAACCTGTGATAACTGCTTTATTCCTGGAATTATAATCAGTAATTGATTATTCGTTTATTTTTAGTTGGTTTATTTCCCAGATCCCTAGCTTATCTGGGCCTAGATTTGTAAAGTGCCAAGCCCAAGGAATGCCAAGTTGGCTGTTGGCATTAACTAATTTCAGTTTCTGAATTTTATTTATCTGCATCTCTCACTACTATCATCTGTTATTTACACGAGGTTGAACATTATATCCTGCTACTATTTTCCTGCTAGGTGTACTTGTGGTTGCTGCCATATTGAACTTTTGAGTGGAGCATTGGAGCATCGATGCTGTAGAGAAGTTCAAGAGGCATTTGGGAAAGTGGTGTTTGAGGGTCTTTCAGACGAAATTAATTGTATCACCTTGTTCGGCGACTACAAGTCAATGACAAGCAATGTTGTCCTCACCCATGTTGGCCCATTGTTGAGAGGCAAAGATGGCAGGCAGTACAGGCAGTGAGCTGGTCAGAGCAAAAATGGGTAAGATTTTCTTCCTAGCAATCTGCAGTGCAATAAACTAATGTTCATTGATTAGAAATATCCCATGCAAATCTATGGTCAATACATTTGAACTCGTACAGTATAGCCTTTCAACTCTTTCTATTTTCATATGACTGCATTACCACCTATCATGTCTGTCATCTGTCAGATCTAAAAATGTGTACAATGTGAAGAAATCTAAATAGAAATGTTCTTTTTCAGGTATATGAGAGCAGTTGGTTATCGATGGGCTGTTAGATACCTGTTTGGTTATCTAGGATGGGATAACACTCGCCCTTTACCAGCATGCATATACCATCATCTCAGATCACAGTATCCCACACATGAATCAAAGGGATACTTATCAGCTCAAGATAGAGCTTGAGGTATAACATCCTGTTTACCTACACTTTCTTGCAAATATGTACTAAATGATATTAAGCGGTATAAATGCAGATTTTATGTGCTTATTCTCAGTTGTGAAACATAGATATGGCTAATATATATATATGTCAATGAAAATTATTCAGGAGTATATAATACTCTTAATCTCATATAAAATTATGTAAATCGTACAAAATCATTTACGGTACAATTTTTGTCATAATATTAGCCACTTCTATTTTCATCAACAAGAAAAAGCAAATAAAACAGATATATATATATGGTTATGTATTATTTGTATTATTGGCTTTGATCAGGCTGGTCTTTTGTAGTGGGGCATTTGCCTCTTCTGTGACCTTTCAAGGGATTATTGCATTTACGGCAGTGGCGTGGAACATTTCTCGATGATCGCTTTTTTGAAGATTGGGAAGCCTTTTCTCTTTCCTGCTGCATTTGATGTTTTCTTTGCATTTCTTCTTGCTCTTTTGCTTTAAAGGAAAACATTTATATATAGTAAAATTCTGTTTCTTTTCCAAAAAAGTCAGAGTTGAAGGCAATTTCTTCCTGGCAGTATAACAACATCTTGAAAAGGAATTGAATTTCATAAACACCTTTGTGAAAAGTATTCAAATGTACAGAGAGAATTGATAGGAAATTATATTGTCAGATTTCCCTGTCATGCAATGTGTTATCGTTCATTCATATTTACTGCTGAGGTCAGTTTACTGCGAAAATTTTCAGGCATATGCATAATTATATTTCTTCAAAAATATAATAGTTACCTGGTGGAAATAAGTAAGTCACTTTTTTCTTTTCTTTCTAGATGATGGCGTACAGCATCAGCCTTGGACTTCCTGTTCTCAAATTGCCTGTTTAAAGGTTCTGGCTCGTTCTGTTTGTATGAATCTGTCACTTCTTGCAGTTCTGCAAGTGTACTCTGGAAGAGGGTGCTCTTAATATCGGAAACATAATCTAAAGAAGGGAAAATGAGCAAGTTTAATTTCACATACAAAATTTAACAATACCTGGGAACAATTTAGAGCGAACAAACTCTTATAAAAATTGTCACCTTCCCTTTATTTTAAAATTGTCTGTGAATTATTTGCAGTTTTGTCTTCTACAAAATGAGTCTCTATGAACAAAAATCTTTTATAGACACTGTACAGTTTATTTTGTGTAGTTTATCTTCAAATATATATATAATCATTCGGCATTAGCTGACATGGTGAAATAATATTTATCACAAGTGGGCTACCACAATTGGAAAATTAAAATGTAGATCCCAGGTTCGATCCCATGCAGGGGCACATTTTAATTTTCCAATTGTGGGAGCCCACTTGTGATAAATATATATATATAATTGTATACTTACTATAAGTAGGTGGAATAGCCACTTCTCGTACAACTTCATCTCCAAGTTTATATTTTGGGTAGATGACATTGAAATACAATGATCCATCCAGTGCCTTCTGCTGCTCTCTGAACACATTTTCGTTGAAATGACACATAGCCAAGGTATGCCTTAACAATAAAAGAAGCGTTTAGATTATAAGACAATTCTACACAGATAATCAGTAGTCATCTGTGTAGAAGTTGACACAGCTACTGTAATCATCATGTTTGCCTTGTTCTAAATTTTATTGAGATGGTGCAGTTGGTCAGAATGTTGTTTTCCTTTCAAAATGTCTCACTCTAAAATGTCAGATAGCATTTTGGTTTCGTTGCTCTGGCAATTTAAGTTATAAGCATTCCTGATAAATGGTTGGCCAAGGCCTAAGACAAAACTTATTCACATTTGATCAACGTCACAAAAGGACATAATCTACTTCTGATAAATATAATGTGAAATGATGACATCGTAATAGCTACTCTATGAAATAGATTGTTTCTTACCTGCAAATTGTACCAAGCCACNTGTATCGCGCGGCATTGGGGTCAAAAATATTTCGTCGTACCTTCTTGTCGTCGGGAAACGCGACCACGAAACCCGGGTTTCGTCACTTGATGAATTTACCACCACGAAACCCGGGTTTCGTCGTCGTAAAATGCAACGACGAAATCTAGGTTTCGTTGCCATGTTCAAATCACAGACGACGAAACCTAGGTATCGTCGTCTTATCCTCGTTTTCAAATCACGCTGCAAAACCTAGGTATCGTCGTCACATCCTCGTTTTCAAATCACGACGACGAAACCTAGGTATCGTCGTCGCATCCTCGTTTTCAAATCACGCTGCAAAACCCGGTATCGTTGTCGCATCCTCGTTTTCAAATCACGACGACGAAACTAGGTATCGTCGTCGCATCCTCGTTTTCAAATCATGACGTCACGACGACGAAACCTAGGTATCGTCATCGCATCCTCGTTTTCATATTTGTTTTGCTTATCGCTTCATTACCGCTGGTTTAAGTTAACGCAGTTGTTGTTCTTCCGCATATTGTTTGTCACTTGAAAAGAAATTACGTCAATGTACGTTTGATGAAAAGATAGCTATTAGCGGTGTTTCCTTGATATGACATTGCTTTCGATTTAAATACCTCGCCCTATTCAATTCTTTATCAAAGTGCAAATAAAATCTGAACTTCAATTTCAATGAAAGTCTGGAAATGGAGCAGCGGAAGTAAAGTTTGTTTACACCAGTACTTTGGTTTAGGCCCTAAATCAGAACATGTATAACGTCTAGTTAGTTACTCACTTCATATTTTTCAGTGAATCAGCCAAAGGACGCGAGGGGCAAATCGCTGGTTTTCGATGTAAAACTTTCTGAATAAAATTGTAGACAAGTCCCAATAATTTCTCATAAAACCACAAGAGTGTTGCAATAACATCTGGCAAAATTCAAGAATTACGGAGAATCACGAAAATCACTGGAAATCACAAGAATCTGAAAAATCCTACAATCACGTTTCTATTTCGAAACATTATTTCGATTTTAACCTGTCTTCTCTAAAGGATTCTGGTAAACTTCCATTTCTGCATATAGGATTTCTGGCACACATCATGGAGCACATCCCTACTAACATGGTCATTAGGATGCGACAACGATACCGGGTTTTGCAGCGTGATTTGAAAACGAGGATGCGACGACGATACCTAGGTTTCGTCGTCGTGATTTGAAAACGAGGATGCGACGACGATACCTAGGTTTTGCAGCGTGATTTGAAAACGAGGATGCGACGACGATACCTAGGTTTTGCAGCGTGATTTGAAAACGAGGATGCGACGACGATACCTAGGTTTTGCAGCGTGATTTGAAAACGAGGATGCGACGACGATACCTAGGTTTTGCAGCGTGATTTGAAAACGAGGATGCGACGACGATACCTAGGTTTTGCAGCGTGATTTGAAAACGAGGATGCGACGACGATACCTAGGTTTTGCAGCGTGATTTGAAAACGAGGATGCGACGACGATACCTAGGTTTTGCAGCGTGATTTGAAAACGAGGATGCGACGACGATACCTAGGTTTTGCAGCGTGATTTGAAAACGAGGATGCGACGACGATACCTAGGTTTTGCAGCGTGATTTGAAAACGAGGATGCGACGACGATACCTAGGTTTTGCAGCGTGATTTGAAAACGAGGATGCGACGACGATACCTAGGTTTTGCAGCGTGATTTGAAAACGAGGATGCGACGACGATACCTAGGTTTTGCAGCGTGATTTGAAAACGAGGATGCGACGACGATACCTAGGTTTTGCAGCGTGATTTGAAAACGAGGATGCGACGACGATACCTAGGTTTTGCAGCGTGATTTGAAAACGAGGATGCGACGACGATACCTAGGTTTTGCAGCGTGATTTGAAAACGAGGATGCGACGACGATACCTAGGTTTTGCAGCGTGATTTGAAAACGAGGATGCGACGACGATACCTAGGTTTTGCAGCGTGATTTGAAAACGAGGATGCGACGACGATACCTAGGTTTTGCAGCGTGATTTGAAAACGAGGATGCGACGACGATACCTAGGTTTTGCAGCGTGATTTGAAAACGAGGATGCGACGACGATACCTAGGTTTTGCAGCGTGATTTGAAAACGAGGATGTGACGACGATACCTAGGTTTTGCAGCGTGATTTGAAAACGAGGATAAGACGACGATACCTAGGTTTCGTCGTCTGTGATTTGAACATGGCAACGAAACCTAGATTTCGTCGTTGCATTTTACGACGACGAAACCCGGGTTTCGTGGTGGTAAATTCATCAAGTGACGAAACCCGGGTTTCGTGGTCGCGTTTCCCGACGACAAGAAGGTACGACGAAATATTTTTGACCCCAATGCCGCGCGATACCCTTGCTAGGCCAAGGGAAGGTGGTGCTGTCCGTCAACGCGATGATGGGGAAGATAAAGATGGCCTGTCTCGTCAAACTTTGGCTGCCCGATTCGAAGGTCGTAGTCCAGTAGAAGAATGGTAAGTTATTTGCATGTTTATTCTATATTAGACTGTCATAAGAAGAGGAATCGACATAACCTGCGAAGGTTTGATAGCCTAGTCGTAGACGTAGGCCTTCTTTTCTTTCCAACAAGGCTACCACAACAGGCCATCCACAACACAAACACAATAACAAAGACCAGTAATGCATCAAAGAAACTCACAGAAGTAGTAAGGAAGTTTTCAATTTTGTAACCTGTGATAACTGCTTTATTCCTGGAATTATAATCAGTAATTGATTATTCGTTTATTTTTAGTTTGTTTATTTCTCAGATCCCTAGCTTATCTGGGCCTAGTAGATTTGTAAAGTGCCAAGCCCAAGGAATGCCAAGTTGACTGTTGGCATTAACTAATTTCAGTTTCTGAATTTTATTTATCTGCATCTCTCACTACTATCATCTGTTATTTACACGAGGTTGAACATTATATCCTGCTACTATTTTCCTGCTAGGTGTACTTGTGGTTGCTGCCATATTGAACTTTTGAGTGGAGCATTGGAGCATCGATGCTGTAGAGAAGTTCAAGAGGCATTTGGGAAAGTGGTGTTTGAGGGTCTTTCAGACGAAATTAATTGTATCACCTTGTTCGGCGACTACAAGTCAATGACAAGCAATGTTGTCCTCACCCATGTTGGCCCATTATTGAGAGGCAAAGATGGCAGGCAGTACAGGCAGCGAGCTGGTCAGAGCAAAAATGGGTAAGATTTTCTTCCTAGCAATCTGCAGTGCAATAAACTAATGTTCATTGATTAGAAATATCCCATGCAAATCTATGGTCAATACATTTGAACTCGTACAGTATAGCCTTTCAACTCTTTCTATTTTCATATGACTGCATTACCACCTATCATGTCTGTCATCTGTCAGATCTAAAAATGTGTACAATGTGAAGAAATCTAAATAGAAATGTTCTTTTTCAGGTATATGAGAGCAGTTGGTTATCGATGGGCTGTTAGATACCTGTTTGGTTATCTAGGATGGGATAACACTCGCCCTTTACCAGCATGCATATACCATCATCTCAGATCACAGTATCCCACACATGAATCAAAGGGATACTTATCAGCTCAAGATAGAGCTTGAGGTATAACATCCTGTTTACCTACACTTTCTTGCAAATATGTACTATGATATTAAGCGGTATAAATGCAGATTTTATGTGCTTATTCTCAGTTGTGAAACATAGATATGGCTAATATATATATATGTCAATGAAAATTATTCAGGAGTATATAATACTGTTAATCTCATATAAAATTATGTAAATCGTACAAAATCATTTACGGTACAATTTTTGTCATAATATTAGCCACTTCTATTTTCATCAACAAGAAAAAGCAAATAAAACAGATATATATATATGGTTATGTATTATTTGTATTATTGGCTTTGATCAGGCTGGTCTTTTGTAGTGGGGCATTTGCCTCTTCTGTGACCTTTCAAGGGATTATTGCATTTACGGCAGTGGCGTGGAACATTTCTCGATGATCGCTTTTTTGAAGATTGGGAAGCCTTTTCTCTTTCCTGCTGCATTTGATGTTTTCTTTGCATTTCTTCTTGCTCTTTTGCTTTAAAGGAAAACATTTATATATAGTAAAATTCTGTTTCTTTTCCAAAAAAGTCAGAGTTGAAGGCAATTTCTTCCTGGCAGTATAACAACATCTTGAAAAGGAATTGAATTTCATAAACACCTTTGTGAAAAGTATTCAAATGTACAGAGAGAATTGATAGGAAATTATATTGTCAGATTTCCCTGTCATGCAATGTGTTATCGTTCATTCATATTTACTGCTGAGGTCAGTTTACTGCGAAAATTTTCAGGCATATGCATAATTATATTTCTTCAAAAATATAATAGTTACCTGGTGGAAATAAGTAAGTCACTTTTTTCTTTTCTTTCTAGATGATGGCGTACAGCATCAGCCTTGGACTTCCTGTTCTCAAATTGCCTGTTTAAAGGTTCTGGCTCGTTCTGTTTGTATGAATCTGTCACTTCTTGCAGTTCTGCAAGTGTACTCTGGAAGAGGGTGCTCTTAATATCGGAAACATAATCTAAAGAAGGGAAAATGAGCAAGTTTAATTTCACATACAAAATTTAACAATACCTGGGAACAATTTAGAGCGAACAAACTCTTATAAAAATTGTCACCTTCCCTTTATTTTAAAATTGTCTGTGAATTATTTGCAGTTTTGTCTTCTACAAAATGAGTCTATGAACAAAAATCTTTTATAGACACTGTACAGTTTATTTTGTGTAGTTTATCTTCAAATATATATATAATCATTCGGCATTAGCTGACATGGTGAAATAATATTTATCACAAGTGGGCTACCACAATTGGAAAATTAAAATGTAGATCCCAGGTTCGATCCCATGCAGGGGCACATTTTAATTTTCCAATTGTGGGAGCCCACTTGTGATAAATATATATATATAATTGTATACTTACTATAAGTAGGTGGAATAGCCACTTCTCGTACAACTTCATCTCCAAGTTTATATTTTGGGTAGATGACATTGAAATACAATGATCCATCCAGTGCCTTCTGCTGCTCTCTGAACACATTTTCGTTGAAATGACACATAGCCAAGGTATGCCTTAACAATAAAAGAAGCGTTTAGATTATAAGACAATTCTACACAGATAATCAGTAGTCATCTGTGTAGAAGTTGACACAGCTACTGTAATCATCATGTTTGCCTTGTTCTAAATTTTATTGAGATGGTGCAGTTGGTCAGAATGTTGTTTTCCTTTCAAAATGTCTCACTCTAAAATGTCAGATAGCATTTTGGTTTCGTTGCTCTGGCAATTTAAGTTATAAGCATTCCTGATAAATGGTTGGCCAAGGCCTAAGACAAAACTTATTCACATTTGATCAACGTCACAAAAGGACATAATCTACTTCTGATAAATATAATGTGAAATGATGACATCGTAATAGCTACTCTATGAAATAGATTGTTTCTTACCTGCAAATTGTACCAAGCCACGAAAAATGGATCATTTTTGGGTGCCAATGGTTAAGAAGGGAATGAAAACCCTCTAAGCAACTTGTTTGGCCATCAGATGACAACTTTCTCACATCAGCAATCACCCTTGAATTCAATATGATGCTTCTGAGGCGATCATTTGGCTGAGTCCCTGTGAAAAATGCAAAGTGTATTAGCAATTGATAAGTAACCCTACCCGAGAGGCAGAATTGTGCAATGTGCTGTATATCATTTTGGACCTGTTTGCTAATTTCAAGCTAATGGCTCCATGGTACTTGCATTTTTTAATTTAAGTGAGAACTCTACTTACCAACATAAATCCAATCACGTGGTTCCAGTTCATCATGAGCACATTCTTCATACAAGGGGTCTGGATGATCACTATGGTCGTTCGCGATGTGTCTAATAAGTGACTTCCACTTTGCAACAATGAGATCTCCAAAACCTTGAGTTGTGGATGCTGCTGACCAATATATATGTTTTTTTATTGCCCTTAGCCAACCCGAGATTATTTCGTTTCCTTGTTCTTTACTTGCATTGAGAATCCGTTTGGTTAAACCCTTGCAAACATGCCATAAGTCATTATAGTGCAGTGTTTCTGTTTCTGATTCTCGAATCCATTTTGCAATGCCTAAATGCCGATCACTGATGAATGCAGTTATTTTTACGCCAGCATCTTTAAGGAATCGAAAGCACCGCTTTGCTCCAGCAAGTTCCATAGCATTACTGCTGCCTGTTTCATTGGACTAAAATGGAAGTGAATCGTTTTACTTGAATTTAATATTCTTTGAGATCAAAGCATCTAAGATAGTTTGAAGCCTATGCAAGGAATATCTGCACAATAACTCACAAAAATAAGCTGTGTTGTTTCAAGTTGTGATCTTCACCAATAAAACTCCCTATTTTATTTGCAAAACTCACAAGTTAAAACATCTTGCTGCTGTTAGACTACACAGTAATCAGCAATCAGTTGTTTCAACTTGAGTATTCTGTTCTTATTTTCATTTGGAAATTACTTTATATATAATACTTTGTTGGAGATTTTTATTTATATATTTCTAGATATTCATTCAATTTAAAAACTGTTACAGCTAAGACATAACAAGATGTTGTTTGGCTAGCATGTAGTTGTTTGTATCAAAATTTATATTTGCTACTTTTCAAAAGAGATTTAAGAAAATTTTTGCAATCCAAAACGTAGGAGGAAGCTAATTAGGGGTCTTGGTCAGTTGTAAAATATGAATCTTTCATTTGAAACCCTGGAATCTGTCTGTTCCTGAAACTTAATGTAACTTGTGCAACTTTATTCACCATTCCTCATACCTCACTACAAATAGGAGTTGCTGATAATGCAAATACATACACCGTAAGTAAAGAAATTATACTTACCTGCAACAACTGAAAGTGAACCAGTTTCGAAATAGTATTACAAAACATTGTATACATTCCGTATTTGGCATTGTGCCCCATGGAATCGAATCTACCATCTCCTGACCATTCAACATTATCGATTTGTTTCAAATTTTCAATGAGCTTTGCTTGGTATTTCTTCCACTGCATGAGGATGGATGGAAGCAGAAACTTGCGCTGGTGGTAGAAAAAGGTCCTGGGAGAAATTGCACGTAATCCCATGTGCTTAAAAGCAAGAAGTATTTGACTAATGCGTACTCCAGACATCAAAATCCCAAAACTTATCATCAAATTGCCTGCAGGATACTTTCCAAAAACCATAGGTTGACTATGCCATTTGAATTTTTTTCCACAATGACTGCAGTCCTGAATAACAGTTGCCATTGATCCTTTTGCCACAATCTGGACTTTTGGGTTTTCATATTTACAATTAAAACAAAACAAACTGAACAAATTTACTAACACTCTGAAGAATACAATGAATTTTGGTTCATCTGCGGGTTTGGTGTCAGATTCAACTCTGAAAAAGAAAAAAATTGTCAATAAAAACTTTTTTCTTGCAAAAACATTTTATTTTTCAAAGAGTATGTGAGCAACTATGAAATGAGATTGTGGCAAAATGTCAAAAACCAAATTTGTTCCATTTTTGTGAAAATGAATATTTGAAGGGCCATGAATGTTAATGTCCTCATCTGTAAACTCATTCTGTTCCTTGAAATTACTACCTAAAGTAGGTACCTGCAAATAGGAAACCCATTTGTAAGAAAAGGATACTCAATTATTTTATACATAATGGCAGAAGCTTTAAATGTGGAGAATGGAGAGTTAAACAGACAGCTACAATTTATCATAGCAGCAAACAAGACTCCAGGCATAACAACATGGGCAGATAATCATCAGATGCTATTTTTGTACATTTTAGGCCTCAGATAGATGTAGTAAAGATACCATGATGCTAAGTTTTCTGCATTACCTCACTCTATATTTGGATTCATTTTCATCGGTATCATCCTCTTCATCATCTGTCAACAAAGCTGAAGCTTCTTGTTCACTCCAGTCTGTGTCTTCCTCTTCCATTTCAATATCTGACTCTTCCATAGTAGAATCTGCCATTTTTTCACTTTCTCCATAGTCATCTTGCAACTGCATCATGGGGGAGAAATGTATAAGATAAGATTTGTGTGCAATATCAATTAAAATCAGCTGATGTTGGTACCATGTTCTCATTTCATTTGTCTTTGCGAAAAGTTTCTGTATTCCAAGAAAGCAGTGCAAAATAAATATTGACATAGATAAAGTTAAAAAATAGTTTACCTCAGATTCCTGATGATCAGGAGGGTCAGAAGTTCCCTGGGACTGAATTTTCTTTCTTGACAGCCACAATTTTTTCTGGCATTGGAGCAGCTTTGCTTTCAACACTGGACATTGTTCGCATGGGCATTCATCTGGTTCAACAACTTCTGCTTCCTCTGGTTCAACAACTTCTGCTTCCTCTGTAACATTGGTGCTTGTTGAAGTCGATGGCAATGATTGTCTCAATATCTGTTTGAAAAATTTTTAACAAGTAAGAACGAGATGGGACTAGCAAACACCACACCCACCAAGAGACAGATCTGATAGGGAATGATAGGTAATGAAACATCGCCATTCAATCAAACAAGGAAATTTTGCTACTTGTCAATTTAAATCGACAAAAAATCGTTTACCAAAGGAAAATCGAAAAAGAAAAGAGAATAGAGAATAATTCATGAAAATGATGTGAAAAAAATGTAGGCCCTTTTTTGACCAACTCACTTGTCTTCTGCTCCTATCAGACAGCTCTTCTGTTTCTATTACTGTGTTGGCAGTGTCGCTTGTTGGTACTGCATCGGTATTAAGCTTGTTTTTGATCCCAAGCTCTTTGGCAACATCCCTTCGCATGCTGTAACAATTATCTTTGAAATGAACCGAACAGAGGATTGACGATTTAGTTGGTGACCAGTTAGGCCTGTGTCGCCGAACGAAGTAAACCCACTTCAAGTGTCTGGAAGCATCAAGAACTTTATTTGGAAAAGTGTGGATAGATACACCCTCCGTAAACTGCTTATTTTTGCAGCTACTGCCACCTGGCCCACCGGCAACGCAAGATCTTCCACCACGTCTCACGGAAGACTTTGTGTTTTCACTTGAGCTCGCCATATTGAATTCGATATACTTCCTGGTTGATCATAATTGTGACGTCACACGCAAATAAAATTTTTCGCAGCAAAACGTCTCAAAACAGCAAATTTGATGCGCCGTAACTCTTTAACGGTATAAGATATTTCAATTCTGTTTTTTGCAATCGTTCAAAAAGATTATGATCATCATAAAAACTAAAAAAAATTGGCATGCAGTTTTTCATTGCATAAGGCCTTTAACACCCCTGCTTCAAAACATCAATTAGTGTTTACATGTCAGTAACTTCGATATTGTTAGAAAAGAAGCAGGAATTTCAAAGACAGCAGTTATTGAAAAATCTCTCGAGATTTGTTTTGAATTATAATTATAAGTTCAAGACTGTTTTTTTTTCGATTTCAACCTCCATTTCTTTTACTCTTGCCTGTAATTGTCTGCACTGTAGCCTCTGAGCTTGCAAGGTGAGCTTTAGCCTTTTTGCAGATGTCAGACTGACTGTGCCCTCGTTTTGCTGGTACTAATTCTCTAGCTCTGCATCGTTTTTTATGTCGACTCTGCAAATCATTTTGACATTTGCATGGGTCACATTGGTCTCCAGAGATAAGAAGATTGCAGTCCCTTGCACGCAGATAGTCATTTGTGATAAAGGATTTATTTGCTTCAGTTGCTTCTTATGGATTATTATCAAGAGGAACAGCATGCCTTATCGATTTTCCTGTTAAAAAGTCTTGTCTGTGGCCTTTGCAAATCTTTAATCTCCCTAGGTTTCTTACAATATCAGAAACTGTCGGATTAACTTTAGAATACCCCGCACTGCGAAGCCACATCTTTTTTTGAGCGGGGATACTCATAGTGAAAGCACTAAGTATACGGTGGATACGGTGGATACAGTGGATACGGTGGATACAGTGGATACTGGATATAGTGGGGTCCATAGACGATGCTGAAAGATGCAGGAAATCTATCTGCCAGTTTAGACTAGTACAGTTTTCCAATTGCTCAAAGATGGCTGTATTGAGGCAGCAGCAGGAACTAGAGGAACTATTATAGCCTAGCGGTGTGGTATGTTATCAAATAACAGCGGGGACTAAGTTGCGGTTAGAACTGCATTCCAGTTGATGGTTTTGATAAAACCTAGAGACTTGTTTATGGATGGTTTTAAAAAGACTCACAGTAACAGTATCACGTTGATATATAAAATGCAAAGTTGCGAAGAAACTGCCTAGACTAGGAGCGGTTCAGGAACTCCAGTTCAAAAGCGGTTAACACCCCTGCTTCAAAAGATCAATTAGTGTTTACATGTGAGTAACTTTGATATTGTTAGAAAAGAAGCAGGAATTTCAAAGACAGCAGTTATTCAAAAATCTCTTGAGATTTGTTTTGAATTATGGGATAATACATTAAAGTCCTAGCAAATTAATGGAGGAAAGTTGCCCATATGTTCGTCAAGATTTTGAGGAAGATACACGCATTTAATAGAAGAAACGAGTGCTTTAAAAATCCGGAAAACTAGGGCTGATACCAGCCATGAATTCATAAGGGGGCAGCAAAATTTTCCGACGACAAAAGAAACAACGTCCGTTGTAGGGACATACGTTAAAATCGTGCGTGAAATGACTGATGCACTCCTTCAATAACGAAAATTTCCAAATTATTTTGCAATCCAACATTGAACCCTTCAAATATAGTGAATATGAAGCAACAAGATTCTACAGATTCAAAATTCATGTCCTCATTTATCCTTGAACGTTAATAAATTTGTGTCCAATGCATCATTTCTCCGACAAAATCTTTTAAAGGTGGACCTGTAAATCACGAACAAATCTGACAGGTAGAGTGAAATTTCCGACAAATGGCGTGCTGGAGGGGGGGGGGCGCTCCGCCTCCCCGGCCCCCCCCACTAGCTTCGGCCCTGCGGAAAACTGTAACTTTGAAAACTTCAAACCTTTGAAATCTAGGTGAAACAGGTGACCTATAGTTGCAAGCACGATTGGGATTCTTTGATATTGTCAATAATTCATACATTTTCCTTTTCCTTCTTCATCATTTCCCTCTGTTTTATGGCATTCTCTGACTATAATCACGCACCAACTTTTTTTACAAGAGACTGTTAAACAGGGCGCATGCGGCGATTTAAAGGGCGTGGCCACCATAAAATGTTCCGGAGGTCTGTCCCTGGACCCCTCTCCCGCTTGGCTTTCATACCCCTCTTTCAACTCGCGCGCCGCGTCTCCAGCAAGGGTCAGATTATAGGCTAGATCCGCTCCCCGCAAGGGGGGCACTTCGATAAAGCTTTTAGGGATGTGCGAAGAGTGTTTGGATTTGTTACGAAAGTGTATAAGATCATTGGGGAGATTTTTCCATTAGGCTGATTCAAGTTTCCTAAAAAATGGCATAGGTAGGGTTGGAGAAGAATTTGCACTAGAATGTCCGGCAACAGGTCCTTCTCTTTCAGTGTTGTGATAAAGAATATAAAATGTCTTGTTGCCACTGACGTATGGCAAACTATTCTGTGTGATAACAATCACGTACAAAAGAAAAATAAGGACTTTTGAAAAGTCTAGGTCTTTCTCTTTGGCGTTTTCTTGCAAAGAGTTGTTTTTGATATCAACTTATTGTTTCAAACATAGTCATAAGAGACATGACTATGTTTCAAAGACAGGCAGAGGACCGATTCATGAACTTAAAGGCATGTTTGATAGGATCTATTGAATTTATCATTCTTCCTTATTATTGTCGTAGACTTTTCACAAGTCCATATTTTTTCTGTTGTACTTGATTGTTATTAGCCTATTGTCCTGTAGTTGCATGACTACATGGCCTTTTGTGATAGTGCATAAACGATTTTCCAGAAATCAAGAACGAGCCGGCAAGCTTTCGCTCGTTGTTGCGCAGAGCCTCACCTCCTTTGGACAATGGGTATGCGCGCAGGCTACGCCACTACTGGTGACTCAAAGCTGTTCAGAACTACNGTTGTTTTTGATATCAACTTATTGTTTCAAACATAGTCATAAGAGACATGACTATGTTTCAAAGACAGGCAGAGGACCGATTCATGAACTTAAAGGCATGTTTGATAGGATCTATTGAATTTATCATTCTTCCTTATTATTGTCGTAGACTTTTCACAAGTCCATATTTTTTCTGTTGTACTTGATTGTTATTAGCCTATTGTCCTGTAGTTGCATGACTACATGGCCTTTTGTGATAGTGCATAAACGATTTTCCAGAAATCAAGAACGAGCCGGCAAGCTTTCGCTCGTTGTTGCGCAGAGCCTCACCTCCTTTGGACAATGGGTATGCGCGCAGGCTACGCCACTACTGGTGACTCAAAGCTGTTCAGAACTACAGGCTGTTTCAGAAAAAATGCAGCCACACTATTATTAGCCTATTATTGAAAAATTTCAAGAAATAACAAGATTTGATTGCTATGTTATGTACACCATCTGAAAGCATACTGTAATCTTCTTTATAATGCTATGCAGTTTGGATACATCAATGGAATTATTTATCAGTTAACTGACATTTTAGTAACTACGGTCATTTTAGATGCAGGAAAGTGAAAGGACATTTGCATGGCAAAAACCCATCTTTGTGAGAGGTTATTTTATTATTTTTGATAAAATGTTTCTTGCGAGAGTAAATTTGCATGTGTGCTTGCTAAGGGCATCATCTCAAGTGCTTCTAGGTTTGAAGTGTTTTCATAAAATCTGTTTGTAACGTTTTATGGTAAAGAGAGCGAGTGTTGATGTTCCTGTTACAGCAGGCACTATTTCAAATCGAGCATACTAACTAAAATATCAAGTAAATGATAAATATTTCCATTGATGTATCCAAACTGCATATCATCGGGAAGAAGATACATTGCACTTTCAGACGGTATACATTACATGTTGTCAAATCTTACTAGTGCCAGTTTTGGGGAGGGGCAAGTTGTAGGGGGCCGTCCCTTAGTGAATAAATTCTGTCGAAATGAAAACAGGCAATTTCAAGAGAGGAAGAGAAGAAAGGAACATATTTGATAAAGGAATATTATCATATTGAACGAAACTAAACGTGAAAAACAAGAGAGTGAATATGTGGCTAAGAACGTTTCTACAAAAGGGAACTCCTGTATAAGAAATTGTTTATACAATAACGACGAATTGACTATTATGCGTATTTAATTTTAAAGCGTAACTGTAACATTTGCTGTGCAAAAGGTTATGAATGTATTCTAAAAGTGTAATAAAGTTATCGTGAAATGAATAAGATGCTAAAAATTATATCAACCATAAAAACAGACAACTCCAAACCTGAAAATTGCACGGAACTGTCAGTAGGGAAGAAAGCTGTAAATGGTGCTCCAAACCAAATTCTTAGAAAAATTTGAAAAAATAAGCAAGTCTCTGGGGCGCCTTATCATTTTGATTATGTAATCAGTTTTTCAAACTGTCGAGTACTTGATATGGCAAGAAAAACTTCATATGGGACATATGGATGATGTTACCAAAATATCTAGCATCTACACATTAGTTATGATGGAAGATATATTGAACATAATTTTAAGTTGCTAGACGATGGTGGCATCAAGTATTTCTACGATATACCCCCAAGGGGATCACTTCCATATATATTGGTATGGGGTGTGGCATTTTTTGGGGTGCCTTGTTTCAGGCAGAATGTCATTTTTGGTAAGATCATAACAAACCATAAATTTTGGGGTATCATTTTTGGTATGATCATAAATTTTAGGGTATCATGTTCAAAAATAATTGTTTGGGGTAAACTTTTGGGATTTTTTACCCATAATATTAAATTTTAGGGTATGCATTTTGCATATCCTGTAAATTTTGGGGTATGGTTTTTGGAAAATCTATAAATGTTAGTAAATTTTGGGGTATGGTTTTTGGAAAATCTATAAATTTTAGGGTGTGATTTCACATGTCAAAATGGCACACCCACGTCATCTCCCTATTGAAGGTACCCCCCGGGGATATACCGTGTGAGTCAGAAAAACAATCTCCGTTTGAAAGGCCACTGCTCCCTGGATATCGAGGCAACAATATTCGTAAATATATTGTTTAATAAGTTTACCTGACTGAAATCGGCCACTCCGTTCTGAAATGATGAGGGATTTTCTCAAGGAAGTTCCTCGGGGAAACCTTCAACAACGGCATGAAATAACGACCAACTCTCCGTCATATTTCTGCCAGGGAGCAGTGGCCTTTCGAGCGGGGATTTTTTTCTGACCCACCCAGGACATAGGGAGTAGTCTTCGTGATTATTCAGTCAGATGTCCTTCCCTCACAAGTGTTTCACGCATGTGGGGCGTAATCGCCTTGTGGCAATTACCACCATATTTCTCTGTATACTGCTCTTTTGAGCAAATGGTGCTGGTCCATGGTTGGAAAGTGGCATGTTGTGGAGGCTTCTTGCATAATATCGTCACTGGCTGCCTTGTTCTGGCATAGCGAACAGGGACCACGGTCCCAAAACCATCGGTTGCCAGGTCCGTTGCCGCAGCTTTAAATTCAGCGGCGGCAATGGGCCTAAGTCTGTGTTGCCCACTTTGCCTGAAGGCTCTGTAACTAAGGCATGGCCCTGGAAACAAGAGGCATACTGCCTTCAGCTCTTGTATCGTTGGGTGGCTTTTCTCCTCCTCCATTGTTGGTCAAATGATGGACTGAATGAACTATGAAAGAAATGAGGGTTCGTGAATTAGGGGCACCAGTGTAAAATGTGTAATCTGGGGGTAAGATGGGGAATTAATAAGACACAGATATAAGGGGGGTTGTTCTTTCAACTGGACCCAAGGAACCAAGGACCCATGACCATACAATCATACAACCCCATACTAAACAAGCCCAAAATGTGGACCCTACTGTTATTATGTGAATCAAAATATTTTTTTATTTAGATTTTATTTCATCTCAAGACATGTCATATAACATAATGTGTATTGAAAACAATGGCATTACAATTATTGTACAGGGAGTGTCAAATAGTTCCAAGTGACCTGGGAAAATTGAAGCTGCAAATCAAAATATTTTCTTAGCCTGTTCAATTCAGGTAGGGTAGTTTCGTAAGTATTGACAAGATGAGCCTACAGTTTCTTATAAGCAGTTTCTTATAAAAGAAAATGAGTGTACTGCAGATATATTGTGAGAGAAAGTTATTACAAATATCCATTAACTGAAACATATATCAAAATGAGACAAGGACAAATTAATAAAGAATTGCTTTATAATATGTCCCATGACTTGTTAGTAATGTGAGAATTGAGTTTCTTGTAAGCAGTTAACTATTAAAAAATACCCCTACGTTTGTAGTAGGAAACACATTTGGGAGTAGATACGGACGATATTGAGGGGCAAATCACTGCCTAAGATCACGTACGCTCTCGAAAATAATCACATTTTGATCACATCTTAATCACATTAATAAAAAAAAGCACATTAATCACAAAAATCTCCAGTCAAATTAATCACAAAATATTGAATATTCGACCACATTTAGTTGCTTATGATGTTAATACATCGTATGGGAAGGTCATTGGAAAAACCATGCTGTTTTTGTTGCTGTTGTGCAGTACGACGAGGCAGGAAACATTTGTCCAATTCTCGTATTTGACCAGAAAGAAAAGACGAAAAGACAGAGACAATTGTCGAATCACTCTGTTGGCTTGTCTAAGGATTCTGGGAAATGGAGTTTTTGCAAACTGGTTCTCTGCGGTTCCTCAAAGTGACGAAGAACATATCGAGGAAAAGATTTTATTTCTTTTAAATCAGTTGAGTTTGAATTTACATGTGGTTACATTGCTGCTGATTATTACATTGCCACCATTAACGAAACAGTTGTTATGGATGTTCCAAATCGTGCGTTTTCTATTCCATGTATAGCATATTGCAAAAAAATCTACCAAATTAGCGTGATAGTTTGTCATTTGATTATTGAAATAGCTGACCATCATATTGTATCATTTTGGTTTATGCATCATTTATGCATTTAGTTTATTACAATTAACATTAAATACGCTAAATATATATATATGATAAATATTACAATAAATACAGATACTTAAAATGAAGAGTACAGGTACAAGAGAAAATATGTTTTGTTGCATGATAGGAGAAAACTATGGTAACTAAGATGTTTATTTGTATTTATTGAAAGCGTTCTGAAGCATGGATGTATTCTAATGTTGACAATAAAATGTTCTTATTTGCATCAGTTGATAACCTTTCATGACCACATAAGAGAACTTTTAACATTTCCTGGAGAGAAAGGTTAGATAAACCATTTGGTTGCAGTATCGCATTTGGTTGCAGTATCGAGAAGATCGCACCTGATCGAATCATAGGCATGGCAGAGCAGCAAAAAGTGTTCCGCATCCTCAATACCATCACTAATTGGGCACATAGGGTTCAAGGTATCCCTAAAGTTATGTTTGAACTTGTGAAAATTTAACTTGCTAAGTCCAACGCGTAGCTGTGTTAGAATTGATAAACCTCTGTGGTCAAAAAAGGCCAAAAATGGGCTTGCAAGCTGGACGGATGAGAGATAATAACTTTTTCTTGAAAACAGATACAGAAGTGGAGAGTCTAATGTCAGGGTCAAGTTCGTCCCATTCAGATAAGCAATTTGGATAGAAACTTGACTTATAAGACTCAGTTCTTGCACATATTTGGGCTATTGTAACACGTCTGCGGAGATTATACATCTATTCCTGCAGTCGAGGAATAGGATGCCTCATGTAATCTGGTGTCATGTTGTTGACAATATTATAAAACAGAACAAGGCGTCTGCTCCATCTTCGAAGGTTTAGTGTTTCCCATCCGAGCTCATCATACAATTTCTCGCGAGAGGTACCCTTCCAAGCACCGGTTACTGCTAGTGCTGCAGAGTATTGGACAGATTCAAGCTTTTCCATTTGATTTGTTAGGCTGACAATATTAGTAAACTCACAAGTGATTTGTGGGGTGTGATTTATAACATCACCATAATCCAGATGACGGCGCACATAGAGTTTATACAATTCGTCAAGTGTTTGACGAGGCAAGTATTTTGAGAAACATTTCAGCATTCCTATACCCCGCCTGGATTTTGAAATAACTGACCGAATGTGACTCGCAAAAGATAATTTAGAATCTAATACAATTCCAAGGTGTTTGTGCTCCGCAACCTTTGTTACTGGGGAACCATTAAAGAACATATTTGGGTGGTTCAATGAAACTCTTTTCCTTGAAAAAGTCACCTCAACTGCTTGCTTAATAGGATCGGGATTGAAGGACATTCTCCATTTGTGTGACCAAAGGTTGATTAGACTCAAATCGTGGTTCATATCAACAGCAGCTGCATTTGTATCATGGACAACAGTGAAAATAGACGTATCATCAGCAAATAGTTTCACGTTGCATTTTAAATCTTCAGTTAGGTCGTTGATATAGACAAGGAAAAAAAGAGGACCTAAGATTGAACCCTGGGGAACCCCAGCTGAAATGCTACCCCACTTTGACGTTTTGCCATTCAAGACAGTGCGCTGCTTTCGATCGGCGAGAAAGCTTTGAATCAGAAGGAGCAGTTTATCGGAAACACCACATCGACGCAGTTTGTATATGAGACCCTCATGCCAGACCCTATCGAATGCCTTAGAAATATCTAGATAAACAGAACGAACATCTAGAGGGGGATTGCAGTCAAAAGCGGTAAATATTGAATTGACGATGGACAGAAGTTGATTTATAGTTGAATCTCCTGGGCGGAACCCTGACTGATTTGGGTTCAGTAATCCGAAAGTATCCAAGTGTTGGTAAAGGCTATCAAATATAAGTTTTTCTAAAATCTTCCCAAAAATTGGAAGTAGTGAAATAGGACGATAATTTTGCTTAGAATTTTTACAGTTCTTTTTATGTATTGGGACTACATGGGCTCGTTTCCAAATTTCAGGGAAAATACCTTGGCTTATGCATGATTCAAATATCAGCCTAAGGGGCAGAAGGAGTGAATCATCACACATCTTTATCATACGGATTGAGATATCATCGCAACCGTGAGCCTTGTTAGGATTCAGTGATCGAATAATCTTTAAGATCTTTTCATCTGATATAGGGAACTCGGTAAGTGGTGGCCCATTTAAAACTATCGATTGGGGAATTTCACTTCCAGTATCAATAGTTGTACACTGCTGAATAAAGTAATCATTAAAAATTTCTGCCTTGGCCTCAAAGTCTAATACAAATACGTCATTTTCTAGTAGAGGAGGTATTAAGGGAATTTTAGCTTTGTTCAAGATTTTATTTATCAAGGACCAGTACGTCTTTCTACCCGTTTGTGCATCAGAGAGAGTTACGCCAATTTTCATAAAATACCTACGCTTGGCATCTTCGATCAACTTTGCTCCCTGAGATATCATGTCAGTGATGCTCTGCAGCCTATCCTCTGGTTGACCATTTCTAATAAAGGTCTTATAAGCTCTATTCTTTTTCGTAATGAAGTTTTTGATTGATTGCGTTATCCAAGGTGCCTGACGGGGCCTAACTGTAATTACTTTATTTGGGATGAAGTTTGAAAAGATGTTCAGCAGCACTTCATTCATTGTTTTGACTTGCCAGTTCGGACAACTGTTGTCTCTAAAGGTTTCTCGCCAGGGGAACATGCTTATACTCTTCTTGATTGCGAGGATATCTGCTCGGTCGTAAAACCAGATTTTACGACGAAAGGGGGGAGGGGCTGGATTTTTAATGCTTAGTTTGCCGTATACAATTTGGTGATGACATTGCTCATGCAGCGAGGGGTGCACACCAGATTCGAGAAAAAGATTTGGCTGATCGGTAAGTATTACGTCAATGCATGATCTTGAATTTCCCATGAAATGAGTTGGCTCCGAAATTAGCTGATGCAGACCTAGGTCTGATGAAAACGGTTCAAATAATTTGCCCTCTTCGTTCTCAATATCATTCTCCCACCAGTGTGAAGAGCGACAATTTAAATCTCCAGTAACAATAACGCAGTATGGATTCTCGTCAGACATCTTGGATAACATTAGCTCAAAATTATTCATAAAAACTTGAAATTCGTTTTGGCTCTGACTAGGACTCCTGTAAAGAACTACAAAAAAGTACTTCTTTCTATCAAGTTGAAATTCACACACAATGCATTCTGGTAAAGTTTCAAGGTCTGCTCGTTCCTTTGCAGGAAAAGTGTCTTTTACGTAGAGCCCTACACCTCCCCGTTTCACGTTTAGTGGGTGATTATTTTTCATAAAATTGTAGCCATCGAGCTCAATTTTACTTTCGTCGACACTGCTATCAAGATGAGTCTCTACGATTCCTATCAAATCATACCTATAAACTGAGTTATAAGCTTCAATAAGGGAAATTCGCGCAAAATCATGCGCGCAGATGCTATTTAAGTTCCAAGAACAAAACTTAAAAGTCTCGTTAATTGGGCCTGGATTAGTCTCAATGTCACCGCTTAGTAAGATTTTGTAGGTGATCCATTGCAAATAAAGAGTATGAAACATCGAGCATATCACATAGAAATATGCATATCCAATTATAATTTTTTTTAGCTTTTTATGTTTGTGTGAATCGAGAAAGGCAAGGGGAAAGAGTTTTATCGTTTCCAATAAAATGTAGATAAAGATTTTAGCAGCAGCGTACAATCGGGCAAATATGTGCATCAAGTTAGAGTCTGGATGAAAAGGCGTTATAATCGAATATAAGATGGCTGTCAGGGGAACCAGAGGAATCGAAATAATGATAAAAAAGAAACAAAATAGGTACATCCTCAGAACCGATGCTAATGTGGAAAGGGGGTGCGTCTTATAATTTGTTTTTCTTGTGATGATTAGCTGAGAACGGAATGAACCTATTGCTGCTCGCCACTGATTTAAATCAACCTGCATCGAAAAGCTCCAATCCTCTCGACAAGCAAAGCGCGATTCTTTTGGGGAAATGGATAGGCCTATCAGATATGTTGGGTTTTCTTCTCTCGTGTAAACAAGCACAAAACGACATTGAAAATAAGAACGACTGTGAACGAGAAGTACATATTAACAGTGCCCCAGAGGGACACATCACTAACGACAACGATACAAAGAAAAGTTACGGCGTGTAACTGGCGTGGTAACCTGGACGCCTGTGAGGATTTGTCATATCTTAAGAATGTTACTTCGTCATTTGGAAGACGGGAAATTCAAGCTTTTGCTAGTAACATTGTTTTGTTTGGCAAGAAAATGTTTATATAGGGGGCCTCGTGGGATTCTAACATGTTTTTCACCCTCAGGGAATTGTTTACCATCAGCCCAAGCTGTGGGAATACAAATGCATTTTGGTAATAAAAGAAACAGGTAGTTTGGAGAAAAGGTTACATTCCTCTGGGAAAAAGGCAAAGTTGGCATGTTTACGATACCTATTTATCGAAATGGGCTTTCATAAAGGCTACTGTGACCCTTCAGGTTGAAGCTAGGAAAACAATTTTCTCTATTTTCCACTGAAAAAGGTCAAAAAGTAACTGAAATATGCAACCTGAAAGAGCACAGTGACCTCAGATTTTGGAAAAACGGAAACAAAGTTAGTATAAATGATGACTAAGATCAAATGAAACACATCAGGCGAAAATCAANTTTTAACCAGTCTTCTTTTGGCTTTTGATATGTAACATCATTAAAACTATAACTATTTCTAACAAATAGATTATATTCCGAAATTTAACTTTCGAAAGTAGATAAGACGAGATAAAGCCAAAGCAAATTTAATTGGCGCGGACAAAAGTAGGCCTACTTATCCGCGCAATACCGAAAGTTTCGTCTTGGTCCTACCTTCTCCATATTACAGTAGATACGAGATTCTTTGCTACAAGATTCTTTTAATGAAATATGTTAAATAATATAGACAAAATATTACAACAAACATGGTTCCTTGCATTTCATCACACATCAAATAATCTTTATTCCTGTATTTCTAGTATCGTGAACCTAGAACCTCTAACTTTAAAACACTCAAAACTGCCTAAAAAGCCCCTACATTTTAAATTTACAACGCAAAAGATTGTGGTAAAACTTTAATTACAAATAATCCAGCCCCTTGTGCTGGGGGTGAGGAAAACACTGCTAGGATTGGGGTACTACCCTGTGGCCTATCAAACTTAAGCTAATGGCCAACATTCCCTTAAATTACCGAATGATGAATATATAACTGTCACTACATGTGAATTATATGTACCCCTTGGGGGGGGGGGGTAGTCACTAATATTAACTCACAGGTAGGTGCCCCTCATGATGGTGGGCTATATCAGGCAGAATTCAATAAAACAGGGTGTAATTTTGGTAAAACTCCCTTAAAAATGGGTCTAACAAATTTCTTAAAAAAATTCTGTTGTTTAACAGGGTATGATGTCATTATAAGGGTGAGTGGGGCAATCAAAATCTTGGGGGCACACCCCTATACAAAGGTGGGTCAAGTTACTCATGGGTCAACTACCCCATTCCACGGGTCAAGTAGTCCACCATTCTTATGAAAATGTTGTAAAATATTTAGGAACAAGGAGGATATTTACCCCTATCTTTTAAACCCCCCTTGCTACATCAACGCTTTCATGGTTTTTAAATATAGGAAAAGTACAAAAGTACATTAAGAACATATTTTCATTGGGAATAGGGCTGATTCTTCAGGAGAAAACAGCTGATGTGCACATACTAAGGATTCAAAAGTGCAGAATTGCATGCAGTGTTTACAACCCAAGGCAACTTGTAAAGCTTTTGAACTACTAATAATACTAATTACTGTCATCCAAACAAAATTTGGCAAACAACATGTTTTCTCTCATACCAGTGTGTTGACAAGTTCAAGAAAAAAGCTGGTAAAGGCCGTCACAAGAAAATCTTGCAAGGATGTGCTCTACAGTCACACTTAGTATCGAGGCAACACAATCTCCAGTCACCAAGCAACTCCAACACCGACCCCCGCATTGATATTGATGATGGTAACGCACATGCACAAAATCAAGAAGCTGAAGATGATGAAAATGCAGTTGGAGGTGCTTCGAGTTGGCCAATCTGTGCAACAACCACCTTTGGTAGCATTAGACGAGGTCCTGATGGTGATACCCTGCTTCCTCCAGGCATGTTGGAAAATTTGATTCAAAGAGGTGGAACAAACAACCAGCTTGCAGATGAAGTGATGCTGGTAAAGGACAGTCTCATCAGGAACTCCCGCACATCTGATCTTTGCATCTATGACCCACATCGCTTTCAGCAACTCTGTTTGGATGCAGGTGCACCACACATTTTCCAAGTCATACGGAACATGATGTCATCCCCTAGAAGAAAAGAACGAAGAGAATCACTAATTGACAAACTAACTGTAAATATTATTCATACCCTTTGCTTTGGTCGGAGCCAGAAATGCAATTTTATGCAAAAAGACTTCAGTCTTTTCCTGCGCTCTGAAAATTTGAATAGGCCTGCTCTCAATACTGCAAGGAGGCTTGGGGTTACCTGTACAAGCACAACGGAGAGGGTCCATGAGGCAAGACTTATTGCCAACTATGAGCATGAAATTGGTGAGGTCATTCAAAATGCAATACAAAATAGACATTTTGTCCTTGCAATTATTGATGACTTCACCACTATTCATAGCCATAGAAGGCCAGATAGTGATAGGACATCTGATGCAAAATGCATGTGCACTGTGGTCATCAGGGTTTTCCCAGGCATTCCTGCTATAACAATTTGTGAAGGCAATACCCATCTTGACCCTAACATTGTTCTTCCAGATGCATTGGCAAGTGAGTTAACATCAGATAAGTATTTTTATCCATTATCCTTTACTTATGCCTCTACAATGTCCGATGCAATGACTTCTCATTTTTTCAATCCAGAAACTGTGAGGCAAAGACTGGAAACCCACCAATACAAGGAATCAGACAATGTTAGAGAAATGCGAAGGCTAGACAATCTCTACCTGCTTGAATTTCAGGAATGTAGACTCAAGAATATAGAAGATTACAGGAGGGCTCTGAACCTACTATTTTCCGCTGAAATGAGGGAGTATGCGGCTAATTATGTTTTGTTTGTTTTAGGAGACTGGCCAACTCAATACTATTTGAGACAAATTGTATATCAGGAATTTGGTCACCAAAATACATCTTTATTAATAGATGAAGTTTCTTTTTCAGCAACCTCTGATCATTTGTATGGCATAAGTACTGCACAACCTCCTGATCGAACGGTACACTCTCGTCAAGCTACAAACCAAGATCAACAAACAATAACAACTGATGATCAACATCCTTCTGAAAGCAATAATCCTTTGCCATTATTGTCAATTATACCAGTCTTAGGGTCTTTGCATATTTCCTTAAATTCGCAGGAAAATGTCTTAGCAATGTATCATCCTTTCATGAAATTTTTGTACGAAAACATCTTTCCCCATAGCAAGCTAGCTGACAAGCCAATGCCATGGAGACGAACACTTATCCTTGAGCTGATATATGGTGGTTGGACCTTGATACGCTCAGCAGTTACAACAACTTTTGCTTCTTGCAGGGACCCAGAGTATGGTGCATTACTGAACTTGTTAGACAACTATTTACCACTAGTTCTTGCTATATACTCTGTAGTGTTTAAATCCAACAAATTTTTGGAATATTTTAATTCAGTGATTCGAGTGTGGACCATGTTCTACTGCTTCAACAGGCGGCATTATGATAAAGCACCTTTAATTTGGCTCTCTAATGTGTTGTATTGGCAGAAATATCGCCCAGATATTTTTGAATTAGTAAGGAACAACATCACATTACTGGACGAGTATGGAGTGGAGAACACCCATTCCATTCTGCGAGCCGAAACAAAACCTTACTACACTGTGGAGCAACTAACGCAAAAAGCAAAAAGCGTTTTTGCATCTAAATCTGAGCAACACAACTTCTGTAGTGCCTTTACTCAACCACAGTACTACTCTTTCTCAGGTAAGCAATTGAATTCCCTTAAATTGAAGGCTGCCTCCGTTCTTAAATCTATATTTGTAAAAAAAAGTAATAAACTCTCAAAACGAAATGTTGAACTGGACTCAGAGCTATGGGGTGGTGAGACAATTCAAAGCCAGTGTCCCCCCATTGGTTATCATGCTAAGCTTCAACCAAATTNAAAGCAAAAAGCGTTTTTGCATCTAAATCTGAGCAACACAACTTCTGTAGTGCCTTTACTCAACCACAGTACTACTCTTTCTCAGGTAAGCAATTGAATTCCCTTAAATTGAAGGCTGCCTCCGTTCTTAAATCTATATTTGTAAAAAAAAGTAATAAACTCTCAAAACGAAATGTTGAACTGGACTCAGAGCTATGGGGTGGTGAGACAATTCAAAGCCAGTGTCCCCCCATTGGTTATCATGCTAAGCTTCAACCAAATTGTGACAGGTATTGTGATCTCCCTGGGTGTATCTCTAGAAATGATTGTACGCAAACAAGGACACGATTTGATGCCTGCTGGCATGCATTTCATGATAAATGTTTAGCTGGTAAGATAACATGCCCAATATGTCAGTCTTTTGTGAAGAAAGAGATATCTCGCCTAGCAAGTATTGCAAAGAAGGCTGTTAGTTCGCCTTCTCTTGGCATCCCTAATGACAAGTCTTCTCAATCCGAGGTAAGTGAGGAAAACCCCATGGTAAGGGAAACTTCAAGCTCTGAAATCAAGAGTATGATTGAAGCACTTCAAAATGAAATTGTTGAATTGTGTCCACCAACACTGAGTACATGCATTACTCCATTGAATATATGTAAGCCAATTATAAAAGGCAACCATTGTAAGCAGTGTGGACATGTATTGAAAGGCCACAAAGGTAAGGGTAAAGGAGGTAAGTCATGCAGTATGTGTCCAAATAATCTCTGCTCATCTGATGGTAAGTCATCAAAATGTAAATGTGACTATCATAGTGGAACTGGTATGGAAGTAGGTCAATCTCTTCTACCTCTTGAAGACTCTAGAATGATCACCAATGATGAAGTGCATACCTTCCGTTTTTCTTCTGCTATTTGTCAAAGTGCCTTATCATGGAGCATTGGGAGTAATGCATGTACATTGATATCTCTACTGACTGGTATATCCTTCCTTAACAATGAGTTCCTGCTTCCAACAGAACATGAGATGCCAGAACATGTCGCAGGTATATATAAGGATAAAATAATTCAAGGAAATGGTATGTATGAAACAATTGACCTCCCTGATAACCAAATGAATCTATCTATTGCCGACATTGCAAGACAGATATNCAAATAATCTCTGCTCATCTGATGGTAAGTCATCAAAATGTAAATGTGACTATCATAGTGGAACTGGTATGGAAGTAGGTCAATCTCTTCTACCTCTTGAAGACTCTAGAATGATCACCAATGATGAAGTGCATACCTTCCGTTTTTCTTCTGCTATTTGTCAAAGTGCCTTATCATGGAGCATTGGGAGTAATGCATGTACATTGATATCTCTACTGACTGGTATATCCTTCCTTAACAATGAGTTCCAGCTTCCAACAGAACATGAGATGCCAGAACATGTCGCAGGTATATATAAGGATAAAATAATTCAAGGAAATGGTATGTATGAAACAATTGACCTCCCTGATAACCAAATGAATCTATCTATTGCCGACATTGCAAGACAGATATATCTTCCAATAAAGGATCCAGGTAACTACAATGGTATAATGGTGGATGGCCAAGATAAGGACAATTTTTCCTGTGTTGTTGCTCAAGCTAGTGCCAGACCTGGTCGAAAAGCCTTTGTTTTTATTCTTAATCCTGATCATGCTTTTTGCCTTTGCATTGATGATAATACCCTTGCTGTTTTTGATAGTCGCAGATTTTCAATCTCTCAGGGAGCTGCAATTCTTTTTGCACCATTGGCAAAGGTCAGTAAATTTCTATTTCTCTTCCATGACATGATAAGGAGATGTTATGGATGCTCAATAGAGGGTGCAAACTATGTTGATCTTCAGTTGGACAATGCCTGAAACCCTTTACTGAATTATCCAACATAAGAAACAAAACAAACAAGATTAAAATACTTGAAAAGTTAGAACTATCTTTGCTGAATGTCCTCCTTGTTGCAAATGAGAACATTTCTATTTATGTTATGATGTAAACAAAAACAGCAAGTGTTGCAGTGACAAGATTTTTACAGATTTCTGGTTATTTGCATTTCTGATGGTGATGGGTGCATTTCGATTTGCATTATATGCAGTGCGCCAGAGTAAAGAACACTAAGGATGGGAAACAGGAGTTCTTTTTAGTATTTTTTTAACACTGAAATCACATATTTTTCAACTTAAAATACCAGTGTTTGTGTATTGGAGTTACCAATGGAATATAACTTTGTCATCCCATGTTATTCAATAGATAGCCTGTGATTTATGACTACTTTTACTTATTACTGTGACTGTTGCAACTGCTGCAAATTGTTTTTTCATGGGTCTGTGGCATCAGTTTATGGAATGTTTCATGGTTGAAATTTTTACTGACATTTTTGCTCATTTTCAGGTTTGATATTACTGACTGTAGGTCTACTATGAGATGTTTAGAATTTACAATTGCTGCTTCATTCTTCTAGTGAGAGTTGTTTTTGCTTCTTAACAATCAAATTATTGAGAAGTGTGACATAGCGTAACCAACCTACAATAAACACTTTCAGGGATGAATGGAATTTAGTGTTCTTTGTCCAGCTGAGGACACACTGTAATTTACAACTTGTAACTGCATATTTAAAAATTAACCTAAACAAATCATTCCTTGTTGTATTGGAATTTGAGCCCTCATGTATGCATGATCAAAGCATATTGTGGGTAGAAGTTTCTGTCATTTTTGCAGACATTTTCTCATTCCTTTTGGATATAATCTTAGTTAATTAATTATTACATTAATTGTTGCTTCTTCAAAATCTTGAAAGAAAAGGTTATATATATATATATCTGGCCTTCACACTTTGTTATAGCAGGGATCTACAAACAAAAATGTTCCTTTCCCCATTAATTGACAAACCAAAGGCACAGGGGAAATCTTGTTTTGCATTACTTATCGATGAATTATGTTAAAAAAGACCACTGTGGCAATTTTACCACAACAATGTTCTTTGTTTATACAGCATGATGTGTCTTTGCACTATTAACTGTCTGCTTATTGGTAACTGTCCACTGTCTTAGGGCTGCTCTCCGTTGTGTTTTTCATTCACAGTTTAAAACTTCACTGGTGCATATGACTCTGCAGTGCAGGCTAGACATCAACACCATTTTCTGCGAAACAAAGGAGGGGCCACTATCGGCGCCCACCCGGCCTGCCATAACTTTCCCCAATGCTTTCCCTGAATGGAAGCCTCGCGGCCAGCNTAATTCATTCAATTCAACGCCTTCTGTGTTTTCGTTATTACCAACCCACCATTTGCTAGATTTGCAGTTAAAATCCCCAGTGATAATCAAACAATGGGGCTTAGTGTCTTTAATTTTGGTAACCATTGTCTCAAAACTGTCTAAAAACTCGTTGAATTCATTTACATTCTGGCTTGGCGAACGATACAGAACAACAAAAAATATCTTCTTTCTGTCAATTGTTATTTCCGTTACTATACTCTCGCTCAGTGTTTGTAGATCAGTTCTTTGTCTGATGCACATGTTTTCCTTGTAGTAAAGGCAAACCCCGCCACGCTTTGCGTTGCTAGGATGGTCACTACGAAAAACATCCCTGCTGAATCCCTCGAGGTTTATAGCATCATTCCCAATAGATGTATTCAAGTATGTTTCAGACAACGCAATTAGGTCAAAGTTAACAACAGCATTGTACGCTTGGATCAGTGAAATTTTTATTGAATCCCTTGATAAAATGCTATTCAGATTCCAATGACAGAATTTAAGAGGGCGGGTTACTGGCCCAGGGTTTGGATGTACATCGCCACTCATCAACAATGACAATCCGTCTCCGTCATTCAGATTTTTTAACAAGTCTATTGTTAATATTACGAGAATTGTTATAATTTTTAAGTCAATAATACCGACTCTAAATGTCAACTTTGTAAACCAGACAGAAAAAACCCGAAGACTCCACCAAAAACGGCAAAATGCGAGAAACATGATAATTTTTGTTGATAAATATAGCAGCACAGACATTTGGATAATACCTATATTTGTTTCTAAATGATTACACCGAAAAAGGGGTAGAAAGCACCAACTTACCAAAGTTGAGAGGACCAAACATAAAGGATAAACTATTCCAAAAAATAAGAGGCTGCCAATTACTTTCGCAATTGGAATAAGAAACTCTTGCAAGGGATTGATACAGAAATTATTTCTTATTGGGAAGTGAACCTGCCTTTCTATTCCTGCGCGCCATTCTTGCAAACCTATTGGCATTTAAGTCGACTGAATAAACCTGCTTTTTTAAAGAAAGCAATGGCCTCGAACCGGTTGTACGACGTATACACATAAACAGAAACAAATACGACATTTCTAAACAAAAATGGAAAAAAAAGCAAACAGTGCATAAAGTGAGAGTTGTCTGTCTACTTACTGAACGCAAAAGGAATCCTTGTTCAAATATTAATTTTAAAACAGCCAAGTGATTGCTGGTTTAGTCCTGTTTAGTCCATGTTATCCGCATCGCTCTCATTGGACTCTTCTTCATTTATTGGAAGGATTTTTGCTAGTTCGTCCTTTGAATTAAAATATTGAATTTTTTTAGTGCCTACTTTCAGGCCAAGTCGGCAGTTGATATCGGCAAAGGCAAAAGAATCTGGCATATCCAAACCTTTCAATGTGTCGTTGGCAAAATTTAGCAGATCAAGACGCCTCTTTGTCAAATCCAGTCGGATCTTGGTCTTTGCATCTTTGCCCTTTTCACGCGACCTGTATATGTCTGTGCGTGCTTTCCAGCTTGTCATCCTCAATATAACTGCCTGGGATTTGTCGCCACTTTGGTTTTCTTTGATTCCACCAATTCTATGAGCTCTATCATAATCACCATCTGCTAATTTCACTCCTAACCGTTTAACTTCATCCTTGACTTTGTTGAGTACATCGGAGGCAGTTTCATTAACTAATTAGCTCCAATAGACCATTTTGACATTTAGAAAAAGGGTCTGGGGAGAGCAATATTTTTCTGATAAATGGCTGCCACGGAGCTATTTCTACTTCTTTGTGTCTGCCATTTACCAGAAAAATATTGCTCTCCCCAGACCCTTCTCTAAATGTTAAAATGGTCTATTCAAAAGAAAGTTGTAGACTCTGCTCAGGACTACCATTTAGGAAATTTTTTTGATATACCGGGTGTCCCAAATAAAAGGTGACATATTTTATCAGAGCTACCGGGTGCCCCAAAAAAGTACTAACGATTGTTTGAAGGTAGCGCCATATTGAAAAGCAATAGGAATTCGTGGTATCGACTGTCACAGTTCACAAGGGCTAACTTAGATGTCAATAGTTGGATTTTTTCCGTAGGTTGAAAATTCTTGGAGTTATGAGTTCCGAAACGCAAAGACCATCGTCAAGACTAAAACAGTAGGCCTAAATGTTATGAAGGAGTCAAGCAAAGGTCGTCCAAAGTTTTAAAAGCTTTCAATAGCAACGCATTATTTGAATATTGACTATAGTTATTGACTATAAAGAAGGAAAAACCATTTTTGGACATTTGATTAGGCTGAACAACATAAAAACATAACAACATATACCGGGTGTCCCAAAAAAAGGTAACAGATTGTATCGAGGCTAGCGATAAGAATTTAGGTCGAATCAATCCCTAATAATTTTTTAAGTATTCCTCGATAGTTAACTTGAAGATAAATACCTTGTTTGTTGATATTGGTGCATTGAGAGTTGGAATATTAATCTTGAAAGTCCAACTTTGCCTCCATCTCCAAACCAGAGTTTTGGGTTTTGGCCTAAGCTTTTAACATGCTGTGTTGTGGAATCTCCTGAATCATAGCAAAGTTCGAGCAAGAAACCTCGTGCTTAGGAACACATTTTAATAGAAATTCGAAACTGAACATGACAATCAGATTCACGAATTTAGTACCATTTGGTCCCAAAGAGACATCTTTCTTCATTCTATAAACATTTCACATTACATCTGCCTAATAAAAGTTGTTCATCGGCGAAATCCTCCCTTGGGTGTTGATACTTAAATGACATCTTGCAATCTTCATTGATTGATTGAAATGCATTTTGAATCATCTCTCTCGCAATTATTACGAAATAAGCAATCGCATATGCTCAAGGGAACATAGAAATGCCCACCCGTGCTTGGCTTGGCGTAATTTTGTATATGAATTTTCACTGAAGAAAGCTATTCCTTGGCGACCATATTCATTTCTATGTTCTACAATTTTCAGGTTTTACATTTCTATTCAAATGTGTACCTAAGCACGGGTCCTTGTCCAAATTTACTACGCTTATGTCTATGATTGAGGAGATTCTCCCGACGATCGTGTTTGCAGTTTAGGCCAAAACCCAAAAGCTCTGGTTTGGAGGTGGAGGCAAATTTGGACTTTCAAGATTTATATTCCAACTCTCAATGCATCAATATCAACAAACAAGGTATTTATCTTCAAGTTAACTATCGAGGAGAACTTCAAAAATTATTAGGGATTGATTCGACCTAAATTCTTATCCCAAGCGCCGATAAAATCTGTTACCTTTTTTTTGGGACACCCGGTAAAAAGAATTATTAGAGGGATATATGGCAGACTGGTTTATACAAGAGAGGTCGACCCAGAATAGACTGGTTTACCAACATCAAAGAATGGACAGGACTGAGCTATCAGCAGGCAGTGAGATTAGCTGAGAACAGAGAGAGAGATGGAGATCTACTGTGTCCTCCTACGCCCAAGGGTATGGAACCTAGAAGAAGAAGAATGCGTTGCTATTGAAACCATTCAAAACTTTGGACGACCTTTGCTTGACTCCTTCATAACATTTAGGCCTACTGTTTTAGTCTTGACGATGGTCTTTGCGTTCGGAACTCATAGCTTCAAGAATTTTCAACCTACGGTAAAAATCCAACTATTGACATCTAAGTTAGCCCTTGTGAACTGTGACAGTCGATACCACGAATTCTTATCGCTTTTCAATATGGCGCTACGTTCAAACAAACGGGAGTGCTTTTTTTTGGACACCCGGTAGCAATGCCAATTTAGATCCAATCAATTCCCAATAACTTTAAAAGCAGTCCCGAAAAGTGAACTTCAACATAGGTACCTTACTTGTTGATATTGGTACTTCCAAAGTTGACATATTATTCTTGAAAGTTCAAATTTGACTCCACCTCCAAATTAGAGCTTTGCCGCTTTGGCCTAAGAAAGCTCTGGAAGCACATCGAATAAATCAATGATAGTCTTGATAAAATTTGAACAAAAACTCAATTAAATCATATGGTATTTGCTAGAGCTCACCTGTTAAGCATTTTTTAATTTTTCTGTAATTTTGCTTCTTAATTTCACTGTGCTTCAGGACTTTGCTTAAGCCAAAACAACAAAGCTCTGGTTTGGAAGTTGAGTCAAATGTGAACTTTCAAGAATAATATGTCAACTTTGGAAGCACAAATATCAATAAGTAAGGAAACTATGTTCAAGTTAACTTTTCAGGATTAGTTTAAAAGTTATTGGAGATTGATTGGAGCTAAATTGGCATCGCTAGCCCTGATCAAATCTGTTACCTTTTATTTGGCACACCCGGTACATGCTAAACTAATGATGTTAGGATAGGGGGTGGGGGGAGGGGGTGACTGGAGAAGCCCATTGTCGATAGGGTTAGATTATCGTTCTCAATTTGTATGTAATGTTTGATAATTGTGCAGGTAACACATCAACTTAGTTAAAGAAAACTTTAGTTTGTCAAAATCGGTCGCATCATTCTCAAGTTGTAAGCAATTTATAAAAATGCTTCATCTTGAAATCATTCAAAAGAGGCCTAAAATCTTTGATTAAATTTTCTAGCAATTTAGCCTCACTGCTGTCATAATCAAATTATATTGCTCTATCTAGTCGCTCAAACATTTGCTGGGTATCTGAAGAGGCTGCCGCATAATCGTATCCATTTGGGAATATCATTCAGCTTTCATTCTATTTTCTGTTATCATGAGGCTGAATTGTTCTATCGCTCTATCTAGTCGCTCAAACATTTGCTGGGTATCTGAAGAGGCTGCCGCATAATCGTATCCATTTGGGAATATCATTCAGCTTTCATTCTATTTTCTGTTATCATGAGGCTGGATTGCTGGCAAACTTGATAAAGGGTTTTTGGGCCTATTTTGAAGGATGTTGAGATAAAGCTCTTTTATAAAATTGCTTGTTATTTGAGAACGATACGACCGATTTGACAAATAGAAAATGTTCTGATCTAAATTGATATGTTAGCTACACAAGCATTATCAGTTTATCGGAATCTGAAAAATGGTCCAATAGCTACAGGCTTCCAAACGTCCATAAATTGTTAATTCACCAGGTATAATTTTGTGAAAGCGGCAAATAATTTGTAGAAGCGTGTTCTTTGCAAGCATTTTGTGATAGTTGAGTAGACTGATTACATGAGTCTCAGTTTTCCGCATTGAATTGAATGATATTATGGCTTCAAACTGAGACTCATGATAATAGTTGAGATCACTTCAAAGACGAAATATCTTTTATTTTCAGGTTGAACGTGAACCAAGACCTTTACCAACATTGAAAATCAAAAGAAACATTACAGACATTGACGATTTTAAATTCGAAGATTTTGAACTGCAAGGCTACACACCACATCCTAAGATCAAGATGGAAATGGCCGTTTAAATCGAAAACTTAAAATAGAAATCAATTTTGTCCTGGAGACATTCTGAAGTTTGCAGCATTTTGCATTAATCCCAGGTGAATACAATATTGCAACTTTTAAAAACATTTCCAAAAATCAGATTAACTTAGTGAAGGTCGACGCATTCGTCCCCATTTTTCATCATCGTCTTAGCATTATTGTATCTTACTTCAGGATAATTAAATTTGTTATCGGATCAATTTTGTGATTTTTAGATATTTGGATAGCATGCATATCTTTCAACAGTTTCTGACAATTTCAAGGAATTTTCTTCTATTATCCGGTCAAGCACAACATTTATTTTCTTATACATCTTAGAGAGGACCGTTAAATTTAAGATCACAAATCTAAGCATAACTTTAGAGATACGTTGAACCCTTTTTGCCCAATAATTGATGGTGTCGAGGATACGGAACATTATTTCCTGCTCTGCCATAATTATGATGCAAATAGACGCGATCTTCTCAACCGAGTAAATGCGATATTGTTGCCTCATTGTTTAATAAATCTTTCAAATGAAGAGTTGCTAAAAATCCTCCTCTATGGCCATGAACAGTTATCGTTTGATTCAAATGCAAAAATTCTTACAGCAAGGCTAGAATATATCAAGGCCTCCAAACGTTTTGAATAAATTGGTAATGAAAGCTTGTAGAATTTCTTCTCTCCTGTAATATTTTCTTTTTCGTTTAGTTGTAAAACCGTGTAGTTAGTTAAGTTTCTGTGTTAAATGTAAATTGTTACAGGGTTGCTATGTNTTCTGAAGTTTGCAGCATTTTGCATTAATCCCAGGTGAATACAATATTGCAACTTTTTGAAACATTTCCAAAACTTAGATTATCTTAGTGAAGGTCGATGCATTCGTCCCCATTTTTCATCATCGTCTTAGCATTATTGTATCTTACTTCAGGATAATGACATTTGTTATCGGATCAATTTTGTGATTTTTAGATATTTGGATAGCATGCATATCTTTCTACAGTTTCTGGCAATTTCAAGGAATTTTCCTCTATTATCCGGTCAAGCACAACATTTATTTTCTTATACATCTTAGAGAGGACCGTTAAATTTAAGATCACAAATCTAAGCATAATTTTAGAGATACGTTGAACCCTTTTTGCCCAATAATTGATGGTGTCGAGGATACGGAACATTATTTCCTGCTCTGCCATAATTATGATGCAAATAGACACGATCTTCTCAACCGAGTAAATGCGATATTGTTGCCTCATTGTTTAATAAATCTTTCAAATGAAGAGTTGCTAAAAATCCTCCTCTATGGCCATGAACAGTTATCGTTTGATTCAAATGCAAAAATTCTTACAGCAAGGCTAGAATATATCAAGGCCTCCAAACGTTTTGAATAAATTGGTAATGAAAGCTTGTAGAATTTCTTCTCTCCTGTAATATTTTCTTTTTCGTTTAGTTGTAAAACCGTGTAGTTAGTTAAGTTTCTGTGTTAAATGTAAATTGTTACAGGGTTGCTATGTATTTCCATGCTCCTTGTGGTATCGTCTTGTAACTTTATCGAAGTTTCTGTAAATTTTTATGCGAATATAGAAAAACAGTTGTTACTGCTTTTCAGCCTGGGGAAAGTTGTAACAGCAATAAATCAATATTTGAAAAGTGTTGTTGTGGCTCGAACGCCTTATTATGCCCGATGTTGTAAGTTTACGAGTTCAAGGAATGTTTCGACATCTGAATTTGTAATTAATGTAATAAAACCATCCTTTTGCGTTGTTTTATTTGTGCTGTTACAACTTGAGCCGGTGTCTGTTACAAGTTGCTCCTTCCCCGATCTGAATTGTTAATGACAATTTACCAAAACACAGTAGCTACACGAATGAAAAAAACAATTTGTTTTCTGTAGCCAGTCACCAAACTTAGCAAATGGTGGTATCATCAAGAATCTGCTTGTTGTTTGCAAGGAGCAAAGCACAAAAAGTGCTAAAATTAGCATCGGTCTCCGTTATTAATATTTGATTCAAAATGTAGTTTTTTTGTCGATCACAACCCTTAGTAATTTTTCAATAAAATAGTCACCTAATTTAACTGTTACAGTTAGATTAAAACTTCTACCAAGCACCATGAGGTGAAATTTTTCTCCATTTAATGCCATGATGTTATCTTCGACACAATGACTCCTTATAGAGGCATCATTCGAACGCTGCCAATCAAATTTCGAGATTCCCGTCGCTTGCATATTGATATTGGTATCATCGGCATAATTGCACATGATTGCAGATACCAGTTTCTTGAATTGAGAATAATAAATCATTTATGTAAATATCAAATTAAAAANGTTATTAATATTTGATTCAAAATGTAGTTTTTTTGTCGATCACAACCCTTAGTAATTTTTCAATAAAATAGTCACCTAATTTAACTGTTACAGTTAGATTAAAACTTCTACCAAGCACCATGAGGTGAAATTTTTCTCCATTTAATGCCATGATGTTATCTTCGACACAATGACTCCTTATAGAGGCATCATTCGAACGCTGCCAATCAAATTTCGAGATTCCCGTCGCTTGCATATTGATATTGGTATCATCGGCATAATTGCACATGATTGCAGATACCAGTTTCTTGAATTGAGAATAATAAATCATTTATGTAAATATCAAATTAAAAACGAGAAATAGAACAAGAAACGGCTTATATATGTTAGAGACTACAGAGCAGAGAGGCATATCAAAAGTGAGGGTGCTATTACCGGGAGAAACTTATTCGCCAATTCAAATTTCACGGCTGACAATCATTGGATTTTGCTTTTGGGACTTAAGGGATGGGCCAAAAATAGATTAAAAAATTTCTGAAAACTTTCTGAATTTTTTATTTTAATACAATTTATATGGCACTACTTACAACATAAAAACACCTACTGAGTGAAAATTAGTTCATTATTATCAGCTGCCTTTACAGAGAAATGAGCTTTTGAAAAAGATGGTCACGAAAACCGTCGTAACAAAATCACTGATCACCAATGTAGGAGAGGTTACCCCCGTCCCTCTTAGTCGTTGAATATTAGCGTAGGTTTTGCGTTTAGGCCTCATTCTGTGGCAGTACTAGTATTGATCGAAACCTGAACTCCGACTCGGATAAAGTATCACTATCAGGGGCGTAACTTGACCATTATTATTGGATGGGTGTATGAATATTTTGCCCTGCCAGTATAAGATTTGCCCTGCCCTGCCAAAGATGAGGCTGAAATTGGGCCGTTCACTTCATTCTGCTCATCAAAGTAGCGGCATGGCCAGGGCAAATTAACTTGAGGTTATGAAAATGAAGAGGACTGGGGGCGAACGCACAGGGAAATCTTTTAGAACACACCCTCTGTTTTGGCTTAGAACACCTCTCCCCCGATCCCAAGTTTGCAGGTGTTAAAATAGAATTTTGACAATTTTATAACAGATTTCCTATAAATTGCCATCCCCAGGAAAATTTTGAGTAAAAAGCATTTACATAGGCTTAGAATGCCTATCTCGACCCTATGTTTGCCAGTGCCCAATTGGGATCGTTGACAAATCTGTCATGGTTCATCTAGGAAATTTTTAAGGACGGCAACCTATACTTTGGCTTAGCGCGACTCTTCCCAATCACTTACTAGCTTTTCTCAGCACATTTTTACTCCACCCTTCCTCCACCCAACCATTTTCACTTTTTAAATAATTTTGAGGACCATCTTTTATAAAAGTGAGGGGGCCATTTTAGTAGAACAGCTTCTGGAAGATATCCCTTTGGAAAATATTTGACCAGTTTCAAATGGAAAAACTGAGAAAGCAGGGGTTGCAGGGGGTAACCACCTTATAAATCATTCGCAATCACAATTCTTGAGTGGTTGAAATATCCATGCATCTAATCGCTTAGAAAGCTGCAGATTGTTATTGGTGAAATCGACAAGTGCGTCGTCAATTAATTTGTTTCTGTTCCGTAATTAATTAATTTGGTCAATACTTAAACTGTACGTTGTTGTAAGTTGTTCAAAAAAGTGCCTACCGATATCATTTTTAAAGAGCAATCTAAAAGTCAAAGCTATCCTGCAATTTTTCGACTTTTGCCCTGCGAAAATCGGGGGGGGGGGTGATTATGATTACAAAATGATTATGATTATAAAATAATGATTACACCCCCGAGGATTTTTCGCCCTTGATCACTATTATACCAACAATAACCCAACAACGCATTATGTGATTATTGAATAGTTTCTGTGCAAACATCGTTTTCCAAACTTTGTGGCAACGAGTGGGATCTTTAAATTGATCTTCGCAATATTGAACATATCTTTTAGTAACACAGTAACACAAATGCTAGCGTAAAAAATGCAAATTTTCCTTATTTTGGCTTGTGCGATCATTATTTTTCAATGCGTCTCTTTTTGTAGCACTGTGTTGTAATGTAGTGATTATTTTTACAAAAAAGATGCGAGTAGAGGTGGAAACAATGCATGACAGAAAAATGTGTTGTATTGGAAACTTTGTTTGGTCAAATCTTGCTTTTGAAGATTGATTTTGTTACAGCGGTTTTCGTGACCATCTTTCTTCGAAACTTCAGTTGTCTATAAATGTAGCTGGTAATGAACTGATTTTCAATCAATAGGTGTTTTTATGTTGTATTCAATGNTAATTAATTAATTTGGTCAATACTTAAACTGTACGTTGTTGTAAGTTGTTCAAAAAAGTGCCTACCGATATCATTTTTAAAGAGCAATCTAAAAGTCAAAGCTATCCTGCAATTTTTCGACTTTTGCCCTGCGAAAATCGGGGGGGGGGGTGATTATGATTACAAAATGATTATGATTATAAAATAATGATTACACCCCCGAGGATTTTTCGCCCTTGATCACTATTATACCAACAATAACCCAACAACGCATTATGTGATTATTGAATAGTTTCTGTGCAAACATCGTTTTCCAAACTTTGTGGCAACGAGTGGGATCTTTAAATTGATCTTCGCAATATTGAACATATCTTTTAGTAACACAGTAACACAAATGCTAGCGTAAAAAATGCAAATTTTCCTTATTTTGGCTTGTGCGATCATTATTTTTCAATGCGTCTCTTTTTGTAGCACTGTGTTGTAATGTAGTGATTATTTTTACAAAAAAGATGCGAGAATAGAGGTGGAAACAATGCATGACAGAAAAATGTGTTGTATTGGAAACTTTGTTTGGTCAAATCTTGCTTTTGAAGATTGATTTTGTTACAGCGGTTTTCGTGACCATCTTTCTTCGAAACTTCAGTTGTCTGTAAATGTAGCTGGTAATGAACTGATTTTCAATCAATAGGTGTTTTTATGTTGTATTCAATGCCACATAAATTGTATAAAATCTTCCATTCCGAAAGATCTTCAGAAATATTTTATCTTGTGTGTTGCTTTTTTGGCCCAGCCGTTAGTTGAATTGTTTTGCTTGAAAAAGAAGGGCTTATTAGAGCAGGGGCTTAATAGAGCATTTACAGTGGTGCTAGAGCCAAAAATAATGGCAGACATAATAAACAGAGAAGGGGATAAATATGACGTGTCTTTCTCTTTCCCGGCATTGCATTCTAATATTTATTCATTCAAATCTGGTTCATGAACCACGATGAAATGGTTATACAAGTGAATAACAACAGCAAATACACGTGAAGTTCAAGTTGCAAGCAATCTGATTTTTAACGAAACAACAAATATACAAAACGTGAGGCTACAAAAACTGCAAATGATACTACTGACTATTTTCAAAAATCTCATATTATAAATTGTCTCTATCTTGAGCCTATTTCAATGTTTACATTATAACATAATTTTTATTGTTTTTAATTGACAGTTGTCAGCTGTCAAGGGATCTAGGAGAAGTTTTCTTTCCTCGATGGATTTTCTACCTCTGCAAAACACAGTATTTGATCATGGGTATATTTTGTAACAGTATCACTCATTCTTTTTGATAGAGACTCCAGTACTGCTTGAAATACGTTCTTTTAAAATTTCGAGATCCCTGGTTCGATTCCTGTCGGAAAGCAAACAATTTTCTTCCAGTCGTACCCCATTTATGAAAACACTTGCATACATACCCTTATATGCAACACTACTTAAATATACCGTGTGCGCAAGAAAGTTCTCCCCTTTCTAAAATGAACTGCTTGAAATACCTTTCTTTTTTAAATGTTCGATATCAAGGCAAATACACACAAAAAACAGAAAAATCATGAAATTGGGTTGAGCAGTCTATTTTCTCTTGGTTGTCAAATACGCAAAGAAATCATTGCCACATCTGATATATGCCTAGACTTACGACGTGATTCCTTGTATTCGTTCAATATTTTTAATCGGATTTTTTATTTTTTCTCATATAAGGACTCACATCCAATCAGCAACGAATTGGGGACTAAATTTGATTGATATTAAATTTGATATTACATGCATCATATGCCCTGAGAAGGAGCATCTCTATCCAATAAGAATGCAGGATTCTGTGAGGATTCTGTCATGTGACTCGTATCTTTGATTTGATTGGATACGCGGGAAAAGCCGCGCTAATCCTGAAATTAGTCCCCGTTTTTTATGCGTATGGTCATAAGTCTCAGTTTGAGCGATAACCACCCAATTCAATGAGCGATACTGAGACTTAAGTAATGAGTATAATATATGCCCTTTATATACATACATTATTTACATACTACTAAAAACAGACCCTTGCATATACTAGCGGATTATCCTGAAGCATCNCACATGTTTCCTGTATCATATTACTCGGAAGGTACTTGAGTCGAGGAGGTAGAAGGTACTCGACTTGAATAACGTATAAATATAAAATATAACTTAAGAAACTATCTATTTTTAACAAGGGAGATCCTTAGCATTTACTTTATTTTCACATGTTTCCTGTATCATATTACTCGGAAGGTACTTGAGTCGAGGAGGTAGAAGGTACTCGACTTGAATAACGTATAAATATAAAATATAACTTAAGAAACTATCTATTTTTAACAAGGGAGATCCTTAGCATTTACTTTATTTTCACATGTTTCCTGTATCATATTACTCGGAAGGTACTTGAGTCGAGGAGGTAGAAGGTACTCGACTTGAATAACGTATAAATATAAAATATAACTTAAGAAACTATCTATTTTTAACAAGGGAGATCCTTAGCATTTACTTTATTTTCACATGTTTCCTGTATCATATTACTCGGAAGGTACTTGAGTCGAGGAGGTAGAAGGTACTCGACTTGAATAACGTATAAATATAAAATATAACTTAAGAAACTATCTATTTTTAACAAGGGAGATCCTTAGCATTTACTTTATTTTCACATGTTTCCTGTATCATATTACTCGGAAGGTACTTGAGTCGAGGAGGTAGAAGGTACTCGACTTGAATAACGTATAAATATAAAATATAACTTAAGAAACTATCTATTTTTAACAAGGGAGATCCTTAGCATTTACTTTATTTTCACATGTTTCCTGTATCATATTACTCGGAAGGTACTTGAGTCGAGGAGGTAGAAGGTACTCGACTTGAATAACGTATAAATATAAAATATAACTTAAGAAACTATCTATTTTTAACAAGGGAGATCCTTAGCATTTACTTTATTTTCACATGTTTCCTGTATCATATTACTCGGAAGGTACTTGAGTCGAGGAGGTAGAAGGTACTCGACTTGAATAACGTATAAATATAAAATATAACTTAAGAAACTATCTATTTTTAACAAGGGAGATCCTTAGCATTTACTTTATTTTCACATGTTTCCTGTATCATATTACTCGGAAGGTACTTGAGTCGAGGAGGTAGAAGGTACTCGACTTGAATAACGTATAAATATAAAATATAACTTAAGAAACTATCTATTTTTAACAAGGGAGATCCTTAGCATTTACTTTATTTTCACATGTTTCCTGTATCATATTACTCGGAAGGTACTTGAGTCGAGGAGGTAGAAGGTACTCGACTTGAATAACGTATAAATATAAAATATAACTTAAGAAACTATCTATTTTTAACAAGGGAGATCCTTAGCATTTACTTTATTTTCACATGTTTCCTGTATCATATTACTCGGAAGGTACTTGAGTCGAGGAGGTAGAAGGTACTCGACTTGAATAACGTATAAATATAAAATATAACTTAAGAAACTATCTATTTTTAACAAGGGAGATCCTTAGCATTTACTTTATTTTCACATGTTTCCTGTATCATATTACTCGGAAGGTACTTGAGTCGAGGAGGTAGAAGGTACTCGACTTGAATAACGTATAAATATAAAATATAACTTAAGAAACTATCTATTTTTAACAAGGGAGATCCTTAGCATTTACTTTATTTTCACATGTTTCCTGTATCATATTACTCGGAAGGTACTTGAGTCGAGGAGGTAGAAGGTACTCGACTTGAATAACGTATAAATATAAAATATAACTTAAGAAACTATCTATTTTTAACAAGGGAGATCCTTAGCATTTACTTTATTTTCACATGTTTCCTGTATCATATTACTCGGAAGGTACTTGAGTCGAGGAGGTAGAAGGTACTCGACTTGAATAACGTATAAATATAAAATATAACTTAAGAAACTATCTATTTTTAACAAGGGAGATCCTTAGCATTTACTTTATTTTCACATGTTTCCTGTATCATATTACTCGGAAGGTACTTGAGTCGAGGAGGTAGAAGGTACTCGACTTGAATAACGTATAAATATAAAATATAACTTAAGAAACTATCTATTTTTAACAAGGGAGATCCTTAGCATTTACTTTATTTTCACATGTTTCCTGTATCATATTACTCGGAAGGTACTTGAGTCGAGGAGGTAGAAGGTACTCGACTTGAATAACGTATAAATATAAAATATAACTTAAGAAACTATCTATTTTTAACAAGGGAGATCCTTAGCATTTACTTTATTTTCACATGTTTCCTGTATCATATTACTCGGAAGGTACTTGAGTCGAGGAGGTAGAAGGTACTCGACTTGAATAACGTATAAATATAAAATATAACTTAAGAAACTATCTATTTTTAACAAGGGAGATCCTTAGCATTTACTTTATTTTCACATGTTTCCTGTATCATATTACTCGGAAGGTACTTGAGTCGAGGAGGTAGAAGGTACTCGACTTGAATAACGTATAAATATAAAATATAACTTAAGAAACTATCTATTTTTAACAAGGGAGATCCTTAGCATTTACTTTATTTTCACATGTTTCCTGTATCATATTACTCGGAAGGTACTTGAGTCGAGGAGGTAGAAGGTACTCGACTTGAATAACGTATAAATATAAAATATAACTTAAGAAACTATCTATTTTTAACAAGGGAGATCCTTAGCATTTACTTTATTTTCACATGTTTCCTGTATCATATTACTCGGAAGGTACTTGAGTCGAGGAGGTAGAAGGTACTCGACTTGAATAACGTATAAATATAAAATATAACTTAAGAAACTATCTATTTTTAACAAGGGAGATCCTTAGCATTTACTTTATTTTCACATGTTTCCTGTATCATATTACTCGGAAGGTACTTGAGTCGAGGAGGTAGAAGGTACTCGACTTGAATAACGTATAAATATAAAATATAACTTAAGAAACTATCTATTTTTAACAAGGGAGATCCTTAGCATTTACTTTATTTTCACATGTTTCCTGTATCATATTACTCGGAAGGTACTTGAGTCGAGGAGGTAGAAGGTACTCGACTTGAATAACGTATAAATATAAAATATAACTTAAGAAACTATCTATTTTTAACAAGGGAGATCCTTAGCATTTACTTTATTTTCACATGTTTCCTGTATCATATTACTCGGAAGGTACTTGAGTCGAGGAGGTAGAAGGTACTCGACTTGAATAACGTATAAATATAAAATATAACTTAAGAAACTATCTATTTTTAACAAGGGAGATCCTTAGCATTTACTTTATTTTCACATGTTTCCTGTATCATATTACTCGGAAGGTACTTGAGTCGAGGAGGTAGAAGGTACTCGACTTGAATAACGTATAAATATAAAATATAACTTAAGAAACTATCTATTTTTAACAAGGGAGATCCTTAGCATTTACTTTATTTTCACATGTTTCCTGTATCATATTACTCGGAAGGTACTTGAGTCGAGGAGGTAGAAGGTACTCGACTTGAATAACGTATAAATATAAAATATAACTTAAGAAACTATCTATTTTTAACAAGGGAGATCCTTAGCATTTACTTTATTTTCACATGTTTCCTGTATCATATTACTCGGAAGGTACTTGAGTCGAGGAGGTAGAAGGTACTCGACTTGAATAACGTATAAATATAAAATATAACTTAAGAAACTATCTATTTTTAACAAGGGAGATCCTTAGCATTTACTTTATTTTCACATGTTTCCTGTATCATATTACTCGGAAGGTACTTGAGTCGAGGAGGTAGAAGGTACTCGACTTGAATAACGTATAAATATAAAATATAACTTAAGAAACTATCTATTTTTAACAAGGGAGATCCTTAGCATTTACTTTATTTTCACATGTTTCCTGTATCATATTACTCGGAAGGTACTTGAGTCGAGGAGGTAGAAGGTACTCGACTTGAATAACGTATAAATATAAAATATAACTTAAGAAACTATCTATTTTTAACAAGGGAGATCCTTAGCATTTACTTTATTTTCACATGTTTCCTGTATCATATTACTCGGAAGGTACTTGAGTCGAGGAGGTAGAAGGTACTCGACTTGAATAACGTATAAATATAAAATATAACTTAAGAAACTATCTATTTTTAACAAGGGAGATCCTTAGCATTTACTTTATTTTCACATGTTTCCTGTATCATATTACTCGGAAGGTACTTGAGTCGAGGAGGTAGAAGGTACTCGACTTGAATAACGTATAAATATAAAATATAACTTAAGAAACTATCTATTTTTAACAAGGGAGATCCTTAGCATTTACTTTATTTTCACATGTTTCCTGTATCATATTACTCGGAAGGTACTTGAGTCGAGGAGGTAGAAGGTACTCGACTTGAATAACGTATAAATATAAAATATAACTTAAGAAACTATCTATTTTTAACAAGGGAGATCCTTAGCATTTACTTTATTTTCACATGTTTCCTGTATCATATTACTCGGAAGGTACTTGAGTCGAGGAGGTAGAAGGTACTCGACTTGAATAACGTATAAATATAAAATATAACTTAAGAAACTATCTATTTTTAACAAGGGAGATCCTTAGCATTTACTTTATTTTCACATGTTTCCTGTATCATATTACTCGGAAGGTACTTGAGTCGAGGAGGTAGAAGGTACTCGACTTGAATAACGTATAAATATAAAATATAACTTAAGAAACTATCTATTTTTAACAAGGGAGATCCTTAGCATTTACTTTATTTTCACATGTTTCCTGTATCATATTACTCGGAAGGTACTTGAGTCGAGGAGGTAGAAGGTACTCGACTTGAATAACGTATAAATATAAAATATAACTTAAGAAACTATCTATTTTTAACAAGGGAGATCCTTAGCATTTACTTTATTTTCACATGTTTCCTGTATCATATTACTCGGAAGGTACTTGAGTCGAGGAGGTAGAAGGTACTCGACTTGAATAACGTATAAATATAAAATATAACTTAAGAAACTATCTATTTTTAACAAGGGAGATCCTTAGCATTTACTTTATTTTCACATGTTTCCTGTATCATATTACTCGGAAGGTACTTGAGTCGAGGAGGTAGAAGGTACTCGACTTGAATAACGTATAAATATAAAATATAACTTAAGAAACTATCTATTTTTAACAAGGGAGATCCTTAGCATTTACTTTATTTTCACATGTTTCCTGTATCATATTACTCGGAAGGTACTTGAGTCGAGGAGGTAGAAGGTACTCGACTTGAATAACGTATAAATATAAAATATAACTTAAGAAACTATCTATTTTTAACAAGGGAGATCCTTAGCATTTACTTTATTTTCACATGTTTCCTGTATCATATTACTCGGAAGGTACTTGAGTCGAGGAGGTAGAAGGTACTCGACTTGAATAACGTATAAATATAAAATATAACTTAAGAAACTATCTATTTTTAACAAGGGAGATCCTTAGCATTTACTTTATTTTCACATGTTTCCTGTATCATATTACTCGGAAGGTACTTGAGTCGAGGAGGTAGAAGGTACTCGACTTGAATAACGTATAAATATAAAATATAACTTAAGAAACTATCTATTTTTAACAAGGGAGATCCTTAGCATTTACTTTATTTTCACATGTTTCCTGTATCATATTACTCGGAAGGTACTTGAGTCGAGGAGGTAGAAGGTACTCGACTTGAATAACGTATAAATATAAAATATAACTTAAGAAACTATCTATTTTTAACAAGGGAGATCCTTAGCATTTACTTTATTTTCACATGTTTCCTGTATCATATTACTCGGAAGGTACTTGAGTCGAGGAGGTAGAAGGTACTCGACTTGAATAACGTATAAATATAAAATATAACTTAAGAAACTATCTATTTTTAACAAGGGAGATCCTTAGCATTTACTTTATTTTCACATGTTTCCTGTATCATATTACTCGGAAGGTACTTGAGTCGAGGAGGTAGAAGGTACTCGACTTGAATAACGTATAAATATAAAATATAACTTAAGAAACTATCTATTTTTAACAAGGGAGATCCTTAGCATTTACTTTATTTTCACATGTTTCCTGTATCATATTACTCGGAAGGTACTTGAGTCGAGGAGGTAGAAGGTACTCGACTTGAATAACGTATAAATATAAAATATAACTTAAGAAACTATCTATTTTTAACAAGGGAGATCCTTAGCATTTACTTTATTTTCACATGTTTCCTGTATCATATTACTCGGAAGGTACTTGAGTCGAGGAGGTAGAAGGTACTCGACTTGAATAACGTATAAATATAAAATATAACTTAAGAAACTATCTATTTTTAACAAGGGAGATCCTTAGCATTTACTTTATTTTCACATGTTTCCTGTATCATATTACTCGGAAGGTACTTGAGTCGAGGAGGTAGAAGGTACTCGACTTGAATAACGTATAAATATAAAATATAACTTAAGAAACTATCTATTTTTAACAAGGGAGATCCTTAGCATTTACTTTATTTTCACATGTTTCCTGTATCATATTACTCGGAAGGTACTTGAGTCGAGGAGGTAGAAGGTACTCGACTTGAATAACGTATAAATATAAAATATAACTTAAGAAACTATCTATTTTTAACAAGGGAGATCCTTAGCATTTACTTTATTTTCACATGTTTCCTGTATCATATTACTCGGAAGGTACTTGAGTCGAGGAGGTAGAAGGTACTCGACTTGAATAACGTATAAATATAAAATATAACTTAAGAAACTATCTATTTTTAACAAGGGAGATCCTTAGCATTTACTTTATTTTCACATGTTTCCTGTATCATATTACTCGGAAGGTACTTGAGTCGAGGAGGTAGAAGGTACTCGACTTGAATAACGTATAAATATAAAATATAACTTAAGAAACTATCTATTTTTAACAAGGGAGATCCTTAGCATTTACTTTATTTTCACATGTTTCCTGTATCATATTACTCGGAAGGTACTTGAGTCGAGGAGGTAGAAGGTACTCGACTTGAATAACGTATAAATATAAAATATAACTTAAGAAACTATCTATTTTTAACAAGGGAGATCCTTAGCATTTACTTTATTTTCACATGTTTCCTGTATCATATTACTCGGAAGGTACTTGAGTCGAGGAGGTAGAAGGTACTCGACTTGAATAACGTATAAATATAAAATATAACTTAAGAAACTATCTATTTTTAACAAGGGAGATCCTTAGCATTTACTTTATTTTCACATGTTTCCTGTATCATATTACTCGGAAGGTACTTGAGTCGAGGAGGTAGAAGGTACTCGACTTGAATAACGTATAAATATAAAATATAACTTAAGAAACTATCTATTTTTAACAAGGGAGATCCTTAGCATTTACTTTATTTTCACATGTTTCCTGTATCATATTACTCGGAAGGTACTTGAGTCGAGGAGGTAGAAGGTACTCGACTTGAATAACGTATAAATATAAAATATAACTTAAGAAACTATCTATTTTTAACAAGGGAGATCCTTAGCATTTACTTTATTTTCACATGTTTCCTGTATCATATTACTCGGAAGGTACTTGAGTCGAGGAGGTAGAAGGTACTCGACTTGAATAACGTATAAATATAAAATATAACTTAAGAAACTATCTATTTTTAACAAGGGAGATCCTTAGCATTTACTTTATTTTCACATGTTTCCTGTATCATATTACTCGGAAGGTACTTGAGTCGAGGAGGTAGAAGGTACTCGACTTGAATAACGTATAAATATAAAATATAACTTAAGAAACTATCTATTTTTAACAAGGGAGATCCTTAGCATTTACTTTATTTTCACATGTTTCCTGTATCATATTACTCGGAAGGTACTTGAGTCGAGGAGGTAGAAGGTACTCGACTTGAATAACGTATAAATATAAAATATAACTTAAGAAACTATCTATTTTTAACAAGGGAGATCCTTAGCATTTACTTTATTTTCACATGTTTCCTGTATCATATTACTCGGAAGGTACTTGAGTCGAGGAGGTAGAAGGTACTCGACTTGAATAACGTATAAATATAAAATATAACTTAAGAAACTATCTATTTTTAACAAGGGAGATCCTTAGCATTTACTTTATTTTCACATGTTTCCTGTATCATATTACTCGGAAGGTACTTGAGTCGAGGAGGTAGAAGGTACTCGACTTGAATAACGTATAAATATAAAATATAACTTAAGAAACTATCTATTTTTAACAAGGGAGATCCTTAGCATTTACTTTATTTTCACATGTTTCCTGTATCATATTACTCGGAAGGTACTTGAGTCGAGGAGGTAGAAGGTACTCGACTTGAATAACGTATAAATATAAAATATAACTTAAGAAACTATCTATTTTTAACAAGGGAGATCCTTAGCATTTACTTTATTTTCACATGTTTCCTGTATCATATTACTCGGAAGGTACTTGAGTCGAGGAGGTAGAAGGTACTCGACTTGAATAACGTATAAATATAAAATATAACTTAAGAAACTATCTATTTTTAACAAGGGAGATCCTTAGCATTTACTTTATTTTCACATGTTTCCTGTATCATATTACTCGGAAGGTACTTGAGTCGAGGAGGTAGAAGGTACTCGACTTGAATAACGTATAAATATAAAATATAACTTAAGAAACTATCTATTTTTAACAAGGGAGATCCTTAGCATTTACTTTATTTTCACATGTTTCCTGTATCATATTACTCGGAAGGTACTTGAGTCGAGGAGGTAGAAGGTACTCGACTTGAATAACGTATAAATATAAAATATAACTTAAGAAACTATCTATTTTTAACAAGGGAGATCCTTAGCATTTACTTTATTTTCACATGTTTCCTGTATCATATTACTCGGAAGGTACTTGAGTCGAGGAGGTAGAAGGAGGAGGAGGAGGAGGAGGAGGAGGAGGAGGAGGAGGAGGTACTCGACTTGAGTAATGTCTAAACAGTGGAAAGGCTGAAAGAACCTTTGTTTTGAAATGTTCACGATGGCACAGGTAGTAAACATGAACATTGTTATGGAACCTTTAGGAAACTCGTAGAAACTCTGTGTACCCAAAATCTGATAATTTTAAGAAGTGTACTGGTTCAAATTCTTAGTTTCTTATAAAAAGTACGTGTATAGAGTATCGAAAATTTTGTGATATTATTTAGAGTGTGAATCTTGTTAATACTTGTTTTGAGATCTTACTAGGTATTTTGGAAGCCTTTTGGATAAAAATAAATCATTTCTATATTAGAGCATTAAAAATTCAAGAAGCTCATAGGAAACTTTTCGCAGCAATACAGTACTCATTTATTCATTTTTTTTTTCATTTTAAATTCTTTAAACACGGTGGCCCCATCAGCCAAGAGTGGCTGCTTTTCAGGGGGCCGTGGCAAAACCTACTTACAATACTACTAAAATAACTAAAAAAGAATATTTACAGTGTTAAATTAGAATAAATGAAAAATTAAAATCTATTTACATTTGAGTCTACATTTAAAAGTAGACAGAGAGGGGGCTAGCTTGACCTCACGTTCTAACGCATTCCAAATCTTTGATCCACGGAACGAGAATGCTTTCTGGCCATTGCTTGTTTTCATTCGTGGAGCAAGCAAGTCAGTCTCACAATTTCTCAACTTTACAATCTCCCGTGTCGAGTTTCTCGTGAACAGAGTAGAGAGGTAAGTGGGCGCGAGACCACTTATTGATTTGAAAACAATGGTAGCCGTCTCTAGTTTGATCATGTCGTGGACTGTCGGCCATTTGAGCTCTTTTATCAAGTTTGCTGCTGGTGCATCATAGCTACTGTTGGTAACTATTCTCGCAGCACGATTTTGTAACTTTTGTAGCATTAACAGGCGAGAGTCTCCACAGCTACCCCACACAGAGCAACAGTAGCGAAAATGGGGCTCAACGATACCTCTAACATCTGACTAAGGGTATGCTTTGGAAGCAATTTCTTAGCATATTTTAGGAAACCCAAAGAGCGAGATATCTTTGAACGTAAAGCCTTAGTATGTTCATCCCACACAAGATGTTTATCAAGTTGTACTCCCAAGTATTTCGCACTATCTACAATATCAATATGCGAGTCGCCAATCGCGAAAGAGGGGGTCGGTATTGATTTGTCTGATATCTTCTTTATATTAGGCCTAGAGCCTATAACCATTGCTTGTGTTTTGATTACATTCAGAGACAGCTTATTACCTTCAAGCCACTGTTTCAAAGAGTCTAAGTCGCTGTTAAGGGTTTCATTAAGCTCGTCGATATCCTTAGAAGAATATGATATACTGGTATCATCAGCATACATCGTTACTTCACTATTCTTAAGAGAAAACGGCAGATCATTTATGTATATGAGGAATAGAAGGGGCCCAAGGCAAGAGCCTTGAGGAACTCCACATTTGATTCTGGTACTGTCCTAAAATTTAAGAAACTACCTACTAGCCTTGGAACTGAGTTTCTTATCAAAATACGTGTAGAACAAAAAGCTTCCACCCAATTAATTACTGAGCTTTCTTCACAAACAAATTATTCAACGAAGACCACTATCTAACAGTTTTTAGGCATACTAGAAATTAATGGTATCTATTGGATAGAGCTTGGGCTCATACCTTGTGACTTCGTCTAAACTGGTTTCCCAGCTATTCCACCAAAACCAGCCCTTTTCAAATAACCCCCCCCCCAAATTTCTAAATTTCTAAAAGTGGTCCTGTGATTCAAGTCTAAGGAGCAACGGTTGGCAAACGACGATCATAACATTCGATCCTCGAGAGACATGACAAATAAAGGACCGCGTTATCATTTGTTAAAAACAATGCCACTAGTCATGGATTTCAAAATGTCATANCACAAACAAATTATTCAACGAAGACCACTATCTAACAGTTTTTAGGCATACTAGAAATTAATGGTATCTATTGGATAGAGCTTGGGCTCATACCTTGTGACTTCGTCTAAACTGGTTTCCCAGCTATTCCACCAAAACCAGCCCTTTTCAAATAACCCCCCCCCCAAATTTCTAAATTTCTAAAAGTGGTCCTGTGATTCAAGTCTAAGGAGCAACGGTTGGCAAACGACGATCATAACATTCGATCCTCGAGAGACATGACAAATAAAGGACCGCGTTATCATTTGTTAAAAACAATGCCACTAGTCATGGATTTCAAAATGTCATACTTCTTTCTAAAGGATACATTTTCAGCGAAAAAAAAAACCCGAAAAATACCCTAAAATTTGCTCAGAAAAATTGGCACCAATGTTTTTCTGTTTATTGGCATCCTAAAGAATGTAGAAACGTATGTTGCCACGAATTTACATAAAAAAACACTCAAGTACATTACGTTTCTGCACCACTTAGGGTGTGTTTGATTGGTACCAATTCTGAAAACGGTAGACTTGGTAGACTCGCGATTCGCGTTTGATAGACTCTTAAATTCTCAAAACGGTAGGTTTGGAAGGCCTTCTGCTTCAAAAGTCACAAGGTTTGGCATACTTTGGAGAGATTCTTGTTTTCAATAGCGAATCGCAATGCTGAATCCAAAACCTGCTGTTTTAAAGATTTTTGTGTTTCATTGGGAAATAAATTTCCGTCTCTGCGAAGTCTACTATTTTTAGAATTTGGTAGGTTTGGAATTACCAATCAAACACACCTTTAGTCTTAGAATAATTACCGTAAGAGCTCTATTTAGCCGGCTAGGTCTATAATCCGGACCTCGCGAACTTCCAAAGCAATGATCCGCGTCCGCGTTTTAGGTTTCAAATAGGCCAAAACCTAAACCGCGGACTTAAGGTGCGCGGATTAAATTCTATTGAAAACAGCTCAAATACCTCGTGAAAATTCTGTTCCGTAATAGGCCTAAAGTTTCTATTCCTTATGGCCTGCAATTAATCGCTAGATAGATGAAAGGAAACAGTTATTTCGTCTATAGCACGTTAATAGTTCCCATACACAAGTAAAAGCGGCGATTCCGATGAAATGATTTTGAGGGTTCTTCATTTTGCTTATAGAAGAGNAGTCTTAGAATAATTACCGTAAGAGCTCTATTTAGCCGGCTAGGTCTATAATCCGGACCTCGCGAACTTCCAAAGCAATGATCCGCGTCCGCGTTTTAGGTTTCAAATAGGCCAAAACCTAAACCGCGGACTTAAGGTGCGCGGATTAAATTCTATTGAAAACAGCTCAAATACCTCGTGAAAATTCTGTTCCGTAATAGGCCTAAAGTTTCTATTCCTTATGGCCTGCAATTAATCGCTAGATAGATGAAAGGAAACAGTTATTTCGTCTATAGCACGTTAATAGTTCCCATACACAAGTAAAAGCGGCGATTCCGATGAAATGATTTTGAGGGTTCTTCATTTTGCTTATAGAAGAGTTTCTTAAGTTTCTGGTAAAGGTTACTATAGTAAAGTAGAATCGAATTGATATAAAGAATGCTTTACAGCAAACAAAGGACTGAAAGTACACGTATTTCTTTATAAAATCGCCAAAAATTTCAGAAACTCCAGTACTGGGAAAATATAACGTAAGAAACTATTCATTGTCTTAAAGGAGATCCTTTGCATATTTCTATTTTATTTTGACTTGTTTCCCGTATCATATTCGGAAGGTACTTGAGTAATGTCTAAACATTGGAAAGTCTTCAAAAACTTCGCTCTGAAATGTTCACGAGGACACAGAAAGTAAACACGAAGATTGTCATGGAACTCGTAAGAAACTCGTAAAAACTCTTGAGTGCTCAGTAGCTGATAATTTTAAGAAACTTTCAGTGCTGGCTAAAATTGTTGGTTTCTTATAAAAAACAATATGTGTGCGTGGATTATTGGGCTTTAGGCCTACATTTCTATCTTCCTACAAAATTTGGTATCGTATTACTCGGCAGGCAAACATTTGAATGATTCGATAATAGTTCGTTGTGAAATGTTCTGTAGGGCAAAGGAAGTAGACACGAAGACGTTATTGAGCTTCTAAGAAACTCGTAAGAAACTCTTAGGGAGCGGTCATAAAGTACCTACCAGGAGGGGGTGGAGGATATTTGTAAATTTGGTCAAAAAAATTAGTGGCCCTTAGCATTGTTCTCAGCAATTTTCGCAGCCCCTCAATTCATAGAGCGTGGCATGAATAGTTGGTTACCATGGAGACTATGCTAAAAATAGAATGTTCAAATTGTTATAATTTTATTGCTCTATGATACAAAGTTAAACTTACTAAATTTCAGAGTCCTTCTGTATACATGGAAACACGTGCAAACAAAAATGTACTAGGTTTAACAGAATAGGTTGGCCTATTTGAAATCTTATTGCAATTTCTTCTCGTCTATTTAACGAGTAATTTAAGGTCACATGTAATACAAACTTTAGCCCTAATATGGGAAAGATTGAACATCGCCAACAGGCCACTTCGTTTCGATATGTTTCGTCTTTAGTCATAGCCATTTAAGAACGGAATTCTCACAAGGTATTTGAGTTGTTTTCAACAGAAAATACCTGAAACAAAAAAGGTCCGCCTATCTCACACTCGAAGGTCCACGGAATTTTTAATCCGAAGACCAAAGGTCCGCGGTTTAGGTTTTGGCCTATTTCAAAACCTAAAACGCGGACCGTTGCTTCGAAGGTCCGCGTGCTTCGCGTTATAGACCTGGCCCTATTTAGCCCTCCTTCTCTAATAAGCCCCTTCTTATCGTCGTCTCCAAGTGAATAGAAGGCAGATACCATATTATTTATAGGTCATTCACTCTATTAGTCATGTGGTTTAGCAGAAGAAAGCAGCTCCTCCGTTGCTTAAAACCACTTGGTGTAGCAAACTGATTTAGAAACTTTCCTTGAAAAAAAGTACTATTACAGTAATAACGCTAATACCACCGCCCGCCGCCCCTGCGCAAAATTGTATGTTGTTTCCGAAAAATATGAGATAAAAACCCAAAAAGGTGCTAAAGCAGAGGCAAGCCATTGCTGTAAGGCAAAAATCGTCGGTGAGATTGATCACGATGTTAGGCCACTTTTGAAGGTTTTTCGAGGGGGCCTTCCGGGAAAGTCCCTCTTATTTTCTGAAGAAAGTGACCGTTTTCAACCAGGAAAATTCCAACAATTCATGTAACATTTCGGCTATTCAACAAGATAATAACAAATATTATTTCTGTGACATTCAGGGGACATTCGCCTATCAAGCGCCGCGCATTTTCTGACTCAACCGGTAGAATAGAAAAGAACAAACATCCTTGGCCATCAGCATCAACAACACAATTTCATCATTAGAGCTTTCTTGTAGTGCGTAGTGGTACTTCCATAGTCAATAAATTCGATTAGAACAATTTTTATGACGAGTAAACGGAGAAGGAATAAATGAAATATTCTATGATACCTTGTTCGTGAATGGTCCCTCCATCTCCAATTACAACATATTCATCATACATATTGATGTTCGTAAAATGGGTTTGATGGGGTTCTGTGGAGAGAATTTAACTCGCTTTCAATGTAGCATCAACAGTTTAGCATGAAGGTACTGCCACCGGGAAACACTAGCTACAGAAGATGCATAAAGATTTGTGGATACAATTGTTAGGACATGTTTATAAGCCAGTCTTATTGGCTAAAACGCCTCCGCATCATATCCGTTCCGTCTTCGTACATCCGGTTGAATGAATGCATTTTAATATTTGCAATGCTGCTTCGCAGCGCAAATAAATAATCATGAAAATGGAGAGTGAATGCCAAACTTACCTTGGATAGATTTTTGATTTTCCTCCACCCCTTCCAATCGTTTTCTTACATCTGATTTATAAAAAAATAAGAAAATCAATAACTAGAGATCTGAATTAAATAACTCATGTCTGTCCAAAATCTTTACATTTTGAAATGGCTCAAACATGTCTTGCAAATAAATTGAAACATATCCGTGCTCAGACAGTACTCTCAGTCACATCCAAATGAAAAACATTTTTCTTTCACAAAGACTGTCATAAAAAATACACAACTTGCATTGAGTTGGCCGATGGGTGAATTCATGAAATAAAATGATTGTTAAAAATCCACTCATATCTAATTAATCTTACACAATATAACAATTTTGTTTCTTCCTCTTTGAAATTGAAGCATAGAAATTAATCTTCAAAATATTCCTTTCAGAAAAACATCGAAAAGCTTGGTGAAATGACCTATCAAAAACAGAAAGATGACTTTTTTGGCCGAAAGATTGAGAGACAGCCATCAGAATTAGTAATTGCAAGCTTGTAACTCAATCAAATTTAAAAGCTCAAGCAAGAATGATATGGTAAGTAATTATTTGATGTAAAAACATATGCAAAGGGACGTACCCTTGATTGAACTTTAGAACATTCATAATTGATTCCATTGATGATACATACTCCCTTCTTAGGGGTCGTCGACATTCAATTTCATCTTTTTAGCGGAATTTGGCCGTTAAAGGGGACCTGAAGCGAAAATTTTTATTCGCAAAAGGAAATGACAAACTGGTTTGATTGGTGATGCCGTTTAAAGTTTTGTGATATTTTATTTCGTTTCGGAGATATTCGCTGTTTTGTGTCTTGAAGTGATGACGTCATTTTGTTTGCATATTTATAAGTAAAGTATAGGCAGAGAGTAGAAAAATTGGTGACAATGACTATGCTTGCGATTAAACCTGCTGCTGAAGTATGTTAGTGCGACAAAAAATGCCCAGAAATATCATATATCTCATGAAAAGAAAGTCCAGTACAAAAGCTTGGGTTTTCAGGCTTTGTTGTAAGAAATGTTGTCAATATCAATTGTTTTCTTGGCTTTTTGCAAACAAAATGACGTCATCAGCTCCAACCATAAAATGGGGAATAATTCCAGAACAAAGCATGATATGGAAAAACTGAAAACGGCGTTCTTCGTTGTTCAACCAGGCTATCGGCTTTTGCAAATAAAAAATTTCGTTTCAGGTCAACTTTAAGGGGGAGGGGGTTAGGTGCTGTTAGGTGTTAAATTTTCTGAATTACTTTCTGCTAACAGATTTTTGGCTTTAAGTTAAAGGGAAAAACATAGTTAAAAGCTGGCCTGGGCCAAGTTAAAGGCATTGAGTCCATATAAATACATGAGCGTATACCGGCGTATACGCTATCCTGAATTTTTGCTGACAAACTGCTGATGGCCTTTTGTTATCGTACAATAGCGGTAACGTCAATAGCAGCGAGAAACAAACACTTCTTAATCCTTCCATTATTCTCAGGAATTTCTTTTGTTTAATTTCAATAGCGATAAAATGACGAATTTTGTTTGACGATTGAAAAGAAGTTGATATTGGTCATGAGTGGGCTATTTATGCGGACTAATGCCTTTAAAAATATCGTCTATTGTATTTGATAATTATGGCACGTGCTGTTTCATTGTGTAACTTAACCCTATTCTACATGGGTAAATCAAGTACTACTTTTTCATGGGGGGGGGGCAAAAAAGGCCCCCCCTAATTTTCTCAGCAACCGTGATGTCTACGGCAACGCAAATTGGTACACATAATTACCAAGCAATTATGATTCTAAAAATAGAATTACATGCTAATTAACCACGTGACCTGTTGCTAGGCAACGCAAAAACAATGGAAATTTGCTGATTTTGGTTCTTGTCCTAAAAACTTAAATTTTTCAGAGGAAAATTGTCAATGAACATCGTTGAAACTATCTATATGATGACTATTGATTGTTCTTGATGAAAAATGTCAACAATTAAATTTTTTTAATTCTATTGTTATAAAAACTGTCAATCAAAGTCATAAATGATACACTAGCAAATTTTATGATGCTATATTGGCATTTTTGACCAAGTTTTAGTCATATAAACTAAAGGAACTTGATCTTGAGTTGTTAATTGATCAATTTCAATCATAACATACTAATTATTTCATATGTTTATCATAGATATGACGTCATATGTAAGTATGACGTCATTTATCTTAAATTTTGCTGACGTCAGCAAAACACAAAAAATTATATATCAAATGAAAGTAGACTTCAAGAAAAATTGATTGGTACCAATTTCATAGAAGTCAGATGTCTATGAGAAATGTTATGCACGTTTTAACGATTTTCTTTGAAACCTCTCTCCAAATATGGGCATGGCATAGTCACGTGACCAATTATATGACAATGACCTATTGTTTATTTGATACAGTATTAAATTTTATTAAAATTCATACAGGTTCTAGTCTGTTATCACGTGTAGTTTTAGAGCAATTAGAGGAAGTTTGCTTGGGGGGCCTTTTTGCCCCCCATGTAGAATAGGGTTAAAAGAAACAATGGGTGCGTAGGTGCGTATTTAGCTTTTTACAGCAGCCATTCGATATACCTGTGTCGATTTAAAGTTTTTTACCTTGTTTGTCCTTTTCTCCTCAATAGTAGCTGAATTATAGCAAGTTACAGCCAAAAGTTAAGGTTTCCGGAAAACGAGAAGGTTTGATAATGAGCAAAAATAACAACAAAATGCATTTTTTTACTACTGACACCATGCTAAAGAAATTGCTTATTCAGATGGCCTATTTTATGATCCATTTATGATATCTGAATATGAAGCAATGCTTGCGTCTTGTTGTCAACGAGAGTTCATGACACAAAGTAGATTTTGGCTACAAAACACAAATAGATTTGAATCATGTAAAGCTGTTATTGAGGTACCGTTCTTGCTGATGTGAGACATTTGCTGTTGCTTTTCGTTTTTGTAATGCAAGAGGTTTGCAGCTGCAAGTTGTTTGATTGATATTATTAGGAATGAATTGGTAGCGGGAAAGCCTGTCACAATCAAAAACCAATTTTAGAAACATATTACAATGACAGCCCTTTGGTTTTGATAGAACCAACATGTGAGGTTTCATTGGCTCTGTCAGTGATTATTGCGTAGATATGGACAAACAAGGTACCCAACTTTAACTTGAAGCCTCTTCTGTTACCGAAACGTAACACCTACAAATTTGAAAATAAAGCTCCTTCGCAGCTACCCTACAAATGACGTAACTTTTTTGGCACATCTGGTATGATGAAAATTTAGAACGTATTGAACAAGTTTATTTAATCTCTATTAAGAGTTAAAATCAAAGGACCCTTGGGGGGACTCACGTTAAATTTATTATTGAGAAGGTCGTAGGAGATATATCATTTTTAGAAAATCCCATTACATAACAATGTTTTTCAGCTTCAAAAACTTCAATTGCTTCTAAAACCAAGAACAACTTTTATAAAAACTGAAACCTTCAAGAAAAAGTTCATAAGCTGACTGGACAAGCCTTGAAAATGTTCTTTGAGGACGTTATTTAAACCTTCAAAAGCTGTAAAAAATGTCAATGAAAAAGTATGGGGAATCTAGTTTCTAGCTAATATCAAAGTACATATCTGAAAAGGCAGCATTCAAACTCTGTTCCATTGTTCCTGAGCTGCGACGGAAAATCTACAGGGTTACTTCTTAGGCGTACAAGATGTCCTATTGCCCTCAACTCTGTATGTTCTTGCAATCAGATTCCGAGAAAGCCCTTCAATGTTAACATTGACGTCATTACTGTTTTCAGCAACAATGAGTCAATCCTTACTTGAATGCAAGGCTAGCCTGATAACCAGACCCGATTTCAAAGGAAATAGTTTCCTTTGAAATCGGGTCTGGTTACTAATATTGTGCACCCAAGAAACTGAACAGCCCATTGTGGTATTAAAAGAAAGAATTTGTTTTGATCAT
>REGM01000148.1:746957-759361 GCA_004194415.1 Aurelia aurita | reverse complement strand
TAAAATCACCATAAAACTATCGAAATACCTGCTTGATATCCTTACTTTGCAGTTTCATGTAGTTTTATATCAATATTTTTGGTTTCTAATTAATTAACTAATTAATTATGGACAATAAGATTCAATGCAAAATTGTTAGCGCAATAATGATGCTTAAACACCATCAATTTCACATTTACTTGGTGAAATCAGACATCTTCATCAATATTTGAAATCATTCAATGATTTTTCATGCAAAAATTACTAATTAATTCGAAATATGACGTCATAAAGATTGATGACGTCATACAATTTTAAAATTGTTTATGTCAGCAAATATAGATAAATTATATATCAAATGAAAGTACTCATCGAGACGAATCCAATGGTATATATATTGATGAGATTGGAGAAGAAATAAAGAAATTAGAGCCATTTTAGTGACATTCTTCGTGACCTGTCTCCAAATAAGGGCATTTGGTGGTCACGTGGTTAAACAATTGAAATTGACGGGGGGAGGCATTGAAATTTTAATTATTTGGTTGCCAATTAAATTTTAGTAAAAGTCAAGAAGTTTCAGTGTTATAGCTATCATCGTTTAAGAGCTATTAAGATAAGTTTGGTAGGGGGGGCGAAAAACGCCCCCCCCCCCGGTTAGAATAGGGTTAATGCATTCCAAGCAAATAGAGATCATGTTAAGATTTTTATAACATCAAAAATCCCCTCGAAGGGGTTTTGAAGGACACTCACTTTTTGATGTCATTGACTGTAAAAATTTTGCCCCCATGTTTGTCCAAAGGCATTGCGAAAAAAAGACCAGTTTGTTTTATCACGGAGTATGACGCTGCTGCCCAAAACAATCACTTTTGCGACAAAGGTGAATTTTGACAAATCTGATCTTATGTTCTTCCAAGCTGCATTCCCTTGCTGTCGTACCTGACCAAAGTTCTAAAGTTTAGCCTTCATTGGTTCTAACTTTGTCTCAGATAGATAAATTTACATAAAAAAGGCCACATAATCAAATTTCAGCAAAGCAATTCTACTTTTGTACGGCAAATTTACGCAAAAAAAACACCATTATCTCAACCAAGACTACCAGTTTTGGGACACTTCTGCTTTAACAGATATGACTACAAACTGCTTTCAGATGTCTGACTAACCCTATTCTTCTTGGGCTCTTTTGATTCACTCCTCACCTGGGGGGCATTATGACCCCCCTAATTATTTCCGAAACCAATAGAGTTAGTTATGAAGTTGTAACTTCGTACATAGTAGAACCATCCTATTGTGTTTCTAATTTTATTTAGTTTAAATTTTAATTGGTCACGTGACCTGTTGCTTGGCAACTAGTTATCTTGATGCCAGTCTGTAATAAGTTTATGTATGGGAACTAAAGTAATATCCTATATTTCAATGAAAACAAAGTTTATTGTCATAAATTGTTAAAATCCTATTAAAACATTATATTTTCTCGCAAAAGAGGGTATTAATTTTTATTTGTTTACATATATTTATTCAAACAATGACGTCATAGAGTATTAACTACAAATGTAACTAGAAATCACCAAACTATATATCATATGAAAGGTCTTGACGAGAGGAATTCAATGAGACTAATTGGAACAAAATGGAACAAGGATTAATCAAACTAGAAGGAATTTAGTGTTCCCTGTGTGACCTCTCTCCAAATAAGGGCATTTACTGGTCATGTGACACATCTAATTAATACGAAATTTCTAGAATATTGTAGAGCATTAAATTTTAGGAAAAGTGAGTTAGTACCAGTGTCCTAACTGTAATGGTTGAAGCACTGCATATCAATGTTTGATTGGGGGCATAATGGCCCCCCAGGTGGAATAGGGTTAGGCTTTTGACCACAACTACCGGATTTTGGGACAAACATCGTCACTGATTACTTAATTCATACTTTTTTGCCAAACTGAAGAAAGACGACAAAGGAAATTTATCATAAATAAAAGACCGGTTTTTGGGACAAAGGTGATGCATTTTTTTAGCAGACTATCAGTTTTCGGACAGAGGTAGGACGTCGTAATGTGACACGCCCGCCCGCCCCTGGAACACCCCTATCATCACAAGGCATTTTTGTATACACACTTCTTTTTATGAGAAACCACTTATAAGAAACTGTAGGCTCAATGTTTCAAGTATTAGCAAACCGTTCCACCTGGATTAAAAAAGCTAAGAAACTTTTGTAATTGGCACCCTTGGCAGCACGCAAATCTTTACATTACCCTTGCGAGCAAACTCATACATTAGCGCGGATGGGTGAACATTTATAAACTTAAACAATAGGTAAACAATGGTGAATCGCAATTATGCTGGCTTATGCTCAACTTGGCCGCTGGGTGACACNATTAAATTTTAGGAAAAGTGAGTTAGTACCAGTGTCCTAACTGTAATGGTTGAAGCACTGCATATCAATGTTTGATTGGGGGCATAATGGCCCCCCAGGTGGAATAGGGTTAGGCTTTTGACCACAACTACCGGATTTTGGGACAAACATCGTCACTGATTACTTAATTCATACTTTTTTGCCAAACTGAAGAAAGACGACAAAGGAAATTTATCATAAATAAAAGACCGGTTTTTGAGACAAAGGTGATGCATTTTTTTAGCAGACTATCAGTTTTCGGACAGAGGTAGGACGTCGTAATGTGACACGCCCGCCCGCCCCTGGAACACCCCTATCATCACAAGGCATTTTTGTATACACACTTCTTTTTATGAGAAACCACTTATAAGAAACTGTAGGCTCAATGTTTCAAGTATTAGCAAACCGTTCCACCTGGATTAAAAAAGCTAAGAAACTTTTGTAATTGATTTGCGTGCTGCCAAGGGCACGCAAATCTTTACATTACCCTTGCGAGCAAACTCATACATTAGCGCGGATGGGTGAACATTTATAAACTTAAACAATAGGTAAACAATGGTGAATCGCAATTATGCTGGCTTATGCTCAACTTGGCCGCTGGGAGACACAAAACAGACACAACTGATAAAAAGTGCGGTTTTTCGTATGTGCGCGCATTCATGTGACGATCTGAGCAAGCATTGCCATTTTTTTCACATGCTTGATTGTTTGCGTCGAAAAAAAGTGAACACACAGCGTAGAGCCAAAATTCAAGGGTCGAAGAGGCCTTCCTATTGAGATTGTTGTGGAAGCCCCAAAAGAAAGGCAGAGAAGCGAAGTAGAAGGGATCGAATGTGCGTGCTAGTTATTGCTGAAATTTCAACTTCGTGAATTTTGAAGGCAAGTTTTCTTACCTTCTGGAAAGATCGTATTGTTGGGGAGACGAGTCCGTTTGATTATTGTTTCGAACAAAGAGTTGGCTTACAGCTCCTCTTTGTTATTGTTGGCGCTTAAGTTTAGGGAGTGAATCAGTGCATTTTGTAATAAGTCTTACATTTGATGTTTCCAGCGAGAAAGCAAATCACTTCTTGAATATTTATGACACCTTGTTTTGCATTTTCTCCTGCTTCTGTGATAACTGTGTATGCAAATGGTTTGATGCCTAAGTTAGGTTTTAGATCGCGAGCCTACTGGACAGGGGTTTAAACTGCAATCCAGGGCAAGAGCTTGCAGGCACTGAGATAGCCTGATAACACTCGGACTGCAACTATCAAGAAGGATATTATTTGAAATTATGTACCATCTTGGGATCATCCACATTTTTTTCATGATGCTTCAACAGGCCTAATAATTCAAACAATGTAGCAGAAATAACACCAGGAAAGGCACATCAAGTACTTTGGCACCAAAATTGTCTTCTTCCCTGTATTTAATCCTGAAAGTAGTTCATGTTGTAAATATGGGCAAAGTTGAAATCAGTTTCAGTTCCATATTTTAAAGTCTTACTGTCACTATAAATAAAGTCCTAGCCTCGCTTGGATCAGTTGCCTTTGATCGCCTTGAGAGACAGTCAACAAATCCTTTTGTTTCTGCTTGGCATCAGGTATTGCGGTTGGTTAACATAAAAGAAAACCGCGCTAATCCCCATGACCTTCCCTTGCACTGAAATCAAACGAATGAGTTATTGGCAGCCAATAATTCCTGCTGTCTTTATATAGCGACAGTAAGACTTTAAACTCTCTCGTGTTATCACACCCCAGACTGGAAAGTTTGTAGTGAGCGCGCAATACGTCCCGCGGTTAGGACCATTACCGCGCAGCTGACGGTTTGTGTCAGTTTGAAATGCCCTGAGCATGCGCAACGTCCCACAGCGCACCAAAAATCATGTATGGTTTGCTCTCAAACCGCGCAGTTGGCAGCCCTCAAAAAATAACTTGCGCGCGCAAAACGCAAAGTTTCCAGTCTGGAATTTCACACCACCACTCTTGCTCCCAACTCTTCCTCAGAGAACTATGCATGCAACTCTGCACTGGAGATTACATTAATAACAAAAATTTTTGGCGTGACAAACTTTCGGACAAAGACTTGTCCGAAAATTTATTTGTACGAAATATGGAGTTGTCCGAAAATTTGTCACGCCAAAAATTTTTGCGTACATATGCGCAGTGTGAATTGACTGACAACAATAGGAACCAAAACAAGAAATTTGAAACCGAATCTCAATCATGACGTGAAAGATTATCATGAACATGCAAATGTTTTGAAAAATTTATGTTTCGAAGCAAATATTAGTCTAAACAAATAGCATTTCAATTTCATCGTCCTCTTCATTGTTGGACTTGCCCAAGTCGTCTTGTAAGAAAGAAGAGAACATACATGGGCAACTCCACTTTCTTGCAAGACGACTTGGGCAAGTCCACTTCGTTGTCTATTAAATAGCAACTGTCACTTTTTTGTACGATTACATATGCTCAATTCTGTTGATACGATTTGATGATGTTACCGAACTTGAAATTGAGCCAGGAGACCCATTTGCGGATTTAAACTTACAAAAATATATAAGCACGTATAAAAAATGAGACGAATATGAATATTAACAAGAAATTAATGACTTTTTCATTGCTCTTCTATTCCAGAAAGTTTTATGCGAGAAAGGACTTCGTTCGAGATATGATAGGGCTCTATCATCCTAAACTTTATAAAGGTGTTTAGTTTCAATAAATATAAAACCTGACGTGGTTGTGCTTAAATAATTCAAAAGACTGGTCAAAGTTTTGTCCGAAAATTAATTTGTCCGAAATACCACAAATGTGTCCGAAAATATTTTCGCCGAAGTTTATTGTCCGAAATTTTATCCTCCGAAAATTTTTGCACTTAATGTAGGCTATATCTTTTCCTCATCTCAGGATACTGATATACGTTCACTCCTGCTGTGCANTGAAATTGAGCCAGGAGACCCATTTGCGGATTTAAACTTACAAAAATATATAAGCACGTATAAAAAATGAGACGAATATGAATATTAACAAGAAATTAATGACTTTTTCATTGCTCTTCTATTCCAGAAAGTTTTATGCGAGAAAGGACTTCGTTCGAGATATGATAGGGCTCTATCATCCTAAACTTTATAAAGGTGTTTAGTTTCAATAAATATAAAACCTGACGTGGTTGTGCTTAAATAATTCAAAAGACTGGTCAAAGTTTTGTCCGAAAATTAATTTGTCCGAAATACCACAAATGTGTCCGAAAATATTTTCGCCGAAGTTTATTGTCCGAAATTTTATCCTCCGAAAATTTTTGCACTTAATGTAGGCTATATCTTTTCCTCATCTCAGGATACTGATATACGTTCACTCCTGCTGTGCAGTAGCAAGAATCGTATGTCTGCTTTCCACAAATAATACAGTAAAAACCCGCATATAAGAACCTACAATTTTGCAAGTCAGCCTGAGTTCTTAAACAATGAATACAATGGATTGGTTCTTATAAAATGGTAGTCTAATTGGACAATTTCAGCCTGCAGGTTCTTAATCCACTAGGTTCTCATACCCACCAGAGGTTTTACTGTGCTCTAAAAAATATGCACTATAGAGGGATCTGATTCGATTCCTAATTCCAAACATGTTCCAAAGCATGTTTGTAACGTAAGGAGTTAAAAAATCAAATATTACTCAGTTTTTATACAACTAGTCATTTTCCTATTGGACTTGCCCATAGACTTACCCTATCTCGTCTCCCCAACAAAAGTAGTGAATTCCATAACATCAATAAATTGGCTCCTACTAAAACACGGAACGCGAAACGAAACGCGAAACGAAACAGAACGGCGGAACGGAACAGCGGAATACTAAAATACGGAACGAGATTACTAAAATGCGAAACGGAATTACTAAACTGCGGAACGATTACTAAAATGCGAAACGGCAGATAGTAGCCTCGTTCTTGTTGGATATTCTGCTAAAAACACGGAACAGACAATGTAGAAAATGGTAGAAGATAGAAGATTAGATTGGAATAGTTGACATTTCTGCATAACAACAGAAAATTATGTTAGATCTCGAATACACGAATTCTTTTTAAGAAACTCTTTGTAAAAAACTCAACTCTCGGATCGCTAAAAAATAAAATCCAGAATCGCCAGTACTGGGAAAAAATTATTCAAGCAACTATTTACTTTAATCAATGAGATCCTCACCATATGCTTACTTTATTTTCACTTGTTTCCTGTATCATATTACTCGAAAGGTACTTGAGCAATGTCTAAAAATTGGAAAGACTTTAAAAAACTTCGTTTTGAAATGTTCACGATCGCACAGGAAACAAACATGAGAAACTCTGAGCACGCAAAATCCGATAATTTTAAGAAACTTTCAGTACTGGTTCAAGCTATTAGTTTCTTATAAAAAGAATATGTGTATTGATGATCTACCAGATTGAGTCACTCGTTCCAAACTTCTGATCTGGCAAAGTAAAAATGTCTATTGTTGAACTGTATTTGATGAGAAGGCTAAGGGGAGGGGCGCTAAATCATTTTCGTTTTCAGGTACCTATTTGTATATTGTGCAGGTTCCAAATATAGGCAGCCTCTGTAGGGCCTGTATGGTTCTAAATATCTAAAAATATAAGCAGGCCTAAGATTTCATGCTTGCATTTGCTTTCCCTGAAAAAAATTGCAAAGAAACATAACAAAGCTACTAAAAAATCATCACCTAAGCAAAGAAAAGAAAAACATTGCGTCTGTTGCATCTGGACGCTAATTTTTTCAGTCTACACTTCTCTGCCACTCATACTCCATACTCGCTTCGAGACAGCCATGTTGTTTGTTGGTCTGTCTTGGTCCGTGTTTTGGCAGGTTTGATGGTCAACTAACTGAAAGAGAGGCGAACCATGCCGTTTCGTATTTTAGTAATCGTTCCGCATTTTAGTAATTTCGCATTTTAGCAAAACGTTTCGCATTTTAGTAATTTTGTTCCGTATTTTAGTATTCCGCTGTTCCGTTCCGCCGTTCTGTTTCGTTTCGCGTTTCGTTTCGCGTTCCGTGTTTTAGTAGGAGCCAATAAATTGGAAAAAAACTTGCCTTTTACACCCAGCCTCCCCCTGCTTCCTAGTTCCTCTTTCGACATTATTTTTGGATCTTAGGAGATGGGTCTTTGTGAATGATTCAATATATTACAAAAGACGCCCACACAGTGCATAAAAACACAGCATGGATGATTTCAAAAGCTTTTATTTTCACAGAATCTTGATGTTGGAAATGCAATCCTCAGCTTTTTGTTCCTTTATAACTAAAACAATTTACTATTAAACCACAACTTGCCAGGGGGATACATAATAATTTCCTGGCTGCGCGTCGTACCAGCCAGGCCCTTGTGAGTGTATTTGTGACTGAAGGAAATCAGTAAAATAGCAATGATTTTGAAGAAATACCCCTTCATTTTACTGCGTTTGCACAAATTAGAAGACTGACTAGGGTCAGATTGCTTTTTGGTAGTTTAAAAAACTCAGGCAGTCAAAATTGTGGTTGGTTTGGTTTGGTTCTGTTTGATTCCTTTCTGCTACCGAACCGACTACAGAATAGAGGGCGGATCTGAAAGAACCTAGGTTTTTCTAAGGGGCCGCACACATATCGATTCTTTCAGGCAAAACGTCCAAACCGATTACCCCCAAAACATCCCATTGAAAATCGATATAAATTTTACCGATTCCAAGAAAGTGGCCTAAAACCTTATTGACGAGGAAAGTGTGTATATGTCATTTGATACTAGAAAAAAAACATATCAGACAAAAAATCGATATTACTGAATTTTGAAAACGTCCACAGTGCTGTTACCCCCTCCCCCCACCCAAACACCTGGGAAAATTAAAACTACAAATTACAAAAGTTTCTTGGCTTTTTTAATTCAGGCAGTGTAGTTAAGTTTAAAAAATCGAGCCTACCGTTTCTTATAAGCTGTTTCTCGTTAAAAACCAGTGAATACAACCTTCGTTCCCTTCTTATCGTTGTTCTGTCTGTTAATGTTCCTTCCGTCTCGTCACTCCCTCCCTCACCAAACTACTAGGCCCATCAGTCGACCGACCCAATCGACGAAGTGAGAGCAACGCAACACATCTGATACTGATATATGGATTGAAATTAAACTTTCATAGAAATTGTATTAACTCTACTTACTTGGCGGATCTTTTTGTAGCAAGCGTTCTTCCTTCCTCTGTTTCCTTTGTAGCCTCCGCCACTGCTCTTGGAGTATTATAGTATTATGGCTCACAACCACTATCGTTGAAAGTTTGCCTTGAACTAAACTTTGAGGCTGGAAGAACGCCCACTAAAGAGCGTCTGCTGACGCATATCAAATCAACCAATCAGAGCTTTCGCTTTTAAAGGAAGTAATTGTGATTGGGTCAAAAGACACAAATCATCCCTCTTGATTGTGCAAGCAAACAAAGGCTGGGAGCACATAATACCAATAACAGGAAAAACAGGTTCTGAACTGGTCTGTTGTGTTGTCGCATATCATAATCAAAGGACCCTTGCGGGGACTCACGGGACTTTATTGAGAAGGTCGTAGGAGATATATCATTTTTATAAAATCTCATTACATAACAATGTTTTCAGCTTTCAAAAACTACAATTGCTTCTAAAAACAAGAACAACTTTTATAAAAAATGAAACCTTCAAGAAAAAGTTCATAATGCTGACTTGACAAGCGTTGAAAATGTTCTTTGAGCACCTTCAACAGCTGTAAAAAATTTTAAAGAAAAAGTATGGGGAAGATAGCTTCTAGCTAAAATCAAAGTACATATCTGAAAAGGCAGCATTTAAACTCTGTTCCATTGTTGCTGAGCTACGACGGAAAATCTATAGGGTTACTTCTTAGGCGTACAAGGTGTCCTATTGCCCTCAACTATGGGTGTGTTTGATTGGTACCAATTCTGAAAACGGTAGACTTGGTAGACTCGGAACTTGTGTTTGATTGACTACGAAATTCTCAGAACAGTAGGTTTGGTAGGTTTGGAAGGCCTTCTGAACCTTCTGCTCCAAAAGGCAGAAGGGTTGACAGACTTTGGAGAGATCCTCGTTTTCATAAACGAATCGCAATGATTGAATTCAAAACCTTTCGTTTTAAAGATTGTTGTGTTTTATTGGGAAATACAGTCCGTCTCTACGAAGTCTACTGTTTTCAGAATTTGGTAGGTTTGGAATTACCAATCAAACACACCCTATGTATGATCTTGCAATCAGATTCCGAGAAAGCCCGTCAATGTTAACATTGACGTCATTACTATATACACTAAGGAACAATGATTTTGTAATTCCAAGATTCAACACAGTAAGATATGGAAAACATTCTATAAGATACTTGGGGCCATTCATTTGGTCCAAGCTGGACAAAGAACTGAGAAATAGTAATAATATAAATACTTTTAAAAAACACATCAGGAAGAGAGAACTGGGAGACTTTGTGGGAAAAACGTGCTCAGATGGTTGTAAACTCTGTTTTTAAAAGAAAAAAAAAATTGTAAACTATTATATAATACTTTAATGATTGTACATAATATTTTTCTTTTATTTTTCACACTTGCTCTATTTTAGAACTTTACTTTTGTAGGCAACCTTATTTTAGTGTTTTAATTTCATTGTAGTAATAAATAGTGTCCCCAATTAGCACAGTATGCTAAATACATAGACACTGTAATAAATTCATAATAATAATAATAATAATTACTGTTTTCAGCAACAATGAGTCAATGAGGGGGTGTTTGGGTTTTACGGTTACGCGGTTTTACCCATATTTTTGTTCGGTTTTCCGGTTTTCGCCGTAAAATAGCACGGTTTTTCGGTTTTGAACATTGTCTCGGTGAACGGTTTTTGGCATTATTTGGGTCGGTTTTGCGGTTTTTGATATAAAATTGAACGGTTTTTCGGTCTTGAATCTTGTCTTTTGGCATTATCGCGGTCGTAGTAAATAGATAGTTACCTTTTTCTGTCTCTTGTGGGATATCGCGCAGCGATTGCGTACTTCCAGACTGCTAGCCAGCAACAAAAAGAACAACAATTGTTTTGGCGGGAAAATGTCTGAACATGAAGTGATCGTGAAGGTTATGGCGGACCCTGAAGTCGTTATCGATTGCGTTGCACTCAATATGCCCTCAAGGACATATTTCAGCCAAAAAAATTTTCTCTATAGATTTGATTGAATCAGGGTTAGAGGGTTTAAGAGTCATTTTTAGCAAACTTCAAGTTTAACTCATGCAATTTACTGAGCTGTATGACCTTAGATGTTGAAAACTGTCATGCAACAGTAAATTTCAAGCAAGCAAACATGTCAATGCTTGAGTATTCCAGAGCCTTTGGAACAACCATGAAGGAGAGCATAAAGCGAATAACCCACAGGGCAGCTTTCTACCACACCAGCCAGTGTTGTACCCAAGGGAGGGAATGGGGGGTCCGGACCCCCCACTTTTCAAAAAGTTGATCCTTGAAATTCACTCAAAAACGCAATACAATTGGTACATAGGGGGAGGGGGTAGGCAGATCTGCCAAGACATAGACATGGTCCTTGAGATCTTGAAAAGCAAGGAGACGATGGTTGGGTAAAGGCTTGGTACGATTCGAAGGTTTTAGGTTTCCAAGAATGCTGGAACGATATTGAGAGAGGCGTTCTGAGACAAATTAGAAGGCGTGTCCTCAAAACTTTTCCTGGTGGCTTCGCCCCCAAACCCCCTCATTTAAATACCCCTAGTTGTCTTAGCCTGGACACACCGCTGGCTAGAGGAATCCCTATTTGCCACTACTCTTAAAAACAATCTCAGGAAAGTGATTTGAAGAGCCTCTACCCCAACCTCCATAAATAATTCAAATTACAGCAACAATTCCTGTGACAACAGCATCTTGCAAAAGATGCCATTGACCGACTGGAAAATTTGATTCTGATAAGTAATTGCAATAGACATCTGTTCGAATATTGAGCTACCAGCACTGAATCATTTCGTAGTAAAGCCAAGCAAGGTAATTTTGTAATTCGTACTCATGATATGCCGGACTGTTTCTTGTTGAATATGAATTATTTTATTTTTTTTCTAATGATCTCTGGTATCAATTTTCCATACAAAGTTTACAAAACGTTCTAACTATTGTGTATGTATTGCGGCCACGTTTATGAAACAAAATATAACTAAAAGGGCCTTGCCCTCATTTTCCGAGCGTCTGAAGGGCGTGGTCACTAAAAATTTGCCCCCAGGCCCCCTCACTTCTGAAGTGCTGCGAACGCCCCTGACACCAGCACTAAATCATNATTCAAGATCCAAGATTCAAGATCCGGAATTCAAGATTCAAAATGAAACAGCCTAATTCAAGTTCCGGAATTCAAGATTCAAAATGAAACAGCCTAATTCAAGATCCGGAATTCAAGATTCAAAACCAAACAGCCTAATTCAAGATCCGGAATTCAAGATCCGAAATGAAACACCCTAATAAGAAACTCAACTAAGAAATTGAAAAATTTAGGTACTGGAAAAAAACTACTGAAGAAACTTCTTTCGTCTTTGAAGAATATTTCCAAACAAACGTGGGGCACAGGCATGAATTCTTGAGGAGGAGGAGGATGCCTGGGCCCTACAAGAAACCTTATCGGTGTCCGCTATTTGTAAACATCCGGAATAGTGAACATCATATTTCAATGTATCTTTAAGAGCTTAGTAATTTCACTGAAAATGAAATAAATATCTCTTGTGTGTGACCCTCCACTCAGTGGAGCCAAATGCAAAAGTTTTTCCAATTGAAAAAGAATTTTTTGGAGCTGAAATTCGCACACAGAGTACAAAAAGTTTGAATCTTTGCTCCGATATCTCCAACGTTTTGTTTTCAGCATATAGGTGAAAACCGAAAAGTTGGAATTGAAAAAGTGTGAGTCCTTGCTTCGAGATCTCCGACATCTCTGACATCTCAGACTTTTCGGCCTTACTACATATTGAGTGCTGAAAGTATCTCAACAGTTTCTTCAACCGTCAGTACATAAACTCCTAAAGGCTTTCCCACCACGGGGGGGGGGGGGGGGGG
>REGM01000148.1:699613-739543 GCA_004194415.1 Aurelia aurita | reverse complement strand
ATTCCGGATTCCGGATTCCGGATTCCGTGGTTTAAAGATTGCCCTACACTTTCCGGATTCCGTGCTTTAAAGATTGCCCATTAAAAATTCGATTAAAAGATTAAAGATTCGATTCATAAATTGATAACAATCTGACCTTCTTTTCTCGAGGAAGAAAGAATGACCCAAACGCATAACTCTAAGGATTAATCTTTTGTCAGTTATTAGGCAACATGAAGCTAATTATAAGAAGTATTTAGACCAGACAAATAAACCTTTCTCGAACAACATTTTCGCCTACAAAAGGATGAGGTATGATTTACTTAAAGGGAAGGGTTTCTGCAATATTGCGAGATTTCGTGAAATCCTAAAGGCTAATTCAGAACTGCACCTGTGCCTGCCTATACATGCCCTATGGGAGGTGCACTTCTGCATTAGGGTGATATCATCGTTAGGGTTGAGGGGTTGCCTAAAACTCTCTACCTGACCACGTGTTCCATAGTCGGTATTCCATATTTCGGATTCCGTGGTTTAAAGATTGCCCTACATTCATTCATAACATTATTTCATATTACATATTCATTCGTAACATTATTTCATATTACATATTATTACACTTTCCGGATTCCGGATTCCGGATTCCGGATTCCGTGGTTTAAAGATTGCCCTACACTTTCCGGATTCCGGATTCCGGATTCCGGATTCCGTGCTTTAAAGATTGCCCTACACTTTCCGGATTCCGGATTCCGGATTCCGGATTCCGGATTCCGTGCTTTAAAGATAGCCGATTTCGTGATGAATAATTTGAATTCAGAACACTAAAGATCTCATTCATAAATGATGGATTCAGGTTTTTCATTGTCTTAAAGATTTTGTTACAAAGTGTCCTTTGACGAGCAACTTCCATTGTGCATTTTTTTGCTTTGAGAAGTAGATCACTGTAGGAAGTTATATGGTCATTATACAGAAATCTCAGCGCGCGTTCCTGTATTCTTTCGATTTTCTGCACTGACTTTGAAGACGAAAAATACCAAACTAAAGGACAGTAGTTAAAATTCGAGTATACAAAACTTTGAACCAAAACTTCCTTTTCAGCAAAACCAATAAATGACTTAAGTCGTTTAAGAACATTTAGCTGAGATGCAGCTTTCTTGCAAAGGTTAGATATATGTGGGTCGAAGTTCAATTTTTAATCTAGTGTTACGCCTAAGAGTTTGACAGTTTCTTCAGATTTGATAGAGTGTCCCTGGAAATCAACGTTTATGCCACAAGTGTTTGTTTGATCTTTTTTAACAAACAGTGCATGGAATTTGTCAGGATTAGCAATCATTTCGTTATGTTCGAGCCAAGATAAAGAAATTGAAAAGAATAGGACTTAACACTGATCCTTGGGGTACTCCTGATACAATATGTTGAAAAGGACTATACACATTATTTATACGCACACTCTGCTTCCGTGGTAGCAGATGCATTGGGAAGCATAAACGAGAAACTCAGCTGTATTGATGTCAACACAAGAATCTGCGATAACGAGCTTCGTACGGTGATTAGGCCTAACCACGACCTTGTAACTGTTTATTTGCAAATCAGTATTTCGTCGGTTGATGATGTTAATACAATGAGACAAGAGTTCACATGCCAGTTTTATTTAGCTGCAAATTGGGAAGAACCAGATTTGAAAAATGTGAAAGACGATGAGAGCATCGAATGGGAGCAAACTTGGGATCCGAGAATTTATTTTCAAAATGCCGTCGATATTTCAAGCCAGACAAGCAGCCAAAAATTGATTAGGCCGTTGTGTGATGGAAACCCAGTTGTGCAGATCATTGTTCAAATCATTGTTCGATTTGAGGAAACTCCCTTTCGATTATCAAAGCCTGCAGATTCAAATAACGTCCAAATGGGGAGACTCCGTGTTAGAGCTCAAAGAAGGGTCTTATAAGCCAGGGACATTGAGCGTCAAGAACTTTCCTTGTGCGCATGAATGGGATTTGTACAAACTCGTGATTGGTACTGATTCTTGTACTGCAGATGATTGCACCAATGACCACACCCTTACGCTCCTAGCTGACAACACTTCCGAAGTACCTCATTGTAAACAAAGGAAATCTAAAGGAGGAAGATTTTATGTATCCTTCCTGATGATTACAAAACAAAGTTAAAGATATAGTTGATGAAGAGCGGCCACTCGTATTCTCCATTTTCACATTTTCGTTCAGCATTCGCCGAAAGTTCTCGTTTTTCGTATCAAACATAGTCGTGCTTTCTATCACGCTTTCTAATCAGTTTTCTATCACTTGGTCCATTTTGTGTCCCACAAACGTCCCACAAAGTGATATTGGTGACAGATTGAGCATCATAAGATTGTGAATGCAACATGGATTATTGAAAAATTATACGAATTATCTATTTATTGGACTATTATCATGCTTTTCATATAATATCATTAGTCCCAGTCTCCCAAAAATCTTTTTCTCTAACATTTTTGGAGACTGGGACTGGGACTAGTTACTACGCAGAAACGCAGAGGAGCTTTGTATTCTTTGCGAAGAAATCTGCAAGGCTGTATAGTTAAAATCCAATTTTTGGCTCACGATCTTCTCTTTCTAATTATTTTCTAAAGCTCAAAAATTTGCTCTGTGGTCAAAATGGATATTTGTAATGTGAATATTCAATTAATCCGTGAGTCGCCAAAAGGCTTCCTTTCATTCCTCTTCTTTCTATTTGTTTTGTTTGTGTTGTAGCCATATAAATCCTATTATGGTGGTAGCAAAGCAGGCATTTTTGTTGTTTTTGGCCTGCAAACATGCTGTAGTTTTCATAGTTGATTGATTGATTGATTGATTGATTCGTTCATTCCTTTGTTCTTGATGCTTTGATCGAATTTGTAAGTTTTCTTTTAGAGTGGCATGTCCACAATCCACATTATGAGTTCAATGAAGGAACAGTGCTAACAGGGAACAAAATTCAATTTCTATTGGCTAGGATAACAATACTAAAGAACAATACGATCTGCCACAAAGAGACTTGCCTTGACGTCATAGATAATTTGTTAATAATTCTTCTGATTTCTAGTTGACCCCCTGAAAGTCATTGTAAACGCATGCGTATTAATTCATTTTCGGTTTAAGATAACACTGCGCATGCGTTAACGAGAAATATCAATTTTACGCATGCGTTTTTGAGACTTGTCGGGGGTCAAGAATGAGATTTGCAATGTTTTTGCTTTGATACGCAAACACCATTGTCTTTCTGTTGTCATAAGATGGACGAGTTATAAGGAAAATGCGTCAGAAGTACTGGCTAAGAAACCTATAAAAACAATAAGAAAAGCGAAGAATATTCCATATAAAATGGATAAGATTGAAGTGTAATAATCCAACTTACTCGTTATGTTCTAATACAAGAAATGTATGCAACAGAAGAGAAAAGAGACATTGCTGAACACCCAGTGCCTTACATCCAATCCATGACAATGCGGCCTAGCCACGCCGATGGCGATGGCGATATTGAACAGCACGAACATTATGCTGATTTCGATGGATCGGAGAAACAAGATGGCGAATTTGAGATCGGATTAGGTTATCAAAATACTCGCAGATCATTGAAAGAATATTGTGGTGAGATACCAATAGGAATACTCAACCAGAGGCAACGAAATAAACTCGGGCAATGTCTCGACCGGGCCCGACCTGCTGGGGTTGGTGGCGATTTCCTGGATCTTGCAAGTCGCTTGTTTCCTCATAAATCCACTGATGAACTTTTACTGAAGATATCAAAGCAGAACAAACCAACAGCTCATGTATTAGATAGGTTTTGCAAAGACATGGGACAACAAGCAACCATGTTTGTACTCATTGATGTTTTGATTTCAATGAAAAGATTAGATGTTGTTCAGATTCTCCTCAAAGCAAGCAAAGGTAAATTCAAGTTATCAAATTCATTTATATTGAGCAATGTAATTTCAGCTGTACTTTTACTGAAATACTATATTTCTAAAAGAAAGATGAAAGGAGTTTTTTCAATCATGTTCATGTTTAAAAACTGTACACGATCTATATTACAAAAAGAAGAATAGAAATAACAGAACCATTTGCTAAATATTTTCTTCTGATACTCCTTGATACTCCTGGGGCAGGGGGGGGCACTTAAACAGATTTTGGTTGGGGACGTGCCACTCAAGCTTAAAAAGCATACCCGTTCCTTATACCAATTTTTCGAAAATGTGTACCTGACGACCTGGTACCAATTTCTCAAAAATTTATACTCTACTTTTATACCAATTTTTAAAAAATGGCCTATTTATTTGTTCTTCCCAGAATCCCAAAAATGGATGCCGTTATATATACCAAAATAGTGAAAATCGTTACTGTTCTTTATACCAAAATCGTAAAAGGATACCATTCATCCCGACCTGACCAAAGGATACCCTAAGTGCATGAAATGCACCCTGGCATCCCGATGGCAGGTCCCCAGTATAGTACCCAAAATATACATAGTACCCCCTCCCCCGGGCTGATACTTTTCAAAGCAAATTGCCAGATTCGAAAGAGAAGAAAAGAAACAAGAATACATGGCCCCCGTAAAGCAGTCTTTGATTNAATCTAAAAACCTATCTGACGATCTAAAAACCTATCTGATAATCTAAAAACCTATCTGATAATCTGATATCTGATAATCTAAAAACCATCTTCTAAAAACCTATCTGACAATCTAAAAACCTATCTGACGATCTAAAAACCTATCTGACGATCTAAAAACCTATCTGATAATCTAAAAACCTATCTGATAATCTAAAAACCTATCTGACGATCTAAAAACCTATCTGACAATCTAAAAACCTATCTGATAATCTGATATCTGATAATCTAAAAACCATCTTCTAAAAACCTATCTGACAATCTAAAAACCTATTTACAATGTTCAAAATTTAAAATTAGAGGAAAAGAATTCTACCCGAAATCAACTGGTCAAATAAACTTAGAGGGAATTTCAAAATCTTTTTTCAATAACTTAAAGGTAGAATAGACAGCCCAGCCATATTTCAAATTTTAAAAACTCAAAGAAATCAAACATTTTCTCGCTGCCTGCTGCAAAAAACGTAAATTCATTTTCACCCACCCAGTATTACTCTTATTCAAAATTTTACCTTGCAGTACATGGGACCACAGTCAAGAGTATCCACCAATATATGTGTGCTGAATGTTTCAAGTCAGGGGGTTACCTCCCTAGATATATACCAATGTTTTTCTACCATATAATTATATATACCTATATTGTTACCACATACATTTTATCTTGCAGTACATGGGACCACAGTCAAGAATATTCACCAACATATGTGTGCTGAATGTTTCAACTCAGGGGGCTACCTCCCCAAATATATACCAATATTACTACCAGATACAAGCACAGACTGCATTCCGTTGCCACTGGGTCCTACCATGGCATGTCACTTTGATGTAAATTGCAAGGACAATCGTGCTGATTTATTGAGGAGATTGTACAGAGAAGAAAAATTCAAGTTACGACCGGTTGCAGCAAGGCCAAATATTGTATCAAGACTAATCACAGGAGATGGTTAAGGTTAGTGCTCAATTCTTTAACTTGTGTTATTTTTGAAGAGCAAGAATGAATTCTTAATCAACATTTATTTTGTGATTTTTATTCATCATCGCTAATATTGAAGTTGAATAAGTTCCTAAATTGCTTGTTCGTTTTGTTTAGAGTAGTCGCACTGTGATAATCTGTGATAATAAATGATGGGCATCTAATAAATGTCAAAAAATAAAGTGCTGTAAACATTTCCAAGATTGGTCAACAGAAAGCGGAGATATTGATTTTTAAAGTTGTGCCTAGATTAGACCTTTGTTTACATAACCTGTAGAGTCATGGCACTGTTTTGATCGCAGTTTACAACTTCTTGTTTCTTGGCTCAGACTTGACCGATCTTTTTCATTTTAGTCTTATTCTGATCCTCTAAATATGTGCTACAAGGCAACGTTAAGCATTCTCTAATATTTGGCCTTTCATAACCGTTTTTGGACAATTGCATAATGGTACTTTTCTAATAAATTTCTGTCTTCAAAAATAAATTGTAAAATTCAAAGCTGAATACAAAAAATGTATGTTTCGCTATGCTCTTCAAAAATTTTCAAAAATTAGAAACACCTTTGTAGCAAGTTTCTACCAAAGGGATCATGCCAATTTTCACCCAAAAATTTATATGGCTATTTTCATTTCAGAAATTGTGAATCTGATTTCTACAGTTTTTGGATGTTTTACCCACTAAAGTACTTTGAAAGTATTCCGTGCTGTCGTATCTTCATCGTTTAGACATCATGCACATTACGATGGATTTTATTCTTTGAAACAGTGATATTGTGATGCTTTAAATTCAATGACACATTTAGCAATTTGATGTGTTTTTATAGCTCATTCTCATGTAAGAAAAATACGTAACACCGTAGAAGCGGTGAGACCCATAGCTAACCATGATCCTTTGCGGCCCCAAAGGCGTTCTGGCCTATATTATTTTTGTTTTGCTTTTCATTCGGCGCTTAAAGGATCATGGTTAACAATGAGACTTTAAATTTGAAGATCAGACACGGTGGCGTTCTTTCACAAGGATGATTACCCCCTGGTGTTAAGGCTGCAGCTATTCTCACAGCAGTACTTGAATGCCCTAGAGTCCTAGAGTCCTAGGGTCACACAGTCTGATTTTTACTGTACTGTATGATGTGGCTTTTGCGTACTTGTAAGAAAAATGAAAAGGAAACAACGCTACAAAGTGTTTAACTAAAATGCAGAATTTCTGGGCTTCAGACAAAGCAGTTTTCATTGCGTGATCCATGTACGCAGAAACAGTTGTTTTTATCCATAAACGGGTGAACGAGTGGTTTTCTGGTTTGCCTTATGTTATGCAATCTTTTGCAAAGTTCATTGTGATCGCTTTTTCGTTATTGCTTTCATTTTGAATTCTTTACGTTTGCCCCGTGAGCCAGAGTTCGTTTTACAGGGTGCCTTGAAATAGTTACACTCTTTTTCTTTCATTTCATTTCAACTTGGCTCTGAACTTTGTAGTACGGTTCCTTAATGTTAGGCCCAATTAACGTTTTAATAATTAAAGTTTCGTCCAGAGTTTCTTACTTTTGATGAAACTGAATTTCACAATTTATCGTAATTCATTGATGATAGCTGATTGATGACAGCTGACAGCTGATTGATGACAGCTGATATAGCTTTTTTAGCCCAAAGACCTATATTTTTGAGCCCAGTGACGTATATTTTTGAGCCCAGCGACGTATATTTTTGAGCCCAGAGACGTATATACACAAAACGTTTGCTTTTTATTATCATTTGTGTTAGTGAAGCACTGGTTGTTTAAAAAACTTTGCATCTCATTATCAAAAATTGAAAAAGTTTCTTAACCTTGACTTGACTTTTGATAGTTCTAGCAGAGTTTCTTAATTTTCAGGAGGCGGCTACTACAGTTTCTTATAAGCGGTTTCTTATATGCTGTTTCGTATAAGCGGTTTCTTATATACGGTTTCTTAGTTTCTTATACGAGGTTTCTTAGTTTCTTATACGAAAATGAATGTAGTTGGAAAACTACAGGGTGTCCCAAAAAAATTGTGCCCCGTTTACCTGAAGATTGTGATGAAATGGAAAAAGATTCTTGCTAAATTGTTGGATGATCTTGCTCTTCAGATTTTAAATTGAAGTTTGCTACCATCCCCGTAAAAATCCGTTGAACAATGATGGAGCTATGATCTTCAGAAGACCAAATTTGTCTGCTGACTGAAACCAGCGGTCGGCCATTTTGTCTTACTATTTTGCAGCGATAAACAGCTTCATGGATGAACTGAAACAGCCCCCAATTCATAGCTCTCTCAAAAATGTCAGTGAACTCCTCGATGATTATTTGGATTTTTGCGAAAGTTATGGCATTGGAAAATTCTGTTTCAGTTCATCAATGAAGCTGTTTATCGCTGCAAAATAGTAAGACAAAATGGCCGACCGCTGGTTTCAGTCAGCAGACAAATTTGGTCTTCTGAAGATCATAGCTCCATCATTTTTCAACGGATTTTTACGGGGATGGTAGCAAACTTTAATTTAACATCTGAAGAGCAAGATCATCTACAGGTTTGGCGAGGATCTTTTTCCGTTTCGTCACAATCTGCGGGTAAATGGGGCACAATTTTTTGGGACACCCTGTATGTAAACACCAACTTTAAATAGATATATGAATGAAGGAAAGAAGTTATGAATGAATGAATGAATGAATGAATGAATGAATGAATGAATGAATGAATGAATGAATGAATGAATGAATGAATGAAATCTGGAATATTTTAATAGGCTAAGAGACTGGTCACATCTGGTCATAAAATATCTGCTAGGATGGGCCGGAGGGAAAGTCGAACTTTGTCAAAAATTTGATGGCCCAACCTGGAAGAACTAAAAAATATTTATGGCCTGCCGGTCATGTATGAAGAAAATTCATCAAAACGAAAACGAAGTCTTGTTTCTGTTTACAAGAACTTCAAAGTTAACGGAATTATAAACAGTTCCCTTTGACACATTGTGTTATTATTACACAGTGTCACAGTATCGTTTTCATAATCTTCAGAAAATACCTTTTACAGAAAATGTTTGTTTAACGACAAAACTGCAAACATTATTTGATAGCCCACCCAATTTGTTAGAATTTATTTCATGGCGCCCTCCGGCCCACCTTAGCATGTGCTGTAGGATCTGTCCCGAAATACCAAATTAAATAAATATATGAATGAACGAATGCAAGAAGGAATGAGGGAATGAAGGATTGAAGCCGGGAATATTTTAAAGAGTGGTTCCTTGAAGCGGATCCAAAGACGTTATTTTGGTAAACCACAGATCCAAGATTATTTCACAGATCAAAGGGTTTTCAAATAAGTTAGTGGATTAGGGTTTTAATTCACTGTTAACAGGATTGATATTGTAAATAGATCCCTTGGCCTATCTTTGATGTTCGTCATTTCCTTCTGTATGCGTCATACAAAAAATAGAGAAGGACTTTGGACATTGTAAATATACCCCTTTGCCTAGATGTGATCTTTGATTATCTTTGATGTTCGTCATTTCCTTCTGTATGCATCACACAAAGAATAGAGAAGGACTTTGGACATTGTAAATATACCCCTTTGCCTAGATGTGATCTTTGATTATCTTTGATGTTCGTCATTTCCTTCTGTATGCGTCATACAAAGAATAGAGGACATTGGGCCAGTTTTTTTTATTAATTCGCCAATCAATTGACACACGAAATTGGTGAAACCACACTAATTTCACTAATACAGAAATACAAAGCACAGACAGCCTAAGCGGAAAACAACCTTTTTGTACTACGATCATGGACAAAAATATTGTGGACACAAATATTAAGAGCAATTACATAAATTTTTTGTCGGAAACTCGGCTCTGACCTTCTAGTGGGGTTTCCTAACGTACAGCCGAATTCTTATACTGAAAGTTTCTTGTAGAGATACTTAATTTTTCATAAGATTGAATTTCATATTTTATCAAAATTCATTGAGAACCGCTTTTGAATAAAGTATTACAAGAATGAGCCACATGACATACAACACTTTTAGTATCATTGAAACAGTTTAATAGATGTTTTTTTTTTATTTCTAGATCTTGGCGAACAGAGAAAGCTGTGGAAAGCGAACTGACTGTCAAGTAAATGAGCACGGGTTCTAAATCTTTAAAACGTTTGGTGTAAAATTCATGACCTATTTCTTGTGATCGAATGTGTTGAAAGAAACTTTAGCTACTTTGCTATAATTACACCGTTGGACTGTTCTGAAATCTTCAATATTTTCAGAATTAGAGGGTTTTTCTTCTTTTCTAAGAATTCAAGTGGAACCATGGTAATTTCTAAACGTTTTGAAGTAACTTGGAATAGTTCTTTCAAGAAAAGTGTGGTTTATGAATGTTTACAATGTGGTATCAAGAACAAGTCTTTCACTCTTTTGGTTTACGATTTAGAAATTTGATAACGTCACTAGCAAAGTAGCTAAAGTTTCTTTCAAGTCATTCAATTCAAAGAAATAGGTCATAGAATTTTACACCAACTGTTTTAAAGATGTGGAACCTATGCTAAGTAAATGTAAATAGACTTGAAGAAGATCCCATCTTGATTAACTGCACTGCTGGTCAGTTTCAGGCACGTTCTTTTTAAGAGAAAAGTCTTCTCTTTTGCAATACTCTATCCTTTTTTAAATCAACAAAGTATTATCGAAAAGAACGGTTTGCTTCGCGACGCGAGACATCAGACGAGTCTCCCTCTTTTCCAATCCACATCGCAAGCCGATAATTTCTGATCGTTAGTTATTCTGTTGTTGGTATATTTTTTGCTAGCCTAAAACATTACCAGTAGACCTATTACCCGAGTCCCTTGTTTCCATGTGTTTTTTAACTTGAATGATTTTATTAGAAAATGCTAATGGTTTGTCGATTCGTTTATGTCAAGAGAAACATGATGTCCAAGCAGGGCTGCAGGGAGGATTGATGGACCCAGGGTTGAATTGAAACATTGGCCCCTTGCGATTCAAAATATACTAGGTACGCCAATGATGCACGCATCTAGCGGCTTCCGGGGTATGCTCCCCGGAAATTTTCAATATTATGGCCACGAGGATCGCTCGGGTGGCTATTTTACGCCTCCATATGCAATTTTTATTTCATCGAAATAGCCAGGCGTTATTTTAAACTTTTTGAAAAACTGGGTAATTATTTATAGGCCCCTATAGCCATGTGCCCTGGGTCGAAGAACCCCCTGACCCCCTCCTCGGTCCTGTGTCCAAACCTACGCAACAGACGGTCAATGCATATAGTATTTGGCACGACCATTTCGAGGCAGCATTAAGAGCCTGCTCACTGGACGAGCGCGCTGACCAAGACTACTGCAGTGGAGGTCGGCCTTTATTCTAGCTTCTCACTGTCATAACAGCTTCATCAGCCCGCCATTAAAGACCCATCGCTAACCATGATCCTTTGTGCGCCGAAAGAAAAGCAAGACAAAGAGAATCTAGGCCAAAAACGACTTTCAGATAATACGAAATTCGGCTTTGGCGTCACAAAGGATCATGGTTAACAATGGGTCTTTAACAGATGTCAATTTTTTCTTCGAAGTTGTATCGTAAACCAATACACCAATTGATTCAGTTTTGTTTTGTTTTGTTTGCCTTCCCAAAGCGATCCACCTTGAAAGGGACATTATTTTATACGCTCTTTTATAAGTAAGATTGAAGTATGTGCTGTCTTTAAAATCCTTTTGCATGTGTATCTTTTTAATTTTTTCGATTTTTTTATGTACGACTTTTTGTGTTGTCAGTGATCAGTTCATGTCCCTTGACGTGATACAGCTTAGAAGTAGACAGAGAAATTGATTTGGTAACATGTGAGTCAAAGCAAACATCGATGTTTTTCAAAATGTACAGGGTGTCCCAAAATGTACAGGGTGTCCCTAAATGTACAGGGTGTCCCAAATGTTGTGGCCCATTAGGTTTATGACTATGGTTATATGTAAGAAAATAAGATGTAGATTGCATATTAAATTGTGTTTCACTTAGTCTACGTTTGCACGATGCCGGCACATTTTGAAAACGGCATAAAATTGTCACGGATGTGCCAATTGATTCTCTTGAAAATTGTTCACATGAAAACGCCACACTTTTTGCTTGTAAAATTTGGAAACGGCAGAATTTGAAAACGGAACTCTAACCGGGACAGTTCGTGTGAACACTCGAATAAGACGAAAACGGAGCATTTATCAACGCTTTCAAACCGAGGCTGTTTGATTCTTCTAGCCTATGCAATTTCATCATCATCATCGTCTATTTATTTACAGTAGGCTAAAAGAAAGGTAGCTAAATAACAGCTAATTTAGGCCTACTATTTACAATTTACATAACTTGCAATCTAATTAACTAATTAAGATAAAACTACTAAAATAAGTGATTGATACTGTCGAATTTTCTATCGTTTTCAAATTGTGCCGGTATCGTGTGAACGCTAGCTAAAAGTTGGGTACCGTCACATTTTTTGCCATTTTCAAAATGTGCCGGGATCCTCTAAACGTAGTCTTAGATCGTCATTTTAATTAGATTGTCGTGGAAGTTGGCTTTTTGGTTAGCTGCAATTTATGTTAGTCTAGTGCGAAAATATAATGTAATTTGGGCAAATAACATGTGTAGTGAAAATGCTGTATCTTTTTGAATTCGTGTCTGTTACGAAATGAGTTTTAGGTAAGCCCTTCTTAAAAGCTTGGGTCTCACTAGAGTAAAACCGTCGTAGAAATGTATTGGAATTGCGGCGGGAAAAAGCGGTAAAGTCATTTTTGCCGCAATTTGATATCTCTTTCGGCGCCTTTAAAGATGTCCTGACGCATTTGGGTGAAATAAAAAGCTTTGATTCCATTTAGGAACATTAACATCAGTAAAGCTCGGATCACACTAAAGTAAAAACGCCTTAGAAATGTATTGGAATTGCGGCGGAAAAAGCGCGAAAATCAGTTTTGCCACAATTTGGGATTTTTTTTCGGCGCCTTTGAAGACGCATTTGGGTGAAGTCGAAAAGCTTTGATTCCATTTAGAAACGATAACTTCAGTAAAGCTTGGTTCTTATTACAGGGTGTTTCAGAAAATCGCAATCCTACTATAATTGAAGATTTTGAGAAAATATTAAGATTTGAATAGATGTAATGTATAGCATCTGAAAGCACAATCTATCTTCTTTCCAATGATATGCAGTTTGGATATTTTAATGGAATGATTTGTCATTGAATTGATATTTTAGTAATGATGTCCGATTGAAAATGCAGCATGCTGTAAGAGCAAAATTAGCACCATTTTTACCGTAAAAAGTTACAAACAGAGTTGTGAAGATACAGTAAATCCCCGCATATAAGAATCTACAAAAATAAGAACCTTCAGGCTGTTTTTCTTAAATTATGCACCTCCTAATTAAGAAACTGTTTCAGCTTGATGGGAGAAATATGTTCTTATTCAAAGGAATAAAGTGGATTTTTTGATTGTCCTTATTATGTTCATTTTTGCCCCAGTTGGCTGTTAAAATCTGAACCCCCCCCTGCTATTTGTAAGCTTAGAATCAGTTATTAGGTCCTTAGTAATATTGCCAACAAATGAAAAGGTTGAAAATCTCTTGGTGATGACTCCTAAAAAGGTTTACACAAGCGACCCTTCGAATAAGAACCTTTATACGCTGAAATCAATCCAAGTACCTTTGAAATAAGAACCTAATTCAGCCTGGCCCTCAAAAANTTATGCACCTCCTAATTAAGAAACTGTTTCAGCTTGATGGGAGAAATATGTTCTTATTCAAAGGAATAAAGTGGATTTTTTGATTGTCCTTATTATGTTCATTTTTGCCCCTGTTGGCTGTTAAAATCTGAACCCCCCCTGCTATTTGTAAGCTTAGAATCAGTTATTAGGTCCTTAGTAATATTGCCAACAAATTAAAAGGTTGAAAATCTCTTGGTGATGACTCCTAAAGGTTTACATAAGGGACCCTTCGAATAAGAACCTTTATACGCTGAAATCAATCCAAGTACCTTTGAAATAAGAACCTAATTCAGCCTGGCTCTCAAAAAAGTAGGTTCTTATATGCGGGGATTTACTGTATTTCAGTTCCATCAATTCCATCTGGAAGCAATAATCAACACCGCCTTTGGAATTGGGTTTGAAAATACGTTATCCAATTCTAACGCGTTTTTACCATGCTTAGATTCTTCGGATATTCCTATAAGGACCAATTTGCAAAAGGTTGTTGCAGTTGACTCGTGTTTCATTCAATTCAAGCTGATTTAGAACAAAATGTTATGCGTATGTATGGTGTTCCCGTATCCCAAAAGCTATACACCGTTTGTGCGGCTGATGCGAAGGTTCTCTAACTTCAATTGTCCTGTTTTGATACAGTTGCATAGGATAGGCTTCAATGTGAGACCTTTCTCGTACCATAGATATTTCTAAATAAAAAAGGATTTTAACTTTTTTTATGGTGTTCAAGATTAGGTAACACTTCAGGCCCGTCAGAACAAAATTCATATTGGGGGGAGGGGGTGGGGGGCTGAAACTAGTGTCAGCACAGCGAGCAAAAACGAGGGAAACCACGCCCTTTAGTTTAGAGCATTGAAAAATGCCTCTGTTGTGAAGAACTTGCCAATTAACGAAGCAAATGATCGCGATTGGCGGAAGAAGGCTTATCCGGGAAATTTTGAAAATAGCACCTTCGAATGACTTAGAAATAGCTTATGTTTTAATTGTGTAATACAAAAATGATAGCTTGACAACTCTGATAACTTCCTTGAAGATAGATAAACTAGCAATAACAATAGCCAGTGAGTGAGTGCGGCCAGTGAGTGGGTGAGTGCGGCGTATTGGCTTTTCTACCAAGTGGAAACAGACAACAAAGACAACAGTTGAACAGTGTATTATCATGACATGATCCACCATCAAACAAACAAACGCTTCTTCCGCTTGCTAAATTCAAAATAACGAAAAACAACGAGCTGCATTCTTACGCTGGTACTTTCCGACCGACTCTCACTTCTACTTCATTTCGATATGTTTTTTTGTCAAAACAGTAATTCGTTCTTGTTGTATTTCGCCACTGCCCCCGCAGCTGCTTCGCAGCAGTTTACCTCCTTTTGAACATGAAAGCGAGATTGACTTCCCAGATTGTTTGTTTGTCATCTTATTTAATATGGATCATTTAATATCTAGCTTTCCTTTATATATACAATAATGTACATAATAAACTAATCTAAATCGATAATCTAAACTAACTAATCTAAATCTAAATTAATAAATAAATAAATAACATATATATATATATATGTTTACACGGTTTAAAGAAAAATTCAAATCCCTGTTACATGTTGACAAGCATTGCATTCGCAGTTTGGGCCATCCCACTTTTTTATCATGTGTTTAAAACTATTTAAATTTTCGGCGGATTTTATTTCATTCGGCAGTCCATTCCATATTTGAGGCTCTATAGTTGCAAATCATATGGGTTTCGTGATGAGTAAATAGAGGATTTTATTTTGAAAATGTCATTCATGAAAGATGGGTTAATATTTGTCAATGTCTTAAAAACCTCTATACAAAGAACTCTCAGACGAGAAACATGCAGAGTGCACCTTTCTGACTTCAAAAGTAAGTGGCTGTAAGAGGTACGGTGATCATTGCATAAAAATCTAAGGGCACATTCTTGAATCTTTTCAATTTTTTGCAAAGCCTTAGCTGATGAGAAGTACCACACTAGAGGGCAATAATTTATAAATTTGAATATACAAAACTTTGGACAAGGATTTTCCTTTCGTTAAAGCCAATAAATTGTTTGAGTCTTTTCAAAACATTGAGTTGTGATGCAGCTTTTCTGCAGAGTTCAGAGATATGCTGTTCAAAATTTAGCTTATAATCTAGCTGAATACCTAGCAATTTCACTGTTTCTTCCGATTTGATCATTTTGCCTTGGATGTTAAATGTTTCTCCACTGGTATTTGTTTGATCCTTTCTAATGAGGAGTGCATGAAATTTTTCTGGATTGGCAATCATCTGATTTTGTTTTAGCCAAGTCAAAGCAACTCCAGCTTCTTCTTCCAGTACCTCGATCAAATTTGATAGAGTCTTGGAAAAATAAGCTAGAGTGTTATCGTCAGCATAATTATGTAGTGTTGCTCGCTTGATGAATAAAAACAGATCGTTTATGTAAACATTGAAAAGAATAGGACCCAAAACAGAGCCTTGAGGTACCCCTGATAAAATAGTTTGGAAAGAGCTATACGTATTATTGATTCTAACTGACTGTTTCCGCCGTTTCAGGTAAGAGTAGATAAGGACCAGAGCATTTTCATCCAAACCATAGGCATGTAATTTGGCTATAAGTAAATCGTGTGGAATACAATCGAAAGCTTTCGATAAATCCATTAGGATAGCCCCTACGATATTATCATTATCGAGTTTAACCCTCCATTCTTCGATCATTCTTATCAAGACATGTTGTGTGCCATATACTTTTCTATAGGCAGCGATGAAAAGTGAAAGTGTTTCATCTAAGTATGGGATAAGTTGGTTTTTCAACATCTTTTCATAGATTTTGGAGAAGATATTTAGAATACTGACTGGACGAAAGTTTCGTTCAACTGTACGATTAGCCTCCCCTTTATCTAAAGGACATACCGCAGCTCGTTTTCCATTATTCGGGAAACTATAGTTGCGTATGCTGCTGTTAATGGCATCTGTTAAAGGGACTGTAAGCTCGTCTGCAGCTAAAAGCACAAGTTTTGGTGGAATTTGATCTTCACCCGTTGATTTCCTACCGTCCAAAGACCTTAGTTGTTCCCTAACTTGACAAACTTGTACCTCGTGAAAGGAAAATGAATTGAAATTGTTTTCAGGATTTTGAATGATAGCTAAAATACTTGGATGGTTTTTGTATTTTTGAAGAATCAGCTTAATGATTTGCCGATCATCATCAGTTGCAACCGTATCTGCTATGTTGCAGGGTTTTACACCGCTAGACTTTTCTACAATGTTGATGTAATGATCGTTAAAGATCTCGGTTAGTTTTTGGTCGTCAGTTACGATTTCATTATTTTTAACTAAGGAAATATCACTACCAGCTAAGCCTCCTTTGTTAGAGAGAAAAGGTTTGACAAGATTCCAGAAAGCTCGATTCGATACAAGTCCATTTTCTGTTGCTTGTTTGAAATGCTGTTTAATTGCCTTTTTTCTCAAGGAAACACATTTATTTCTTTGTTGTTTAAACTTTAGTTCATTTTCTTTTGTAGGATTTTTGTTGTATTTGTTCTTTAGCCTCGTTCTGGTATAAATTCCCTTTTTTAATTCCCTAGTCATGAAAGGAGCACTATTCCCTCGTAGCACTTTTGTTTTTTGGGGGGCATGTTTGTCAACCAATTTTCGAAAAGTACAGACAAGATTATTGTAAGCTTGCTCAGGATCGTCGGGAGCACCAAATTTCGCCAGCTTTACTTCTGACAAGAAATGTTCGGCGTCAAACTTTTTGTAGCTGCGATACTTGATTATCTTAGGCTTAAGTCTAGGGAGATGAGACTTCATAACCGTTATGACAAGACTGTGATAGTCACTTAAGCCAGTTTCAAACACGGAAGTTTTTTGAAAGCATCTCGGCCGATTTGTAAGGATGACATCAATGGAAGAACTACTGTTCTTGGTAAAACATGTTTTAGCAGTGACTAGATTTGATAGCCCAAAGACATCACAAAATGAAATTAGTTTACTGTGTCCAGTGTCCTGCCGGTTTAGGGTATCAATGTTGATATCCCCCATTACAATTACGTTGTCATATTTGTCTAAAGCAGAGTTTAAGGTAGTTGAAAGATCGCTGAAGAAGGAATCAATGTTACTGGATTCAGGGGGCCGGTAAATACTGTAGATAATCCANGATGGCTAAAAGGGTGTGGCATGCTCCTCAGTTATGAGTCGGCAAACACAGGGGTCATCCTAAGGACAATTCAGAGCTGCCCAAACACGTTTCAGCCCCGCCCCGCCCATTTCATCGGACACCGATATGGACGCAGAGGATCGAATCTGAAGCATCCCCCGTGTTTCATATAATTCCAGCATGAAACAATCAAAATAAAAATATTTCTGGCACAGATACAAATTGCTCAATATCTGCGGGACATTAATACAAATTTGGTCTGAATGACCATTAATGATCCTGTTTTTCGACCGCTCGCCATAAAGCATGAAAAAGGCCGATGTCAAGTTTTCCTTGGTTTTCTATGCGCATGGGGGATAATCATTGGATAATTGCGTGCCAAACGCACTTTTTCTTGTCTTTGTGCTAATTATCTGCGATAACATGCTGATCAATCACACTAATGAGCGTTTACTGACTGACATCGACCTCACTCCTTAGATTACAAAGTACTTTGTAATCAACAAAGTACTTTGTAATCAAAAAGCATGAAGCACGGCGTGAAACTAGTTTCGTTAAGAAACTTCATGACATCGACATCGTTTAAAAGGGTTTACGACAGCTTTTAAGTTTTAGAACACAAAGAAAAACGATAGAAAACGCAAGTTTCAAAAGGAGGAAAACTTGCAAATTTGATGGGCCCAAGTGCAAAAAAAGGAACCTTTCCCCATACCTTCAAAAATGAAATGGCTTGTTTTTCGACGGTTTTTGGTAATAACTGTGAAATAATACTTGAAATAGGTAAATAATATCGATTTACGTCGAATTTTACCTTGCCGCGGCTGTTTACTGCGCGAAAATCGGTCGAACGGCTCAAAAGTAGTGATTTCTTTTCCATTCTTGTTCTTCGAAGGCTCGACTGCTCGAGGCTCGCCAAGAAACTGAACAGCCCATTGTGGTAAAAGAAAGAATTTGTTTTGATCATTTGCATATTTACGTAATTACTTTTGAATTTGAATTGAAGTCAGTTAGCCATGACACAGACATAAAATCCTATTTGTTTAGCCTGTCCTTTCTCCGCGCCTTTCTCCCAATCAAGCAGAGCTTTCGAACAATTATTGCACTGGAGACAAGTAATATCGCAAGGCATGATCACAAGCTTTGTTTGTTCAAAAACGATCGACCAGACAATCGCTGTCTGTTTAAAAACAATACCCAATTAGACCACAGGAGACACGAAATTCCCCCCCCCCTTGTACTTCTCGGACCCGTGAGTCAAAAAATGAGTGTCTGGTACAGAGAGGCCTTGTATTTTGTATACAAGAGCCCCTCCCTGTGCTCTCCCAGCATGCATTGCTGTTGATCAATTCAATTCAATATCACATGGGCCTAAGTCACTTTTGTTGTTTTCATTCATTCAGAGACCAGGCAAGGCAAGGGAAGATAGCTACTTATCACGATGAATCGCAGCTCACTTCGATTGGAAACAAGGAGTAGAGCAAAAGATAAAGATGAAATCAAAAGGGCTATGCTTACAATTGAAAGGGTCCGCAAATGGTACGTATGTCCTTTTTTTTTTAAAAGAACCCTTCCTAATCCTTACTTCTTCTGACTTGTCCCTTTTGTCATGATTGATGTATGTCTGGTATCCTCATAATGGGTAGATTGTTAGGCCTAGCCTAGCATCAGATTGAACAAAAATTTCTGTTCACTTTGGTCGGAAACTAAACTAGGTGGAGGAGGTGGCCAGGCAGAGGCAGATCGAGCTATAATAACTATAAGGATAAGGAAGGATGGATCAAGAGGGTTTTGCTTACAAAATTGAAAGGGTCCGCAAATGAAATGGTATGTTGTTATGTTTAAAGAACAAGCAACTAATTGTCATCCTTGAGAGGATGAAATGGTCCTTCGCAGCTCCAAGAATAGTTCATCAAAAGAAGCAGTTTTAAGCGATCAACAGGCCTTAAGAATATGACATTTTGAAATGGTGCCATGATCCTCAATCTTCCCCTTGTCATAACAATAAGCAAAAAAGCAATACAAAGTAAAACCATGTTCAGACTTGAGAGGCATGTCATTTAACGAAAACACGCTTCGGAGGAGGCGTAGAATCAGTGGCCTAGCGGAAAAAAGGCTGAAGTGTCCGGTTTTCCGAAGGCATAAGAACAGTTTATTTTTATTCAAAGAATTTAAAGTACCACACTGTCAGCTACTGTATGTATAACAATGGGGAAAGCTCTGTCAAATACACTAAGGTTAATTTGTATCCATGACAAATTGTGGTCTGAGCTATGAAATTGGGGGCTGTTTCAGTTCATCCATGAAGCTGTTTGTTGCTGCAAAATATTAAATCAAAATGGCCAACCGCTGGTTTCAGTCATCAGACAAATTTGGTCTTCTGAAGATCATAGCTCCATCATTGTTTAACAGATTTTTACGGGGATGGAAGCAAACTTTAATTTAACATCTGAAGAGCAAGATCATCCAACAATTTAGCAAGAATCTTTTTCCATTTCGTCACAATCTTCAAGTAAACAGGGCACAATTTTTTTGGGACACCCTGTAGTGTATTTATTTTTAAAGAAAGACCTGTTGCCTTTCCTGATTGGTAGATTGTTAGGCCTAGCAATCAGATTTAATACAATGTGCCTAATGGCCTAACTTTATCAAATCAGAGTTTTGAAGACAGGCTACTCAGAGGCCTAGCCAAGTTTAATGTAATTGATGATGCACAAGGGATGTAGATACTTTTTTACTGCAATTTTAATGTCTTTAGTTTACAGCCTGTTTACTCCAATTTTAATGTCTTTCGAGCCATTTGTTTATGAAGCTTTAAGAACTTCCCAAAGAGAAATTTTCTTACAATTTTTAGTTTTCTTAATGGCCTTCGGTAAAACACCCTCCCTTTAATGGATGACTGACCGCTAAAATTTGAAAATAGAAATTAGAAGATATTTTTTATCTTGTAGGGAGCAGAAATGGGTTCATGTTGGTCCTGCGAACTGTACAATGAAAATTTTTAAATGGTTTCCAGGTGAGTAGAGGGTGAATGAATTTCTACTGAAATTTCCAATATTATCCTGTGTTTAACCTTATTACCTCACTTCTAAGTGCATGCAATTTTTAATTCAGATGATGGCACAGAATATTTCACACCTTTATGCAGACAACTCAGAATACCAAGTGATTGAATCATTCTTTTAATCTAGAGGTGCTGCGCCCACATGGTCGGCTAACATTTTTCATCATATCTGACCGCGCTGCAAAAACGTCATTTTGAAAGAAGTTTGGGTATAACTTTTGTAAGATAGCTTGCTAAAACTATTTGCTGATGCTATTTTTGAGATTCTTTCTTGTTGTTTTTGTTTTATAATGCTCAGCTTTGGGGCGTGAAGGGTATTTAAAAACATTTACTTAAAATGGGTACATGTGAGTATATTTGATTTCCTTTCTGTTTTTCAAGCACCATATTTGTTTTCTTCGTTTCGCCTAAGGATTTGAAAGAAAGTACAACTACTGTTTGTTTATAGGCAACTCCAACCCTCTAGGTATGATTTTTGAAGAAACATCAAAAAATTGCCAAACGGTATAGAAACCGGGGGTTTTCTTTCACTAGTAGTCTGATTGGCCTGACTGCTCCCCTATTGGTCGGCCTATTCTGAATTGTCTTATTGGCTGCCCAGTCGTCAACCACGCTTAGGAGTCGTAAGGTCAAAGTAAAAAATCTCTAGATAATGGTAAAATCATAAATCTTGGATTCGTTGTCAATTACTGCGTTGTTGATTTCGTTTGTAATGGGTTTTACTGACGAGTCTATTTCATCATTTTATCTATCAATATTTAGAAGTCTATAGGCCACCCAGATCGAGTAGAGTTTAAGGTCAGCTTTGAGAAAGAGTTAGTGAAATTTTTATTGTGATTTCCCCATTCCTAGCGCATTTCCTTTAATTTGTAATTGATTTTGTTTTGAAAGCCGACCATTTTGGGCGCACCCTCTATATTGTTGTGTTTGTTTGTTTGTTTGTTTGTCATCTTATTTTAATTCAATTTCATTCTAGCTTCTAATAGAAACTAATCTAAATCGAATATTTAAACTACTAACAATATATATATATATAATCTGCATATTTCTGTTGCTAGCTACAAACATTACAGTTGCAAGTTGGCCCATCCCATTGTTTTATAAGTCTCTTAAACGTTTGAATGTGTGACATTTTTATTCTGTTATTTTATACTACAGTACAGGCCTTGCACACATTAACATCCTTTTCCTGCCTAAGAATTCTTTAGAATGCAGTCTTCATCATAGGAAAATAGGCATGTGTGTGGTGAACCATGTGCATAATTTTTTCCATATGTGGGATTCACACTCCTACCTATGTAATTGGTTCCAAGTTGCTAACAATACCAGAAGCATACCAACATACAGCACAGCAGAACCTGGATGAGTCGAACTTGGTTATGGTGAACTACTCAATATCTTGACAAATTTGATATCCCCATAGTTTGGTTAAGTATGGGTTAAGCTACGGATATCTAGATAACTCAATAGCTCAACAAATCTCTGTCTCTCTCAAGACTTCAAGTTTTTTGGCTTCCACTATTGCCTGCACTTACTATACATTGCAATAAGTAGGACTGTGATCAAACTTGTTTCAAAGACGAAAATATTACATAGATGGCCTCAGGCACCATTTCACCCCTCCTTTAATGTGCGCAAGGGCTGTAATGGAAGTTCAAGATCTAATGAGTGCCACAAGATAAAGTATCCACTTTTGACAAGCCATGATACTAGGCCAATTTGGAAGACTGATGATTTAACCTAATAGCTAAAATTTCAAATATATATATGATACTCGGAATTTTATTTATTTTCAGCCACCTATTTCTCACGTTATGATAGATTTCTTGAAAATTCTTAGTCTTGAAACAGCCTAAAATGAATCAAATAACAACATTCAAATTTTCTACAGACAGAGCTTGCCAAGACAATACAGAAACTCTTGGAAACAACTTGGGAATTAAGAAACTGATTAGTTATGATCAGTTGTATGAGCGGATGCTCCATCCTTGCACGATCCTTTAGTAATACTTTTTTCGATTCAAAAACATTTGCTTTTTGTAATTTCAATTAAGTCTTTGTGTTGATAATAATAACATTTTTTTTGTTCACTCTTTACAAAATATGATCAATGTTTTTTTGTTAATTTAGGCTCTTTTCAAGCCAATGACTTTCAAGGAATCTCTTACAGCGTGGGAAGTAGGGCAGCAAAAAAAGCCACCATATCATTTGCGATTTGCAATTTTGACTAAAGATTAAATCACCAGGTGCCGAATCGGCCTTTTTGTGTATGATTTATTGTGGCCTGTAAAATATGAATATTGTTTTCTGGTGCACGCTGTAAATTACAGGCATATTAACATGAGACAAGAATTCTTATCAATTTACAAGAATTCTTCACATTCTTATAAGGGTTCTTGAGTCATATGAAGGACTGTAATTTTTTTAAACAAGAATTCTTAAGAAACCAAAAACATTCTTAAGAATTCTTGAGAATTATTAGGCATAAAAACCATGTTAATGTGTGTAAGGCCTGTACTGTCTATTATTAAATAGAAATGTTAGTTAATTTTTTTCTAAAATAATCCAATGCAAATAATCAAATTTTATTTTTTGATATTCGTTAGATTAAACTTTTCATTCTTTTTTCCAGTGCAAAAAGATGATGATGACAAGGTAAGTGGATAAAGGTTGATTTTTTATCATACCAGGTGAGTAAAAACAAACAATTTCCGTTTGAAAGGCCATTGCTCTCTGGATATCAAGGCAATAATATAATGCCAAACATTATATATGTATTTCTATATATATATAAATATAGTCAACGACGAAGAAGAGGGACAACATCTTCATATAGTGAACCGTTGAAGATATATATGTATATATGTGAACTGATATACTGGGTGACCCAAAGAAGTGAGCGGACAAAATTTGTTGCACAAAATAAACGAAGTGACTTAAAAGGGTCATTTAAATGTTGTTCTGTAGCTAAATGGCTAGGGTACATCGCTACTTCTTGTGCTATTTATATTGACACTTCTAAGTGGTGAAAAAGAGGATTTAGTGAATCTAATCTAGTCATCAAAAACGGGATCGATTTCGATCAGCTGCAGAACAGCAACAACATAGATTATCATCCTGTGAATATGCGACTCAGATTGCATTCATCCGAACAATTCCGTTGTGATGACAATAGGAATTTCCTTACTTCAGAAATGAAACATTTCTTGAGAACCGTTTGCAATTTTGCATGCACCGGAATTTCGAATATTCTTGTGATGGCAATAGAAATTTCTTTACTTCAGAAATGAAACATTTCTTGAGAATCGTTTGCAATTTTGCATGCACCAGAATTTCGAATCCCCTTGTGATGGCAATAGAAATTTCCTTACTTCAGAAATGAAACATTTCTTGAGAACCGTTGGCAATTTTGCATGCACCGGAATTTCGAATCCCCTTGTGATGGCAATAGAAATTTCCTTACTTCAAAAATGAAACATTTCTTGAGAATCGTTTGCAATTTTACTTGCACCGGAATTTCGATCTGACATGCCTATTCCCAAGCTACTTATCAACACATTCCTTATTCTTTCACATTGATCGAATCAATCTCCCGTTTTTGATGACTTTCGACGTGTTTCAGACTGCCTGATTTTGCAAAATCCATTTTTTTGCCAGTTTGCGATGTCGATAAGAATAGCAAAAATTAGTAGTGATTTAGCCTAGTGATTTTGCTACCAAATGACGTTTAAATCACTGATTTTGGTCGATTGCCCTGTTAGTGTAACGCATTTGCTTAGTGATTTTGCTACCAAATGACGTTTAAATCACTGATTTTGGTCGATTGCCCTGTTAGTGTAACGCATTTGCTTAGTGATTTTGCTACCAAATGACGTTTAAATCACTGATTTTGGTCGATTGCCCTGTTAGTGTAACGCATTTGCTTAGTGATTTTGCTACCAAATGACGTTTAAATCACTGATTTTGGTCGATTGCCCTGTTAGTGTAACGCATTTGCTTAGTGATTTTGCTACCAAATGACGTTTAAATCACTGATTTTGGTCGATTGCCCTGTTAGTGTAACGCATTTGCTTAGTGATTTTGCTACCAAATGACGTTTAAATCACTGATTTTGGTCGATTGCCCTGTTAGTGTAACGCATTTGCTTAGTGATTTTGCTACCAAATGACGTTTAAATCACTGATTTTGGTCGATTGCCCTGTTAGTGTAACGCATTTGCTTAGTGATTTTGCTACCAAATGACGTTTAAATCACTGATTTTGGTCGATTGCCCTGTTAGTGTAACGCATTTGCTTAGTGATTTTGCTACCAAATGACGTTTAAATCACTGATTTTGGTCGATTGCCCTGTTAGTGTAACGCATTTGCTTAGTGATTTTGCTACCAAATGACGTTTAAATCACTGATTTTGGTCGATTGCCCTGTTAGTGTAACGCATTTGCTTAGTGATTTTGCTACCAAATGACGTTTAAATCACTGATTTTGGTCGATTGCCCTGTTAGTGTAACGCATTTGCTCTGTTAACTTTTTCGATCGCCCTATAGAATGATAAACAAGCAAACAAAAACGGATCAGTAGAAAGGGACTTTTGGAATGCACGCCCTATTTGAGCACACCAAGATCTATCCTTATGCAGCAATCTTTTTTAGGCAACCAAGGCTGTGGTTTAAGTTAAAAAGTTTTAGGCTGCTTTTTTGCCAGCTCGATTATTTTGATTCTTTCCAGCTTGCATTTCATTAATTACATTTGCCTATGTAGCTATTCTCTGAGCATGTTTTTATTTTTCCAGGATAAAGAAGAAAATGAATCTAGCAAAACTAACCAGCTGAAGGGTGAGATTTCTTTTTTATACCGGATGTCCCAACAAAAAACGCCACAGACTTGATCGGGGCTAGCGATGAGAGTTTCAAGTCCAATCAATTGCTAATGATTTTTTAAGGAATCCTCAATAGTTAACTTGAAAATAAATGCCTTGTTTGTTGATATTGGCGCATTGAGAGGAGAGTTGAAATATTAATCTTGAAAGTCCAAATTTGCTTCCACCTCAAAGCCAGAGCTTTTGGGTTTTGGCCTATACTGCAAAGACACTGTTTTGGAATCTGTTCTTGGCAAATGAGATGGTACCTTAGCTTAGTTGCTGGCGCATAAAGACTATTCATGTTATGTTTCTTTGATCACAGATGAAAATGGGTTTGCTGCAGCATTGATAGATGACTCGAATTCAAATATGAGCTTCCCATCACCCGCGGCACCAATTTCAGAAGATTCGCAGGACACTGTCTCTGAAATGCAAGCAAAGAAAGACCGTGATGACCAACTCCTTAAACCAATTGCAGGTAATATTACATATTGCAGCATGGGCATCAAAATATGATTGGANATATGAGCTTCCCATCACCCGCGGCACCAATTTCAGAAGATTCGCAGGACACTGTCTCTGAAATGCAAGCAAAGAAAGACCGTGATGACCAACTCCTTAAACCAATTGCAGGTAATATTACATATTGCAGCATGGGCATCAAAATATGATTGGACATTTTGGATGAACATGTTTTTTAATAAATTCCAATAAAAATGTATAACACATATCTCTAACTTCGCTGCTTACAAATTACTACACGATACTACTAAAACGATGCCACGGGAAGCAAAAGGATATGTCTACCCCGTGGCCATTAAATAGAGGTAAAACTACTTTATAACACACTTTAGACAAAAACAAAAGTTGGAAACACGGGCTACAAAAACAAATTTAAAGCTGGATTAATGCTGATCACGAAGCAGAATGAACACCCTGGTACACTTGTGCAAATCTGTCCAGAATATGGACAGGTTAGCAGCCATTATAGATTTATGGTTGGCCAGGTAACACTAATTATACAGCCTCAGTTTCACGCAAAACAGTCTAATTACAATGATCATTGCCTTGTGACTAAAGTATGTTGCTCTTATTTGAATAATTAGTAAGTTTTGAGTAATAATTAGAATGTTGCCATTGTTTTTGAATAACCAATCAGATTGCAGAACGGCCACTTTTATCCTGGACTTGCCCAAGTCGTCTTGTAAGAAAGAAAGAGACGACTTGTTCCTAACAGCTCCTCATTAATTATTCATGGCCGTAAATTTGTACCCAACCGCAAGAAATCCAAAACCAGGAGGTTGCTTGTTCTTGTACTGCTACTGTATACACAGGTGTGTCGCGAAGTTTATGGTAGATATTTCTGTTTCAATTTTAGTTTAGCCCCATTATTTTCTTTTTGAGAAAATTACTATCTTCTCTACTATTGGTCAAAAATCGTGGTCTAAGGTGCCGCCTGCCGGCCCAAAAAGAGGCCGGCTATCCAGCTGTGAGCTGTTAGGAACAAGTTTTTTCTCTTTCTTTCTTACAAGACGACTTTGGCAAGTCCACTTTTGTCCTAGAGTAGAGGTAGAGCAACGAACTCACTATGTGGACGAGATTGAACAGTATACATTTTTGCAACCCACCCGTTAGACGATTTTGATTATTTAAAACATACTGAATAATCGTTTTGATGAATTAGCATATCTGCAACACAGTATCCTTATGTCAACAGTGTCTGTTTGTCAGCCAAGATTGATTTTGATATTAGCCTGAGTCATTGTACAAAATGTAGTCTATCGTCAATTAAAAACCACGTTAATTCCACAGGTCACACAGCGTCTTTTGAAGATTTCGAAGTTTTGGAAGGCAAATAACAACTTTGACCTGCTACTAAGGGATCGCCCAGCATTAAATTTCAAAACTCCTCAATACCATTGCATTTTTCGAGGTCTTCCTGGATGATACTCATCACACTAATTTTATTGAAGTTTTCGTGAAACATTTGTCACGGAAACTATTTGACGAAGCGTACCTTAATCCTGGAATTGCTTAGACATATATACTGGAATTTTCATCAAATATATGTATCATGCAACTGTCTTTTTTTAAACGATCATCACTACAATCCTCTTCGTCAAGTATCTAACGAAAAAATTAAAAGTTATTCTTTATCGACGAAGAGAATTTGTTTACTACATGATATTAAAAAAAACGCAATCCAGCTTTATTTTAGATTCTTCAGTTAATGATGATATTTGAATTAATTTGATGCATACCACATGAAAGCACAATCTATCTTTCTACCAATGATATCCAGGTTGGGCAGATTAATTGAATTATTTATCACTTAATTGACGTCTAGTAAGTATGGCCTATTTTAAATGCAGGAAAGTGGTAGGACATTTACAATTACATTAGTGGCGAAAACCCATCTTTATGAGAGTCTCATAGGAGTGAATTTGTATATTTCCTAACAAAGAACATCACCTCAAGTCCTTCAAGGCCTAAGATGTCTGTTTCACAAATCTGTTTTGTAACTTCTTATGATAAAAAAGGTCTTGAGTTTGCTCTTGTAGCGTGCTGCATCCGAAATAGGTCATAATAAAATATCATTTGAATATGATAAATACCTCCGTTGCTGCATCCAACCTGCATACCATGAGAAAAAAGATAGATTGATTGATAGATAGATAGATAGATAGATAGAGTGATTGATAGATTGATTGAAAGATAGGTTGTACTTTCAGGTGGTTTGCATTAAATTTATTTAAATCTTATCATTTCTTGAAAATTTTGAAAAATATTGTTTGGTTGCGTTGTTCTTTTGAGACACCCTGAATTTGCTTTTAGCGATTATGTCTAAAGTTGGTTTTTTATTATAGTCAACGAAGACAGCAACACAGGAATGTCCTTTCCAAGGTATGTGATGCAGTTATTTTTAAATTTCATTTATTTTTAAATCTCACTGTACATGGTGCTCTAACAATTATTCGATGTTTGCCGAAATGCACGTCACGAATTAACCGTTAATTTTACCAATAACGAGTCGCTTAAAGGGAATGTAAGCATATATAAGTGGCTCAAGCCACTTGCGGTCAAATTCTAGCCAATCAGTTACCGCTATTTCCTGTTGAAACAGCGGCACGTGTCACGGTCTATTGTCTTTGCATGGCTATTTTTATCAAAGGCTTGTATATGCTTAGATTCCCTTTAATACTGGAAAAGCTGAATTATAGGATGCATAAGAAAGGCTACCCTTAAAAGAAATTAAATTTCTCCCGAATGAAAGGTCGGACATAAATTGGATATTGATTTTCAGAAAGCCCGACCGGTGTGCTCTCTTTTGATGTATAGTTTGCAAATTTGATCTCCAGGGAATTTGCAAGGAGTAAGAAAGTGAACATAAATCAAAATGATGTAGCGTCTCTGTTAGAAATGTTTGTAATTGTATGGTTGTAGGCAGAGGGAAACTAACGTAGCAAATCTTTAAATTTTTCTGATTATGTAATGAGCACTAAAAGCTTTCACAGAAACATTCATAAATGATTTGATTATTTAGGACAAGAGCAATACTGTTGTTGAGAAAAGCATTTTGACAACGACAATGAGCAATACTGTTGTTGAGAAAAACACTTCGACAACGACAACGCTGTCCACGAACTTTAGCTGCACCATGTTTTTCCGAATGAAATTGTTGAAGCAAAATATTTCAATCTGTGTGAGACAGTTTTTGATGAAAAGCTAGTTTATTCATAACTATGTTACTTACTGCTTGCTTTCTAACTCCCCAATGACATAACCACTTAACCAACGCAAAAGATGTGTGTGATCTGAATAAAAAGGTCCGATCTACATCAAACGATACTATTAGGACAATATTGAAAAGAAGTGCTACCTCATTTTGACCTATGCTTTCTTGTTTCTTGCTTGCGAATTCCCTAGAGATCTATGTTGCAAAAACTATACATCAAATGAAAACACACGAGTTGGGCGCCCAGAAAATCACGATCTCTTCTACATCAGACGTTTCGTTCCAGAGAAATTCAAATTTTTCGACCGTTTATACACCCTGTAGAGGACACATGTCATTTTAGAAATTCGATCGTACTGCTTTAAAGTTAAAAGATAAAGAATACCGAGCGACCCAAAAGAAGTGAACCAAGAAAATCAGTTACAAATAATAAAGTAATCGACCGAAATCAGCAATTCAAAGGTTGTTTGGTAGCTAATATAGGTAGACCACATCGCTATTATGTTGTACTATTTTTATCGAGATTGCAAACGGGCGAAAATAAGGATTTAGTGAACAGAGGCAGTTCTAAAACCGGCGAAAGTAATAGAAAACATACGTTCGATTTGATCAATGCGAGACATTGAAGAGTGCTTTTTGCATTAGCTTTGGAGCAGGCATGTCAGACCGAAGTTCCAAGTGCATTCAAACACTTTTCAATAACGAGAAGACATTGTTTCTTTCTGAGGCAAGGAAAATTCTTGAGCCACAATGGGATTTTTTGAATGGATCCAATCTGAGTTGCGCAATTCCCAGGATGATATGCCCATTGTGTCGTTACTCTGGAGCTGCAGCTGTTGTTCGAAATCAATCCTTTGTTTTTGATGAATTTTGACGGATTTTTAGCAGAGTCCAGCAAAATGCCTAACCTTTCTCCAGACCAATACATGTTTTTAAGAGAATCTTTCTCGTTCTTGAATAGAACATAGGTGTGTATATAAGGTGTGACATAAGTTATTCCTTTGTTTTTAGAGACCTTCCTCGCGGTCAGTGACCATAATGTTTCCCTTAATGGGGGTTTTATATTTGTCTTGTTTTACTAAATCCTTATTTTTGCCAGGTTGCGATGCCAATAAAAACAGCAAAAGATAGTAGCGATGTAGCCTAGCTATTTAGCTACCAAATAACGTTAAATCATTGAGTTCAGCCAACGGCCATTGCAGCAACGATGTAAAAAGGAAGGGAGGAAATAATTAAAGACAACAGAATCAGCAAAACTGTTGTTGCAACTTTGTGGAGATATTCCTGATGGGGGCTGTTCGCATTACTCTGTCTCAAGTACTTGCGGCTCTTCTTCGCGTACACTCTAAGCTTGAGGAGGGCATGGGTATAAAATCCACAGCCGGGGGCAGTTTAGCACGTCGGGAGTTTAGCAAGCCATGTCTTGTGAAAAACAAGTCAAATCGGGAGTGTTGAAGTTTTATATTGCAGAAGAAAGATTTAATTAGTTATAGAAATTTAGTTTGTAAAAATCCGTCATCTTTACTTCTTTATTTGCGATTTTGTGATATAGCCATTTTCGTAAAAAATATCACTAGTAAAGGACTTTCAGCTTGCTAACAATGGCAATTATATGACTATTCCCCAAGGGATACAACATAAGCAACATTAATTTTTCCTTGTGTACTCTAACACAATGCATGCGTTGTTTCAATTTTTTGTTAGAGAAACAGTACCTTTGTCCTGGTCTAGAATGTCACGCGTGCATGAATATGAATCTAATTAAAGGCCTATTTTAGCAAAGATAATTTTAGCAATCTTGCGAAACACCATTTTACTAAAATCGCTCGTAATTCTGGAAGGGAAAGACCGATTTCGAACAAACAAATTTTCATATCTACGTTAGCTTTTCTTCTATGTAATAAACTTTAAAGAAACGAATTTGCAAATTAAACTGCATCAATAAAAATTGGCAAACACTGCAAGTTTTTTCTGACTCACATTTTCCGCAAGTTTTTTCTGACTCACCCGGTACAAGAAGATCATTTCATTTCGGATTTCTTGTCAATAACAGAAGACTCGTTTAACCAAGGAACTAAAATCGTAGAATCATTTTTACTGCTTTCTCGTTACTTTGGTTCGTGCAATTTCCTATACTAATCATACGAGTTGGTTGTTCGTAAATCGTATACGAAACTTGCTTCATAAGTAAAGGTACGTGGAAACAAAACCCTCTGAATGTTTCTTTTTCGACACATCACCAACTGATCTGTAGAATACTACTGCCAAGAACTTTCCACTTTGAAACGAGGTCTTTAGATATTTACTTTGATGCTGTAAACGCTCTATTAAGCCCACGGGGCTTATTTAATTTCTTAGACTCCAGAGGGGCTTATTCATAAAGTCAAATGCTAAAACTATAAATGATAGCTTTTTGGTTTTTTTACGTCATATTTTTCGGAATAAACCTACATTTTTGCGAGTCAAATCAAGGGCAGTGTGAAGATACAAATGTTCATGGCCTAAAGCCCATTAATCAACATACCTTCAGTCCTTTGTTGGCTTTAAAGTATTCTCTATATCAGTCTAATGTTAAAACCATAGCATAGTTGTCCTTCTTTTGCGTTGACCTGCTCTCGAATCCTAATTGAAATTGCCAGCTTCGCTGCAGAGCCAGCTCTTACCGACATTTTCCTTATTTAGATTGTTAAGAGAATAATTTGAAGCCAACAAAGGACTGAAGGTACGTTCGTTAATGGGCTTTAGGCCATGAACATTGGTATCTTCATACTGCCCATGGTCAAATACACAAATTCAACACAGTTTTAATCCAAAACGTTATGAAAATTAACATTATACTTTTTTAGCTAAATTTATGAAAAACCCTTTGCAACCTCTTGCATTGAATACTAGAGGGGGGNAGAAACACTTGAGGCTCACACCAAATATAAAGTTTCTTGTATTTTGGTTGATAACATAGAAATGGAACAAAATTCTTAAGAGATCTTTAAAAACCACAAAAAACAATCTTTACAGTTCTATACAGTAGTTCTCTCAAAAAGTGTAGTTTTGTATGCCTTGTGGCATTATATTATCATTTTATCAGAATGGGATTATTTTATTTTCTTGACAATCATTGATGACATACACATAGGGCTAATATATCTATAAATAATCCCATTCTGTTTTAGCCTATTTTTCCAGGAAACAAGAAACTTAAGAAACTTTTAGCCTAAAAAATGAAAAAGTACCACAGACATAAGAAACACTTTAGGCTAAGGTGTGAAAAATTGGTTTCTTAAATGCGGGGCCTTACAGTAGCCCTGTCCACAAGTTGCTCAAAATTTCTTGAGAATTTGCTCAAAATCTCCTAAAAAGTTGCTCAAAAGTTGCCACTTTTTCAAAAAGTTGCCCAAAAGTTGCTCATTGATCGTCATTTATAGAAGGTCAGGTGTCAGAGACATGTGTGAATAACTGACATATGACAGATATGCATGAAGATGATTCAATATTTACTTAACTTCAATTTTTTTCTTCGATCCTGTAACTGCATTTTCGTTTCTTGGTAGTTTTAGCTCTTCCATACTAATACTGTTTGACCCATCTAACACATGTTCAGCATTTCAACCGAAAACATGCGTTGCTTATAAAGAAGAACAACAACAACAAATTGATAAATAAATCATCATCATCATCATCATCAATCGTTGAGAACAAAGACCAGTTTTTCACTTGCCAAGCCGTTGAATCCGATCATGATCACAAAATAGATCCTTTCCATGGTCAATGCTCTTTATTAGAAAACAATAATTGACATTGTTCTAATATTGCTAAAATAATGACAAGTTTCCCAATATTGCGAAAGTTGCCAAAATTCCCAAAAGTTTCCCAAAAGACTAAAAGTTGCCAAAAAGTTGCCGAGCAAATTGTGGACAGGGCTAGATTTGACCGCAAAAATCGTTAGGGGGTAACCTTTACCCCCGAACTTGTTCGTGGTCAAATCGCTTACAAACAGAGTTCTAAAACAAAATACAAGTCTACGTAATGAGGACTCATGCAAATTAACATTTGCACCATATTGGAAAGCATTTAATGTGATAAAAATGAGTTATTTAGAATTGTTTTGATTTATTTGAAAGGCCAAAATAAGAAACAGTTATTTTTCAGTTAAAAGTGGTATTTTGGGATTTAATTAGGCTAGAAACAACGTGAATCATGACGTTTGATCGTGTGAATCACATTTAACTGTTAGGAAGTGGTTAATTTCACGGTGAAAATTTGTTTGTCAAAAGTCGTATAAAAAATGCAAAAAATTAAATTTGCACCGGAAAAATACGAATCTTCGTAAAAATGTGGGTACAATTTGGTACGAACCCTTTGGTAGGAACTTGCTCCAAATGTGGCTTTTAATGTTAAGATTTTTTTGGTAGATGAAATATCGTGCAATTTTTTGTATTTAGTGTTGCATTTTAAAGTTAAATTGTAGGACCAATAAAATACTAAGGCTGGTGTCATTATGGAATTCCTTGAAGAAGCATCAAAAGCGAAAACTTTTCAAACTAAATTGAGCTTACTTCAAAGTAAATTGCTAGAGGTTTAAAACGAGCTAAACATGAACAATTTCTGACTCTTCTGAGCGGAGAAACGAGAACTTGAAAAATGCCATCTAAGTGGCACAATTCCGGAAATGGTAATGTAAACAAACAACAAATCAGGCCTAACTTCAAAAATCAATATCTTCGTTGCATTAGTACCTATTTGGAAAAAGTTTTCAGCACATTGATCTGCAGGGTGTATTTAATTAAGGCGGTATAAAATAAATTTGGTTTTGAAAATTCATTTTGGACATTTATTCCCTAATTTTGATATTCTGGATCACTGTGAAATGGTCTTGCTCCGGAATATCTGTCAAAGCTTTTTATAAGGAACTCAGCTCATAATACACGGAGGCTGAGAAACACCGAAGCTGACTTGCGTGTTCCACTTTTCAAAACGTCAAATGGGCAGAAGTCTATTTCATTTCGTGGACCTAAGCTTTGGAACAAATTAAGCTTGGATGTCAAACGTGCACCCTCTCTTCCTACCTTAAAAAAAGATTATACGAGCCATTGCAGTGAAGAGGGCTTGATTTCAATTTTCTTTTGATTTAATTTCGTATAATTTTGTTATGGACATTTTTAGTTTTTTTATTGCTGTTGAGCCCCCCAACCAAACTTTGTTACATTGCGCCTAAACGACACAAGGTATGACAACCAAACCTTAGTGGCTTTTAATGAAATTTAGTTGCCAATTATAATTTCAATACTTAAATGTTCTAGATGTGATCACGTGACCACAACAGCACCATATTTGGAGAGTGGTCGACAATAAAAAGCTTAAAACGCCCATACTTTTTTTTTCTTGTTTGATTGACTTGCAACATGTATCATTTGATCGACCATAATGAGAGCTTTCATTTGATATATAACTTTTTCATATTTGCTGACATCAGCAAAATTTAATATTTATGATGTCATTTACTATTATGACCACATACAGAAATTAAAACAGCCAATACTTTTACCCAGTTCAAAACGTCCTTGAAAAATGCCAGATCCTGAATATTCTCAAACTTGTCCTTTTACTTTGATACATACTTNAAAACAGCCAATACTTTTACCCAGTTCAAAACCTCCTTGAAAAATGCCAGATCCTGAATATTCTCAAACTTTTCCTTTTACTTTGATACATACTTATTATACTTGGATCTTATATCAGAATATTGTAAATTTTTAGTTTTTCTTGATTTAACAGGGCAGTTTGTAAAGCAATTATGTATTTTAGTAGAATACTTTCACTGTATAAAATTATAAAATGAAATGAAAATGAAATGATGATGATGATGACGTAAACCGTGTATGCCGATGCATTTTTTTAGGACACCAGGTATATCGTAAAATTATATTTGAATTCATCCAATAAAATTCCTACGCTAATATTAATTTTTTGTTTCAGTTTCAACTCAGCCGAGAACTCGAACTTGAACGAAGACAGCCTCGATATCAACATCCAATCCTCGCAAGGCATTGACGACTCGTTAACTGGATTTAGTCAAAGCCTAATTCAAGCCGCAACTGCTTTAGGCCAACAGAATGTCGCATCTTCTGACGCATCTAGTAAACCAACCGCCCAGAAACGTGCCTTAGAAACTGCTACTGAACAAACTCAGGTAAGTTGCATCAAAATCCAAAATTTTCGAACGGTAAAACTTCTGGACAAAATTTGTTCCGAAACTTGTTTGTGTGAACTACTACCTTTAAAGTGTTCGACAATTTTTTTGGCTAAATTTGTGTTCACGATATTTCTATTTGAAGGATTCCGTGTCGATCTTTGGTTTTGGTTAAAATTATGTCACTTTTACGCCAATATTTAATGCAATATTTAATGCAATATTTGATGCGATTGACTTTATCAATAAGCTACAAAAAGGGAACTTTTCCCGATTTTTTTAAAGGTGGCTGAAAGCATTTTGTCCGAAGTTTTTGTCTAAAACTTCTCCGTCTGAAAAAATTGGATTTCAATGTATTTTTGATTCGTTTTCCAAAGCTTGGCACTAGAGTAAAAAGGCATTGGGAATGCATTTGAAATGCGCTGGAAAATAATCGTCAAAACCATTTTTGCCTCAATTCGAGATTTTGTCAGCGCCTTCGAAAAGGTCATAACGCATTTGGATGGAGTCGAAAATTTTTGATTCGACATGAAAGGAAAAAGTCACTAAAAATAAGTCGAGCAAGAGTTTAAATATGCGTTATCGAAGTCTTTTTTCTGGAAGTGTTGTTTTAATTATGCGTTATCATTTTTTTAAAGTGTGAACAACCTTAATAAAAGCGTTTTCTGAAAGCCTTTGAAGTATATGAAATTGTGAATGAAATTGTGAATGAAATTGTGAATGAAATTGAGAATGAAATTGTGTTGATTCCATCAAAATGCAGAGTTTTAATGAATCATTGAATCCACCATTTTTGAACCCACATATGCAGAGCATTTTTGAATTACGTTCTTCGAATTATTCGTCAAGAAATCCAAATAACTTGGTCCATTTTAGGCCTAATCAAACAACTTTTGGGTCCAACAGTCTTAAGTCCATTAGGCCACAGATTTGGAATGGCCAAATGAACCAAATGAACTAAAATCAGAAGAAAATTTGAAAAGTCTCAAGGCTTTAATAAAACAATGGTACGGTCCCAAGTGCAAATGTAGTGCCTGTAATTGCCTACCAACTTAGTTATATAATTTAGAAAAATATTTATTTTAACTTTAATTCTAACGCGTTTTTCTAAAGTGTGAACAACCTTAATAAAAACCTTTTCTAAAAGCCTTTCAAGCATATTTTAGTGAATTATGTCTTCCAAAAGGAATGAAATTGTGTTGATTCCACCAAAATGCGTTTGCATTAGCAAAATGCCTCTTGAAATTAAGCTAAAATTTCTGAAATTGAGGCAAAACTCATTTTGGATCGTTTTTTGTCGCATTGCTATCACATTTTCAACGCATTTCATGCAGGTTTTACCGTAGTGGAGCCAAGCTTAAATAACGATAAACTAAAGATATTGCTTTTGTTTTGAGAACGACTTTCTTTTCCCAAAACACTTCCTTTGTTTTGTTCGTGAACGTAAAGTGACGTCATTTCATTATTCTTTAGCCTGTTTTCCATAGCTTTTATTTTCGAACTTCCATATCAATTTTTTATTACAACGAAACCAAGAAATGACACATTTTGGCAATATTGTACTCTAAAGTTAATCCCTTTTTATTTGATGGAACATCGTGTGCGCGTGGCAGAGATTATGCATGCTAAGCATATCATTAGACCATACAAAAACGCAGCTAATATGATCACTGTCTGAAGAAAAAGACATTAATAGTCATATATGTATGTTATCTCATTGTACTCTTCGACAGGTGTTGTGGTCTTGATTTGCGCTCACAAATTATTTATCCTTTGGCATCAGCCACCTCCATACCCCTATACCCACCATAACTCAATCCCCCTCACGATACCCCCTCCACACAATAACCAAACAGAACCTATCATCTAAAAACCTACATACATACTATACATACATATATACTATACATACGCATACATACCAGACGTACACACAAACTATATAAAAATATACTCTAACTTTAAATGTAAAGTCACACTCTGATGAGAACGTAGGTTCGAAAGGCCTCAGTGTGCCAGAGCCTCAGTCTGTTTCTTTGCGTCCGCCTCAACCATAGTATATAATTTTTAGCAACCACATTTAGTATCAAGTTTTTACTATACATAAATATATACATACTATTCATATTTCTTATTGTGGTGTTTTGCGATTTTCCGGTAGACGTAACTGTGAGCTCACTGTAATGTTGCTAATAGATGGTACAGTCTGCCAGGTGCGCCATAAAAAAACTATCCACTTTTGAAGGGCCACGAACAATCGCACACTTAGCAGATTTTAAAGATAGATGATTTGATCTCTTGCCAAAATCTCAAATTATTCTTGGTAACTTGTTTCGATTTTTCGGCTGCCTACTTCTTGCGTCATAAGCGATTTGATGAAAATTCTTAGTCTGGGAACAGCCTAAAGCCATCGAAAACAACGATCAAATTTTCTAAAGTCTGAGTTCGAAAAAACGATAGGGAAACTCTACGTAACGAATTGGGAGTTAGGAAGTGGATTGGTTATAATCAGTTGCACGAGCAGCCTTACCTTTTGATCATTTCAATAGAGTCTTTGCGTTGATAAAAAGTAATTGTTTTCTCTTTGTCCTTTCAAGTTCGATCTGTACGAAATTCTATCGATGTTTTTCGATCAATTTCGGCTGTTTCCACGCCAATGCTTTTCAATGTGTCGCTTATTGCTCGGGAATAAGCCGCCGAAAAGATCAACAAAAAATTGCCAAATATTATTTGGGATATGGACCAAAGATTAAGTCATTAATAGACCATTTTAGACATTTAGAAAAAGGGTCTGGGGCGAGCAATATTTTTCTGGTAAATGGCGGACACAAATCTTGTAAATAGCTGCCACAGGGCTTTAACGAATGATAATTTGAACAAACCTGTTAGTTTTAAATTCACAGTAAAAATAAAGAAATAATTACCCAAAATATACCCAAAAAGATGTCCTATGATCCATAAGCTTCGTATCAAAAGAAAGACTCTCTCCAACCCAGACCTCGAATTAAGCAGCTTTGGCGTTTGGCGGGAAAGTATTCGTCATTCTTTCTGTTTAACATTAGAGGGCAAGATGTGACCTAAGAACACATTATTTTATCATTTCAATAGTTGGACAGTGGATTAGTTAAGATAGTGCATTGTAAAGTATGAATAAGTTTGCAAAGTTAAACTCTCAGGCAGACAACGGAGTTGTAATTTTTCAAATTGGTTGCATAATTTTTGTTGTACGATTTTTCAATCATTGGACACATTTTTCTAACTCACGCGGTATTTAGGCCCACTTGAATTTTTAGGCCTTTCTAAAATCAGATCATTCCAAATTATATCTCTGAGACTTCTTGACGTATAGCAAAAAGCGAGGTGTACAAATTATAGTTGGACTTTTGAGAAATGGGATATAAAACTTTTGCAGTTCCTTATTTCATTGTTCCACAAGATTGTACCAAATAGGGGGACACTCTTTTGGGGCACCCCGTACTTACAATTATTTACAAAGTTTGACTCACGATTGTTTCCTACCGGGTGAGTCAAAAACGTTCAACCTTTTGTAAGATTGTGGAAATTAATCTTTTTTTATATTCATCTAAAAATTAAAACAATTACAAAATAAATACATTACTATGTGCCAACCACAGCAGGGAAGGATATTTGTTTATTATCTAATTAATCTAATGAATCGATCCATGAAATTCTTGCTGTAATCTTTCAATGAAAGTGCAACTTAAATTTAGATACCAAGTTTAGGTATCTATGTCGATATTTACTTGGCGAAATAGCGATCAGAATATCACATTTGTATACCGGATTTCCCAAAAAAGTAAACAGATTTGGAGGGGCCTACGGATTGAAATTAGCTTTATTCAATGGCTAATCATTTTTAAAACGTTCCTCTTTTGCTAACTCGAACATAGTTTGTTGGCAATGGTGCTTTGAGTGTTGAAATATTAATGTTGAAAGTTCAAATTTGCCTCCACCTCCAAACCAGAGCTTTCGCATTTTGGCCTAACCAAATCTTGAAGCACAGTGAATAAATCAACAATAGCCTTGATAAAATTTAAAACGATTTGGTCATATTATATTCTATTTGCCAGAGCTCACCTCTTGTGCGCTTTTTTGTATTTTTTATTTGACTTTAACTTTTACTTTCGACGTGCTTTCGATGAGATTTACTTGGTCCAAGAGGCCAAAGCTCTGGTTTGGAGGTGGATAAATTTCAACTTTCAACTTTCAAAGTTCCCTTCGTAAATGAAAAAAGACGATGAAAAAGAAATGTACTAAACTTAAGCTAATAACAGGAAATAATTTTAATTTCATTTCATTTTTTGCAATTTATTATTTATTGTGTTTATTTAATTTATTAGTTTTTATTTGAGTTAATCAATAAACAGAATTAATCTTCTTTCAACAGGATGCTAGCGAAGAACCAGCCTTAAAGAAAGCAAAAATTCAAACAGCCGAGAAAACATCGGATTAGATGGGACGTAAGCTAGTTATATTTATTTACTCTGTACATAAAAACTTAGACTTTTGAATTTACCAATATGGACAATTCGATAGTACATAAAACTTAGACTTTTGAATTTACCAATGTGGACAATTCGATAGTACATAAAA
>REGM01000148.1:673673-686081 GCA_004194415.1 Aurelia aurita | reverse complement strand
CTAATTACAGGTGCTGTTCTTCCAGGGAGTCGTGTTTAATTGGCTTTCAGCTCGTCAAATGTATTTTTAGTTGCTTTTTAAATTGGCACAAGGTGGGAAGCTCCCTGATACTTATAGGGATTTCATTCCAGACCTTAAGAGCTGAGTAGGAAAATCCTTTTTTGGCATACTCTAGATTGTACCTTGGAATCTGGAGATCTCTACAGAATCGCGTATTGTAACTGGAGTATTGTGATCTTTGTTGGAATTTGTTCCAAAGATTTTCTGGGCAGAGTCTGTTCATGATCTTATAGGCCATAACTGCACGATCAAACGAAATAAGTTGTTCGACATGTAGGAAATTATTTGACCAATCGTCTTTTATTTTGGACGTATCTATCATGGAAATTGCTCTGTGTTGCAGACGTTGAAGGGATTCCTTTCTTGAATTTGAGAGGCTACCCCAAATAACATCCGCATATCGCATGTGACTTTCTATAAGAGCACGATATACATTGCTTAACTGAGATTGCGGGAGGATGTTTTTCAGCTTTTTTAAAGATGTTAGGCCTCCACGTACTTTTCCTCTGACAGTTTTGAATTGTTCTTCCCAGTTAAGCCCTTCGTCTACAATGATTCCTAGTGATTTGGTTTTTTTTACTCGTTTTATCTCTGAGTCATTCAGTCTCAATGTTTCATGTACCTCGACTTTATTAGTTCTACGAGGGTGCCCAATTATCATATACTCTGTTCTTTAGGATTTGCACTTAATTAACACAAGATGGTAGCAAGCAAAGGTATGTAGCTTTTATGGTTTAGAATGTAGCAATTTGATGACGTCACAACTTCAAAACCAGCAGAAATATGAAAAACGCTGTGATTCCAATATTAATGAAGATATCAAAAATGCTCTCTCTGGAATTATGGCAAATTACCTAAAGTTCCCTTGGAGCAATTCTTTTGAAAGAATGGGGCAATAACATGTCACCACACGATCAATTTGAAGTTTTGGAAAGATTCGAAGCTTATGCTCTTTGCGCCTGGCGCGCATTCCTCCGCAAGGGTTAGCAATTCTAAATGCTGTTGGTTGTGACGTCATAGTATTGTACCCAGGCTTTTGAGCTATGCGCGTTACTTGTCGAATTGAGTCGAAGAAGGAGAGAAGCACGTTGGAGCGAAAGAGGGACTCGAAAGCAAAACATTACGGAATTCAACTATCACACACACATTACAACCTACACAAGCAATCGGATGTTGTTTTATTATTAATTCAACCCTACTCTATCGATTGATCACAGATCGGAGTCGCTGCAAATGAGGAATCTTCCATTTTCAGCAACATTTTTGGAGTGACCTCAGCTTCAAGAATTTGCTTGTGAACACAGGTCGAGTGTGATCGTGGATCGCTGCTTTGGCTTGGCTTGGCTGCAAGTTTAATGGTGCGTTTCCCCTTCAACATCATATAATTATCATGCTCCAAAAACATCCTGCTCTCATAAATCGAATTCATAGCTGGTTTGGTTGAGTAAAAGAAGTTTCATTTGATGTTTTGGTTTGTGCGGAAATGCCTTACGAAATGAAGTGATCGTGAACTGAGCTAGTAGTCAACTCTCTCACTACAAAGACCTGTTAGTGTTCGCCACCAGTGTTACTTCTCTTGCAATAAAGCTACTTCCATCCTTCCTTCCAAAATACTCAAATTTATTGTAGTTTAGGATTGCTGATGTTCAAACGATTGTCGTAAAGAAGGAATAATTTAAAGCGAGTGAGCAACGGCACGGTTTTGATCGTGACCGGATAGCAAGGCAAGGCTGCTGCCGGCTGCTTTACTTTGTTTTGATCATATGCTGAGTGCCTTTGATCAGATCTGAACCATTTTCATTTTATATTATAAATACTTTTACTTTCTAGACATTTAAGAAACTATGGACTTGTTCGCTTAACCACTCAGAACTACGGATCCATCGATAATGAATGCCTACTAACTGGGGTAACAATATCTCACAAATACCATGAAAGTATAGGCCAGTGAGAGTGAAGGAGAAACAACAAACAATGTCGATTCACATATTACCAAACGTTCCGAGTGAAATCCCAAGACATGATCAGTTCCTTCATCAACATGCATCAAATAATATTGCATCAAATATATTCCAGGATTCCAATTCAATGCAAGCTGAATTTAGCAACGAAGTGCCCATCGTTTTCAACAAGCATCCCGAACAAACTGACCAAAGCAATACCCATCATCCCAATCCTAATCAAAGAACTCGAACTCAACAGAAACGTCGCAGAAATGAAAACGATGGACGAACGAACCGTCGAAGGGTCAGAGAAACCATAGTTATTCCTGATGATACTCCTGAGAACCACAAATTTGCTGCTAAAAATTGCTCTAATGAGCAAGTACCAGATAACGATTCTGCATATGATTATAAAATAACAGCCCATGAAATTCTCAGGTCATATACTGGGGAGTATGAAGTGCTGGAGTTTTTAGGTCGTGGGACTTTTGGACAAGTTGTGAAATGCTGGAAAAGACATACAAACGAACTAGTTGCTGTTAAGATCTCGAAAGATCACCCTTCATATAAGAAACAAGCTGAAATCGAAGTGAATATCCTTAGTCTATTGATGCAAGAAGATTCAGAGGAGCACAATTTTGTCCGTGCTATTGAATGTTTCACTCATAAAAATCACACTTGTGTTGTTTTTGAAATGCTGCAACAAAATCTGTATGACTTTTTACGAAGCACAAAATTCCGCCCTCTCGCCCTGAAATATGTTCGTCCAATATTACACCAAGTTACAATAACATTGCTCAAACTGAAAAGTATGGGACTTATTCATTCTGACCTCAAACCTGAAAATATTATGCTTGTTGATCATGACAGACAACCATACCGCGTGAAAGTAGTTGATTTTGGCAGTGCAACACATACCTCCAAAGCAGTGGCATCAAGTTACTTGCAGAGCAGATATTACAGGTATATAAATTTCATTTAATCTTTTTTGCAGCAATTCCAAATGCCATAAACACAGTCCTACTTCCTGTTTTTGATGGTTTTGTGCAGTTGTACCCATGGTAATTGTAGCTGCACAGCTAAGTGGTTTTGGCTCCTGGGGTTTTCCCATAGTTCCATCCTTGAGCTATAAACCACTGAATGTAATAACTAGCCGCTAACAAATTGATTCATTTGAGAGGCTTTTGTGATGCAAATTTAGAAGATAGCCTTGAAACTGGAAGGCTTTTTGATATATATTTTAAAAGCTTGATGTTCTCAAGCAGCTTATTAAAAGCTTGAATGTTTTTCTGACAAGTCAGAGACTAGAGTATGGGACATTACATATAACGGAAAGATGAAACATGCTTTAAAACACAAAATCCCTTTTTGGAAATAAATTTCAACTTGAGACAAAAGTTTAAGATCCCTGCACAACTTAGAAATTTACAACTTGCCATATTGTTGCAAATGAATACAATACTATTCCATTTGTTGCTGAAAGCAATGCACGCTTTTTGTATTTAGCTCCACATTATGTTGTGGAAACGGCGCTATTTCAAAATAAGTGACATAGTTTGCAAACAGGTCTATACCATTTTAGGTTTGAATGTTTCAGATTGGCTTATTTCAAAACATAGCTGAGTATAAAACATTTCTTCACCTCTTGCTTATTTACTGTATCTGATGTTTCAATCTAATGACCGTCAGAGGAAAAGTCTTCATATTAAAATAGGGTTTTGGTCTTCAAGGCTATATGTTCATCACATCACTGAGAAACTTGCCTTGAGAAACTTGCCAGCATTTCTACTGACAGTCAAATGATGTAGTGGAAACAACTTTTCTTTCCTATTAGTAATCATAGCAACGCAAGTGACTCTCTGTTGCTAAGAAGGGAATGATTTTATCTCTATGACCTGTGCAAGAGGAGACCTTAGAATGATAAGCTGCACATGTGTCATTTCTTTCAGGTATGACACAAAGGCCAGATTAAGAAATCATACCACAATATGAAACAATTCTTAAAAATTCTTACTCCTTAAGGATTCTTGCAAATTCTTGTCATGTTAATGTGCGCAAGAAAGCCTGTACTGTAGGGCCACAAGCAGCATACTACTGTCCAATTTCGTCTTGAAGACAGGAAGAACATTTTGGTTGTACAATACAAAAAAGTAAATATTGTCATCACACTTGTGTGGTGTGTGGCTCAAACTGCTGCCATCATAGTTATTCTAGTGATCATGCTTGTGCGGGGCAGTGGTGTAGCCCTCTGACTTTGCAGCCAGAGCAGTCAGGTGCCAATTTAAATAGTTCCAGTACACTCTTTCCCAATCCCCTTGGTCATGAATACTTTTGCACTGGCACTAAAACCAAGGTGAATGTGATCCAGTCTATGTCATTTGATGCTTGCGATCACAGGCGCACACATTGGCACACACATGAAATAATTTAAACTACGGAGAATTGACCCTGTGTGTGTGATGAACCACACACATGGCAATTTCCTCATGACAAAGACTGGTGATCGCACGTTTAGAGTTGGGTTTAGTGTATTTTGTTTTATTATCATGGTCATGAAGCGTTGCATTTACAGTAAGACAGATAGAAAAACATGAGAACCATCTTTGATGTTGAACTCACTTTTCACTGAAGCAAACAGCCAGAGAAAGTAGCTTGTGGATTAAATTTCAACTTGGCATGCTTTTACTTGAAAAACTTTGCTTGCTGGAAAAAAATTTGCCTAATGGAAAACCAGCTTTAAAGACAAATGACGGATATATAGCGCCTAGTTTAAAAATAGGACAGAAGATGTCTGAGTGAGTGGCTTCATTGTCCAGTACATTTGATAATCTCTCGAGGTCATCAAATACAAAGGAATACAANCCATCTTTGATGTTGAACTCACTTTTCACTGAAGCAAACAGCCAGAGAAAGTAGCTTGTGGATTAAATTTCAACTTGGCATGCTTTTACTTGAAAAACTTTGCTTGCTGGAAAAAAATTTGCCTAATGGAAAACCAGCTTTAAAGACAAATGACGGATATATAGCGCCTAGTTTAAAAATAGGACAGAAGATGTCTGAGTGAGTGGCTTCATTGTCCAGTACATTTGATAATCTCTCGAGGTCATCAAATACAATGGAATACAATAGGCTATATTTGGATTGCCCAGGCCCCTGATTTAAGTCACCTTATATCTCCGTCATTTGTCTTTAAGTGCTGTTTTCTTGATAAACATGCTCAGTTTAGTATGAAACATGAATCAACACCTTCCTTTGTTTATTCAGAAAAATATGATATGAAAAGAGAACAACTGGCATTTCAAAAGCTTTTAGAAGTGTTTTGCCTGACTGAGGTTTTGAAAACCCGATAAAAATGAGCATTGGATGGACTCAGATTCTGAAAATATAAAATATAGGCCTTGCACACAGCAGTTTACAAAACTCTCCAATAATTCTTAAGATAATGCTTTGCAAATTCTTGAGTGGTATACTGTAAGACTGCAAAAAGTTTTTAAAACAGATCTTAAAGTAAATGAACGGAGATATAGCGATCCAGTCTAAAGATAGCACAAAAGAATGATACTCGCCACTTATGTTCCTAATGTTTTCATCGATCGAGAACATCAGATACAATAGGTAATATTTAGATTGACCCAGTCCTCCTCCCTAAGCTTCTTTTATCTCCGTTGATTTACTTTAATAAATTAAAAATGTTCTCAATCAAGAATTCTAAAGCAAGAAAATAATGCTGATATGCAGATGCCTTTGCTGTGCTTACAGAGGCTTAATTTTTCATGTTTATATGGATATTATTTATTCATTTTTTATATCTCTGTTTCTTGCAATTTTCGATTTTTTGATGCAGAGGTGGAAGAGTTTTCTAAACCGATTGAGCAATTCTCGCAGCATGATTTTGTAAACAATGGATTTATAATCTTGACCCATCCAGCATTGAAGTCGAGTTTTGGTGTAGAAGTGCAACAAAATCAAGTCTTATTAGCAAGAATTGTGACGTTATTGTCATCTGTTTTGAAATTTTTTTTGCTGTATATTTAGTTGCGCATGCTGTGCTCCATAATCTTTCCCCGTTGAGCTTTTCCCCGTTGAGCTTTTTCCCGTTTAGCGTTTTCCCGTTGAGCTTTTTCCCGTTGAGCATTTTCCCCGTTGAGCATTTTCCCGTTTAGCGTTTTCCCCGTTGAGCATTTTCCCGTTTAGCGTTTTCTCCGCTGCCCCAAGCCTGGTTCACACTACCAGGTCGTTGAAGTCGCTGGAGTCGTTGAGGTCCCTGGAACAATTGTCCCAAAAGACCCAAACTACTGGATATGAACGGCGAAAATAAACTCCCCAATGACCCTGACGCCGGCCCTGACGGCACCATCGACTGAGTTTTTGCCGTTCATAGTAAGTCTTTCGGGTCTTTTGGGTCGTTCGTCCCAACGACCCCAGCGACTTCAACGACCTAGTGTGAACCAGGCTTATGCAGGTTTCCCGTCTTCAAAAGTAAAAATTCTGCGTGATGCAACGCGAGCCGTATTTGCATCAACCTTTTCACACTAGCAGACAGACAAGTCGTCTGGTTCTGAAACGCGACTTGTCCTTCCAGAAGATTAATAATAATATAATACTATAACGTGATAAGGGAATTAAATGGCCTATAAAACCTTCCTTTGGGGTTTGTGTCCTGCAACCAATAGTCATATTTTTCGGCAAAGTTATAGCGGTCATAGATTTTCTCGAATTGTTCTTTCGATTCGATTCGATTCGAATCGATACGATTCGATTCGATTCGATTCGATTCGATTCGATTCGAAAAGATCATTGCCACTTCTTAGGTTATAAGGCACGTCATGGTTACAAATACGTCCTTCATAAATTCAGGGTTAAGATTTACGTTCGTCTTATAGATTTCGAGCATGAGCAACTGTAGGCTTCGTTGATGGGCTGTCGCTGAGTTGTACGCAGGAGTCTCTCGAATTTTTCTACGCAGGAGCAATTTGCAACTTCACTTGGCAGATTGTTCCATGAGTTCACGATTCGTTTGTCTTGAAGTGCGAAATGGGCTAAAGGGGGGCTAAATGGGGGCTAAAGGGGGGCTTTAGTTGTAGCGGTATATCAGTTCAGGCGAAGAGTGAAACTACGACAATGTATAAGTCTAGGGGGCGTCAAGAAAACGCCCCAAATGTAAATTGAGCTTTTGAGTTTTATTTCCTAACGAGCGTTTGTGAGACTTTGTTGTGAGCTAAGGACTGGTCAGTGTGAGAAAATTACGGTTGAACTCAGTAGAAGACTATACTTGCGTCAGAAGTGTCTACTGTGTCCTAAAAGTGATAAAGTTTGTATTGTTTTTATTATGTAATGGGTGATTTCGTTGGAAAGGATGGGAACACGCAAATGGCCTCAACGACCTTCCTCTCGTTTTTCTAAATAATTGAACCGAAATCTCTCAAAAGCTGGTGGGTGTCGCACATGTTTCAACACTTTTAATGTCGATAAGAGAGTCAAGGAACTGAAATATTTTGTCAAATTGTCGTTTTCAGCGCTGCTGCAACTATTTTGCTCTTTCACGCAGCGAATGATTAAAGATTGCACAGTTGCAAAGAGAATCTAATTAAAAGCTGTTTTCACAGACTGAAATAGACCATTCCGCAGTCGAATGCGAAGGCGCTGTTCGCGTTGCATCTTCGGATCGCATGGGGATTCCCATTTCGAAGTAGGATTCGAATTCGATTTCGAAGCCTCCTATGCGATCATGCGATACCGAGATGCAACGCAAACAGCGCCTTCGCATTCGAATGCGGAATCATCTTCATCATCATCATCATCAATTATTTATTTTACGTAGGCTGAATAAATGGTAGCTGAATTAAAGCTAATTAAGGCCTACTAAATTAAAGAAAAATTTACAATTTCTGGAAATAAATGGTTAAAAAGTGTTTTTCTTAAAATATATACAAGATAAAAGCACATTAAGACATCTATCCTGTTAGAAACCCAACTTTTGGGATATATACTTTGCAGAGCCCACAGTTGCATTTATCACCATTCCAACATTTAATTTGTTTTTTAAAAATGGGAAGGGTGTTTGCAAAAATAGGAAGGGTATTTGATAAAATAGGAAGGGTGTTTGCAAAAATAGGAAGGGTTTTTGATAAAATAGGAAGGGTTTTTTGCAAAAATAGGAAGGGTGTTTGCTAACAGGGCACATGATTTAGGTGCAATCGTGTATAGAGTTTTTTGTATCCGTTAAAAGGGACCTGCAGTAAGCATTTTCATTGATGCAAATTAACAGGACTGCTGAATGATAGAAAATACCGCTTAAGTTTTTTGCTGTCTCATCTTGTCGAGTTATCCACTGATTTTAAGTATCAGCTGATGGACTTATTTTGTTTTCAAATTACTAGGATAATACATGGAGAAATAGCTTTATTTTATCTTGCAAAGGTTACAGCTGAGCTCCATAAATGTCAGGGGTGGTGCCAGAAATCTTCCGACAGAGGGGCTGGAACTTCGGACAGGGGGGCTAAATTGACTAAAAAATGCAGTTTTCGTAAGTCATTTTGCGCCTCCCCTGATAAATGGAATACGTAATGCCGAATTATTATAAATACGTATGCATGGCCCTGATGAAGGCTTAACGCCGAAAGACGAAAAAACAAAAACATTGCTTTTGTCGTGGGTGTAAGAGGAGAGATCTGAATGACTTCAGATTTCTCCGACATTTCATTGCGCTCGAGTGGGTTGTTGGAGAAACTTTTGGCATGAAGATCCCGTGCTCGATCCCCGGCAAGGGTAGACTAGCCCTAAGTCGATTTCATAAAGTCCGTCTAACCGATCCCTTTCCCATAGTTCCCGGATCCGCCATTCCAACATTCCGTAACGTCCCCTTTAAGCCCAATCTCCATTAAAGCGAATCGCAGCGATCCCCAGCGATCGACGCCTTGTGAGCATGCGCAGTCCATATGCTGGTCGCCGCGGTTCGCCCAGTAGTTCAACTTGGTTGAACTTTTCAGCGATCGCCAGCGATTCGCTTTAATGGAGATTGGGCTTTATTCCATTACGGAAGATTGGAATGGTGGATCCGGAACTATGGGAAAGGGATCAGTCATACGGACTTGATGAAATAGACTTGGGGGCAAGTCTACGGCAGGGGGCACATTTTAATTTTCCAATTGTGGTAGCCCACTCCTGATATATTTTATGGACTATGAATTGTTTAACAAATTGATATGATGTTAGAAAGGCATGTTAATTGAGAAAAAGCTTTTTGATTGGATTTCGTTGTGGAACCATCAGAGACGTAGAAACCGGGGGGGGGGCACTGGGGGCACGTGCCCCCCAATATTTTGAAATAAACAGAGAAGTGCCCTTTTTTTTCAGGAAATGCCCCTTTAGCTTGCTGAAAAAGTGCCCTTGAAGTGTCGTGCCCCTCCAGTGTCGTGCCCCTCCAAGTTCAAGATGCTTCCTACGGCCCTGGGAACCATCAACCATAGTCAGCCTTGTATACTTCCTTGACTTTATGCAAACAAGATTACGTCATCAGCCAATCCTACAAAATAGAAGAACTCGAAAATAGAATAAGATATCAAAATATTGTCAGGGGTATTTTTATCAATCAACTGTAATATTCATTTGCATCAATAAAAAATGCCCGCTACAGGTCACCTTTGAAAGTTAGATTTTTCTTTATAGTTTATCAAATAATTTTATTTGATCGGTGTTAATAAACTATGGAATCACCCAAAATGATCCAAAATGACCCAAAACGACCCAAGAGCAAAATCGTGAGCAGAGTCGATGTGTATTGCCTTTTGGCCCTTGCTGTTTATTGCATTAAATTTTCACATTTCTCAGTCCTGCGATAGTCTCGTTTTGTTTTGAGGGGCACAAGATGTTTAAGAAACTGCGAGTACTCAAATGATGAGAATGTCAAGAAACTTTCAGTACTGGATGAAATCCTTGGTTTCGTAAACAAATACGCGTAATTCATTTATTTGGCCAACTCGAATGTGATGAGAGAATTCTGCCAAATGACTACAACTTGGTTGGTTCTATTTTGAGTAGAGTCGTTAGGGTCGGCTGGTGGGTGATATGATCATTATGAATTATGATATGATTCACTGATAAAGAATTAATTTAGGATGTCTTAATTAGATACTTAGTAGTCTGAGGTATTCGACCCAACGCCATTGCAATATATGAAATTGCACATTTTCAGTGGGAACAATGCCTCCGAGGTACTTAAATGGTGATTGCAATAAAAAATAGCATAATTTATACCTGGAAGTGCCAGAATTGTAATACATCTATTAAGTTGTCTAAATGCATACTGTCGTGGCCCTGGTTTATAGCGCATGCGCCCGCGTCTCATTCGATTCCATAGTAATGTATCTGCTTATGGAACAATCAGCCCAAATCGATAAAAAACATAACAACAATAAAACAGTTTACTACAAGCTTTAAAGCGTTAAAAATAGCGAAATACCAACAATCATAAAAGCCTTACATCAGATTCCTCATCTATGTACCTCTATTTCAACAATTCTGTAATATTGGATATATTCTCATATTTCTTTTTATTTTTTACAACATTTTATTTCAACGGCGAAAGTTAGATAAGCTATGCTTTACTTTGGTCGTATAGGATACATATCTTCTATATATACCTGCAATAGCATTTAGCCCTGTATTCTATGAAAAAAGTTGAATTGAATTGAATTGAATTATAGAGAAGAATTAGGCAAGCTTCAGTAAGATCAGTGGCCATACAAATTTAGGTTCATTGTCGAGTGGTACCGAGGATTATTCCTGTTCTGTTTGGGGGTGGCCCATTTCTAAAAAGGTGGAATGGGGATTCGGGGGACGGGGGAATCAGGAAATCTCTAAAACGGGGAATTGTAGGTCCTGTCAGATTAATTTTTACAGGATCCAGAAACGAAAGCAGCCATAATGTCATTCGGCGCGCAGTTAATGACGAAAAGTTAGGATACGTAAGGAATGTTAAATTAACACTGTCAAATCATAATGGAGTTCATCAGAGTCCAGAAAACCTTACGGTCGCACGGTCATTGACCGGAGGAAAACCGGAGGAAGGTTTTGGAAAGAATAGAAATTTGGAGGAAGGTTTTGGAAAGAATAAAAATTTGGAGGAAGGTTTTGGAAAGAATAAAAATTTGGAGGAAGGTTTTGGAAACAAATATTTCTTTAACACCAAAGCAGTTCCCTTCTGAGCAGGCATCTTGCGAGTACGCAACACTCAAGAATCTTCGGCCCCGTTCACACTGCTCCGTTTTTGTACAAAAACGGAGAGAAAAACATCCGTTTTTGTGAAAGTGTTCACACTGATCCGCACAGAAACAGCACAAAAACGGAGGTTTTTGAAAACGTTGTCGAAAGTGGATATCCACAAAAACGGAGGTTTTTGAAAACGCACTGGATCAATGTGAACGCACAAAAACGGAGGTTTTTGAAAACGCTGCAATATTCAACAACGGGGTTCACAAAAACGGAGCAATGTGAACGCACAAAAACGGATGTTTTTCGCTCCGTTTTTGTAATCAGGCAGATCAGTGTGAACAGACAAAAACGGATGTTTTTCTCTCCGTTTTTGTACAAAAACGGAGCAATGTGAACGGTTGGCTTCCATGCGACAAAAACGGATAATAACAAAAACGGAGCAATGTGAACGGTGCCTTATTTACTGCTTGTGAAAGATAAGAACATAGCACTGTCATGCAGCTGATTGGTTCCTGAAAACAACGCAATCCTATTATGTGGCATAAACAATGCAATCCTATTATGTGGTATAAACAATGGGATCATAATATGTGGTATAAACAATGGGATCCTACGATTGTGCACGCACAGTACTGTCTTGCAGTAAACAGACTCACAGCAAGCCTCTGTTTATCAGCCTAAATTGGCTGCCATTTCATCAGATCATTGAGCTACAAACTGCTGTGTTGATGTACAAAATCAAACATGCAATGTGCCCCCAGTATCTACAAGACATGTTTGTGAGCACTTCTAAAATACACACTCACAGGACCCGATCAGTATCGAATGATGCCTTGTACATTAAAAGGGGAGCCAGTAACAATTTCAATAAGACTTTTGCCTACTACGGTGCCAAAACGTGGAACTCGTTGCCATGTGCACTGAAGGATTCCTCATCTCTAGAGATTTTTAAGAAGTCGTGTAAAAATTTTTTAATGGACAAGATTAGAATGGACACTTTTAGCTATGGGTGGATTTTGTAATTGTAAATGTTTTCCTCTTTTGTAATGAAATTCTTATACATACATATTTTAATTTTTTTTAAATACTAATTTAGCCTTTTAACTTTTTTTTGTACACCAGGCTGAAAACAAGTATTTTACTTAGTCCTGTTATGTACTTTAAAGATATGATACATACATACATACATACA
>REGM01000148.1:651396-670988 GCA_004194415.1 Aurelia aurita | reverse complement strand
ATAAAAAGTTGAGACTTGACTTGCATTTAAAATTCAATGGAGTTAAAAGTAGCTTAGCTAGGGGGACTGGGTCAATCTAAATATAACCTTGGATGTTCTCGACCGATGAAAACAGAAGGGACATAAGTGGCGCGTATAATTCTTTTGTGCTATGTTTGCACTAGGTCGCTATATATCCGTTCATTTTACTTTGAAATCTTTGGTTCCACCTGTCTGAGTATGAACAATATAAAAAGGCTGTAATGCGTTCCTTTACTTCCGCGTGTAATTATTAACACAGAAATGAAAACAATGGGTGGGGACTCATCCAGACTCATTCACAACATTCACTTCAAACAAAGCGCGGAGTTTGCCCTTGCAGGCCCTTGCATTTTGTACAGGAGTGAGGAGCAAGATAAGAATAGAGAAGACAATCAGAGGAAAAAACACAATTGTTTGCATTATATATTTGGATGAATTCTGAATTCCTTATCACTTGTAGATTGATGCTTGACCCTATCAACTGGAACGTTTTCTGGTCAACTTTTTATTTAATTTACAGAAAATGTTGGAGAAACTTGAAAGAACTCACTCATAAATAGAGCATGCTAAATTCGTTTATGTGAGGCACTATATGTCGCTACAAGGCACTACGAAGGTGAATGACATAATGTGCTAATGTGAAAAACAAAAGCATCGGCAGACAACCTCATTCTGGTGTTTGTTACCTCGTTCTGCAATATTAGCTATTACGTCATGTCCTTATCTCCACCATGATCTAGTGCCAACCCTATTGAAGTTTCAGCTCCTCCACAGCAGCTGCATCAACGGAGAACAATTTTTGGGGCGCCTTGTGTGTATCATTTGACTCAACGTATTCCTTAAATAGTGATTGGCTAACAAACTGACATTTATCCACGAATCGTGACAATTACATTGCTAAACAACACTGAAAATTAATTTTCTTAAGATTTGGAAAACTACAACGTAAATACCGTTCAGAATATTGAGATGAAATGCTTATCCCAAGTCTGTGAAGTGCGGCAGTGGGATACAAGGTTCTTAGCAATATTTTAAAGATCCGAATTTCTCAGCTGCAGAAAATGGTACTGTTAAGGATGGCGAAGGTAAATACGGGAAAATGTGGCCTAAAGTACCCTGGGTGCCAGAGCCTCGTTGTAAACCGGTTTTTTATATTATTTATTTTTTTAAGTTTATTTTTTAAGGCTCTGGTACCCAGGGTAGGCCTAAAGTTGCGTGTGTGTTGTTTTTGCAATGCAATTACGCAATGCAATTGGCCTAATTCGTGGACTTGTTTAGCCTTTCCTGGATTCGATGTATCATGTTTTAACTCGTAACCACAAGGATTCGATGTATCATGTTTTAACTCGTAACCACAAGGATTCGATGTATCATTTTTTAACTCGTAACCACAACCCTACTCGGATGTAAGTTTTGCAGTGTAGATAAGAACCCCAAGTAATTTCAACCTGATGATGGCGTCGCGTAATCAAGTACTGGGTCTTCAAGCCATATTTGCATCCTGCACGTTTCGACCTTGTGATCTCAGTAGAATTGAAATTGAAAATTTAAAGACATGAACCAGACATACTCCAAGTTGAGGAAAAGATAAACGTTATCGCCTTCTCTGTAGAGGAAGTGCTCTTTCCTAAGCAACATGGAAGCTTTCGTCGTTGGTAAAAAGCACTGTTTACCGGAAAAGAAACGGTCTTACAATATAGACGCTGATCTAACGACATCTGGCAAACAAGGGCATACCCTTATACGCGAATATAAGCACAGGGTTTAAATCTTTAGGGACTCCAGTAACAAGTGCACGGGGCACGGGTGAAACAAATGCATTTTACTGTTTCTTAGATCAAACAGAAAGGGAATTTCTTGGGTTTCTTTGGGTTTCAAAACCTTTTTTATATACATTCTCATAAATATACAACATTGACAAATTACAATAACTATACCGCAAGGAGCAAGGTAGTGCATATCAACCCTGTAGCATTTACACAAAAATACAAATCTAAAATTAACTAAACTAAATGAAATATTACAAATACAAATTCAGCGAAAAAAAATAAATTCTAATTTATGAGAGGTTGCAGCGATGGAATTTTTAGAATCGTTCTGTAGTATGAATGAACTTTAGGGTTGCCTCGAGTATACTTTCTTATTGATGCCAATGGTTAACCTTTCGTCGCCATACAACATGAATTTGAGTAAAACTTCATTTGAAAGAGAGGAAAAACCACGAGGTAGCAATATTGCATTTACACTATTAAGAAGATCAGATCTAGGCCCGTTATAAGAATAACAAAGCAGCAGGTAGTGTTCGATATCTTCTACCCCAACTTTTAAAAGACCTGTTTAACTTAGAATCTAGCTGGGTTGTTTATCCCCCCTCAAGCTCGTCGTAAAACGACTGCGAATGCTATTTGAGATAATTTTACTTCCCAAGCAGACAATTTCGTTTTAGTTGGCTGTCGAAAGGCGAAGTTGTCTCCATTTATCAAAATGATATTCAGTTCAACCACTTTGTCCACTTAGATTTCAGATCAAATATTGCAGTTCTATTTAGCAATTTTGTCAACACAATCGATGCATTTTTTAGTTTGCTGTTAAACCTTTTTTTCGTCTTCATTTTATAGATTCGATACATTATTCAGACGGAAGGACATCCCGATCAGAGGTTATTGCACGCAGCCTCGCCTACAAAACGAGGCAGGTATTTTCGAAGACTCATCAACAGCATCAATGGGCAATATGAATGGATGCTGAAGGTATGGAATGCCGTCTTCTATTTTTATTGTCTTTCAACCGATCTCTCCTACTCAGACACTGCATATTTGTTACGCTGATTTTAAGAACCTGAAGTCCAGTGGCGTAGCCAGGGTGCTGTCGTTGGGGGGGGGGGCGAAATTGCGAGCGAAGCAAGCAAAATCGGGGGTCCGGGGGCTTGCCCATGGAAATTTTTTGGGGCCACGCCCTTCAAAACGTCGGAAAACGCCCCTTTTTGGAGAACCCATCCTAAAATGAAAAGGTGGAAGAATCCTCATGATGGGCTTTTTGTGGAGAAAAATCTCGATAATCAGGACAAGGTGTGGAAACATTCACGATCTTCATCGTTAGTGCTGTAATATTTCAAAAGTTTAATAACGAAAGACATGACATTTCCCTTGCAGGATTATTAATCTTGCTAGAAATTTCATAGGTGCCGACTTTATTGCAGATTTGGGCTTTTCTCAGACACCAACTTTTTGACCATTGGGGGGGGGGGCGACTTGCCCCTTGCCCCCTGGCTACGCTACTACTGAAGTCATGGTCACTTCCCCGTAATGTAAACAGCATTTCTGTTAAAGTTGTGAGCCAAGTTACAAACTTGCTTATACTTGACTGAACAATAAAGGAAAAGTCGTAATATCAAAAAAGGGGTGCCTTTTTCAGGCAGAAAATAAATTTTAGGGTGTCAATTTTGGTAAGATCATAATTAGCCATAAATTTTGGGGTTTCATCTTTGGTTTGATCATAAATCTTGGATATCATTGTCCAAAATGATTCTGTAGGGTAAACTTTTGGATTTTTTGAGGCATTTCATTAAATTATAGGGATTTTAGGGTATGCATTATGCTTGGCCTGTAGATTTTGTTGTTGTTGTTGTTGTTGTTGTTGAGGCCTGTAGATGTTGGGTAGTGTACTTGGAAAATGTATACATTTTAGGGTGTAATTTCACACAGGGGCGGCTGGGAGTACATTTCTTTTGCTATTACTTTTCAAATTTTTGAAGATGCTCAAAAAAAGGAAAAGTCTTCACGAAGCTGGGGGTATGGGGGGCGCTTTAAGCCCCTGGAAAAATCCCCATTTTTGATGAATTACAGTCTTAAATTGTATCTAAATACCAATCTAAAAGCACATATGTGTTACCTTATACGAATGTCTTGAAAAATATGCAAGCAGGTTGGGTGAAAAGAATTTATCTATTTAATCGGTATGAGTCTTATCTCAGAAATAAGTATCAGGTATCAGGTCAGGTATTTACCAAACAAGAAAATTTAGCAGGCTCAGCCTGGTGGAGGATTAAACCACCTATTATACAAGCCTCATTCCTTAACTGCTAATTGATACGAAACGGCACTACGTTATTTTCTCAAAAAAAACTGCACATGAGATTGAAAACTATATTCCCGTTGGTCTACCTTGAGCAAACAGGACTGTTCGACGGTTGCAACTAATCTTCTGTTCGAACGTCTTGCGAGCAGTGGCTAGTCAAGACCGACTAGTCTTGTAAAAATATTTGGCGGTTCCTACTTCTTAGCCACCATGAGGGCCCGTTATTAAAATTTCGATTTTAATAACGGAAGCCGCTGGCTGAGAGCCCTCTGCATACACAACAAGGGCTTTGGGACGGAGAAAAGAAATGAAAAATAAGTCCTTTTAGTTACTTTTGACAAGTCTCCCATGACAAGGCAAGGCCAACAATAAAATGTATTCTTTATTTCCACATATCCATGGATACTTCTGGTATTTTTCTTTACTTTTTACAGCCTTAATATGGGCTTAATATTCAATTCAGGGCATGGCTTTCCATCTTTTTTCAGCTCGAGACGCTGCTCGTGAGTTAGTTTCCCCTATTTTGAAATCATGGAAAACACATTTTGAACACCCTAACGATGACCAGTCACTTGATCTTGCAAAACACGAAAATCCCTATCCCTTNGGTCACCTTGTAGTTTTCAAGGTTTCTACCACTTAAGCATGCAGGCCTGCATAATCTATTGGCGCACAGGGACCAGGGACGCCATGCTGAAGCACATTTTCTGATACAATACTAGACTGACTACACGAGTCTCAGTTTTCAGCATTGAATTGAATGATAGTTATGGCTTCAAACTTGTATGAGAGAAAATAAAAACCTCAGATTAAAAACATTGAACGAATACAAGGAATCACGTCGTCAGTCTAATACAATACCGGGTGCGTAAAAAATGTTAAAGGGTCTGTTTCAACCAGCATGCCTTGCACGTGCGAGCTCTTGGTTTGTCTTTGTTGTCGCTATTTTCATGGCCCATGAAAATGGCGACAACAAAGGCCAGTCAAGAGATGGCACGTGCAAGGCATGCTGGTTGAAACAGACCCTTTAATAAAACGTATTGCAAGCCTGTCGTTTGCTAGCTATTCATCAAAAACAGGCCTAAAATCCTTGATCAAATTTGATATCAATTCAGCATGGCGATACTAAAAACTATCTGAAAAACTGCTAAAAGAAATTCTCAAGTGAAAATAATATTAGAGCTGGCTCTGTATCTACACAACTGATTGCCTAGGCATTAAGATACAGTAAATCCCCGCATATAAGAACCTACAAAAATAAGAACCTACAGGCTGTTTTTCCTAAATTATGCACCTCGTAATTAAGAACCTGTTTCAGTTTGATGAAAAATATGTTCTTATTACAAGAGTAATAAATTTGATTTTTGATCATCCTTGTTAAGTTTATTTTTATCCCAGTTGGTTTCTAGAATCAAAACCTCCCCCCTGCTATTTGTAAGCTTAGCATTAGTTATTAGGTCCTTAATAATATTGCCAAAACAAATAATATGGTTGAAAATCTCTTGATAATAACTCCTAAAAGGTTTACACAAGGGACCCTTCGAATAAGAACCTTTATTATACCCTGAAATTGATCTAAGTACCTCTGGAATAAGAACCTAATTCAGCCTGGCTCTCAAAAAAGTAGGTTTTTATATGCGGGGATTTACTTATAGCCCCATTGAGTTTAGGCCTGTTTTGAACGATTCTGAGACAATTCACTGTCATAAAGTCGCTCATAACTCGGGAACAATACAACCGATTTAAACCAACTATCAAAGTTGACATTTTACGTTCACAGGGGTAACCAGTTTTAAGGAATCCTTTGAATCGGTGCTAAATGACGTCATAGCAAACCACGTGCTTTGAAGCATTTTAACTTGTTTTTGACTCACCCGGCAGGTCGAAAAGTCATCAGGCCAGTTTTCATATGAAATTTGTTTCCAGGCGGAGAACTTTCTTGCAGCCCTGTGATCATGGCGCTCACTAGGTTAAGAACGCTTTTGAAATGCGTTAACGCCTTTCCACTCTACACGTATTTTTATTTATAAGAAACTAAGAATTTGAGCCAGTACTGAAAGTTTCTTAAAATTATAGATTTTCAGTACTCAGAGTTTCTTACGAGTTTCTTAAAGGCTTGATGGCAATCAAAACTGTTTACTACCAGTGCCCTCGTGAACATTTCAAAACAAGTTTTTTGAAGCCTTTCCGATGTTTAGACATTACTCAAGCACCTTTCCAGTAATATGATACAAGAAACAAGTGAAAATAAAGTAAAAACATCCTTTGAATTTCCTTTATTACAATGAATAGTTTCTTAAGTTATCTTATCCCAGTACTGGAGTTTCTTAACTTTTTGGCGATCTGAGAGTTGAGTTTCTTGTAAGCAGTTTCTTATAAAAAACAATACGTGTAGTGAGAAACACTCTAATGAAACTTTACTGAGGAACACTTTGAAATTCTTTCTTAGCTTACGTCGCAAAGTTTAATCCACAATCCATGCACTTAATGAATAAAACATGGAATTAGAATATTCATAGACCAATGCAGCAGGGGTCGGCTCCATCAGGAAATTAATAATTAAAAAAGTAATCCGTCTTTTATGCTTCACATCACCTACAGTTTTGCAGATAAGCATGCTTTTAGACTTATAACGTACGTGAAGCCCTCCCTCCCTGCGTTTTCTTGACAAATTGATATCATTTCGCACGTCCGAGGCTCGTAATATCACTTTTGATTCCTGACCTTATTAATATTTCATTGGGAATTCCAGACCAAAAGCGGAGCATAGTCATCAAATCTTTTCATAACAAGTTTTCATTCCGAGGTGAACTGCAGACTCCCAAAAGCTTTGTTCACATGGAAGGGCGATTAAACCGTTTGAGTTGTACGTCTGCCGCATCTGTGAAGCTTGATCACATGAAAGGGCGATTAAACCGTTTGAGTTGTACGTCTGCCGCATCTGTGAAGCTAGACTCAAATACCATAAACTCGCAATTGGGCGTGAATTTAGTAGATGGTAAAGTTCTGACATGGCGGTTCGTCGATAATCTTGTTTTTAAGGAGTAAGTGAGCTGACGTGCCTAGTACGGTCCTGCCAAAGGAGTGAAAACACGTTAGAACTGCATTAGAAATGCGAAGGAGAAAGCGTTGAAATTATTGTTGCTTCAATTTGAGATTTTGTTAGCACCTTTGAAGATGTTTGCATAGAATCAAAAAGATTTGATCCCATTTGGAAGCGATAATTATAAATAATTAAAATCGTGGAAACATGTAATAAGACCCAGAAAGACAGAAGCTGAACAAAACTAAAAAAAGCTGAATCCCGGCATTCCATATTTCATATTTCATTCCGGCATTCCATATTTCATATTTCATTCCGGCATTCCATATTTCATATTTCATTCCGGCATTCCATATTTCATTTCAAGCTCTACAAGTAATTCGATAGAGAGAAATGAACAATCTGAATATTTGGAAATATCTCAAGATGGCAAAGTAAAACTAATAAGTAGAAACGACAGAGGTCTTTTTAATTTTGATCCAAATCAAATGTCAAAATACCACTTACTGTTTAACAGACGTTCGTTCACTGTCATTGTAGTAGGGCCAAGTATCCGGCTAAAATAAAACAAAACAAAATAAGCAAGGCCTAACGTAGGAAGTTTTGCTTTCTGTCAGATTTTAACTGCAGTAAAAGCGATCGAAGTAAAAGGAATAAATGATAAACTTTCTGGATAGACGAAAAAGTAGTCAGACAAATAGACGAGTTGCATGTTTAAAATGTCGTCCACCTCACTCTGTTTTCACACGAGACTACTTGTTTGTCTAAAATGACTTGTCAGTCCAGACCGTTTTCTGCTGCAAAAAACTCATGGTTTATCTAATGGTTAATCTTCCAAATAATAAAAAATATTGATCTTCCCTAACTCACTGAGATGAGTTCGTTTTTCGTACACACTTTATAGTCGTGCACGGTAAACCTTTGAAAACGGTAGACCGTGCCCGTAGCAGAGTTGCGTTGATATTGCCTTTAATATTGCCTTTAATATTGCCTTTAATATTGCCTTTAATATTGCTTTTAATATTGCCTTTAATATTGTCTTTGATATTGCCTTTGATATTGCCTTTGATATTGCCTTTAATAGTAGTAAAAAATGCCTTTGACTTAATTCTTTTTCTATTTGCTTTCCAGGGCTGTTTTTGTCGATCTGCTGAAAAAGATGTTGGATCTGGACCCAAGTAGAAGAATAAAACCTGCCGAAATGCTGAGGCATCCATTCTTCACCTTCACTCATTTGTCACAATTCTTGTACTGCAGAAAGTAAGCTACGTTTTCAATTATACCCTGGGTATACAGGTTGAAAAGATAGAAGGAAATGTTGTTAGATGTAAAACAAATCGGCTTTGTGGAGATGAATTTTGATCTATGCAGCAAAATGTTCATTTCATTGGCGGACATTTTGCTAAATATTGAGGGGAAGTGAAGCTATTGTTTCAGTTTAAATACATTGTTTACACTTGTTGTTCTTTCAAAGGCAATATTATTGTTTTCCACAACAGGAAATAGATGGTCAGTGTTTTACGTGCAAAACAGTCTGTATAATGTCCCAGGCGACGTGTAAATCTCAAAATCTTTGAAAAAATCGTAAAACCTAAGAAGTCTCGTGGAAATCTTAAAATCTTTACAAAATCCTGAAATATAGAAAATCTCTAAATCTTTGTAAGCGGCCGAAAGATGTTGCCAAATCTCGAATATTTGGAAATGCAAAACCTTCTCAAGATTTTAAAAATCCCAAAATCTCATGAAAAATCCTAAAAACCCCTCGCTTAATCATGGATTTTTTCAAAATCTCAATATCTCGTACACCATTTTGGGAGTGATTTGCCCCTCGGCAATGGGTTCTGGGAAACGTAGATAACTCTGAGTTGAAGGCTAGTTTGTTTAGCGAAGGTCGTCAAAGAAAAGTATTCTCCGAGGAGCTGCCTTATCTTTAGTCCCATATCTGTCCCAAAAATTGGGCTCCCTCTTGTAAATATTATGCAAACTTATGTATCGTGTCTTGGGAATAGTAAAATTTCGACCAGGGACAATTATGGGTGTGTTTGATTGGTACCAATTCTGAAAACGGTAGACTTGGTAGGCTCGGAATTTGTGTCTGATTGACTCTGAAATTCTCAAAACGGTAGGTTTGGTAGGCCTTCTGAACCTTCTGCTCCAAAAGACAGAAGGTTTGACAAACTTTGGAGAAATTTTCGCTTTTATTAGCAAACCCTGTTGATGAATCCGAAGCATGCCGTTTCAAGATTTTTGCGTTTGATTGGGAAATTTATTTCCATCTCTGCGGAGTCAACTGTTTTCAGAACTTGGTAGGTTTGGAATTACCAATCAATTACACCCTATTTCACCTCCTGAGTTTCTCATTTTTTCGAGAAAATGTTAATTCTTTTGTTTTCTTGTCAGCGTGCAGTCGTCTGTACACTCAATGGATATGATAGCATATTACAAGTCACAAACTTTGGCACAAACAAAGGCTGGTGCTGTCCCCTACCCTTCTTTGGCACCAGTGGAGAGACAAGGCACAGAAATTCTTTTTCCGCCACCTCATCAGCATATGCTACAGGTAACTTTTTTTGTTTGATTTATGTTTGTTTTGAAATCATTTGCTGCCCATTAAATTATGCGTGTAGGATCCTTCAGCAATCCTTGATATTACAACATCCGATAATTATACCGGGTCAGTCGTAAAGAAGTTCCCGTATTGCTCGATTTATAGCATCAAATCCTTTCATTTTATCTTTCTTGGGACTTTACAATTAATAGATAAAATACTGAAGTACTCTTTGCGAAATTTACGATACCCTGAAAGAACAAGATCATCGCAGACAGGGGCGCATTAAAGTCGATTGTGGCCTTGGGCCCTAATACCAGCCAATAAATATTATATGTTTTGATTCATGATGCGAATCTCATTCTTCTCGACTCCACTTTTGTAAAATACCTGAAGCCAGTGTGTTATCTGAAGAAATTTCTTCTTAATTCAAATTAACAGTTTTTTGAAATTCATGGTTTTTCTTTCTGCGGCTCCAACCTCTACCCTCCGAACAATTCTGGCTACAAAGTCGTAGGACTAAACCACTGCACCACAGTACCATTAAAATGATTATTCCAATTTCTTCAAATTTATGTTAATTTTGATATCAAGCACGAAAATGGAAACCACACTTTCTAATGCTATTCCTAGCATGTTTCAATTCTGACTTTGGCGTCAAATATTTAACAAACATTTCACGGATGATTAAAGCATCTTCCGTTTGATTTAATGGCTTGAAAGGAACTTCAGGTACTTTGCAATAATTTTATTTTGGCCTTTTTTATATATTGATTATTTTCAGAATTACAGCGTTTTTTTCTTCTTTTTATTGAAAGAGTTCTAGAACAGCTTTGAACAAATAAAAATTATCGTACATCATAAATTATTAAAGGAAACACGGTACAATCTTCAAGAAAACCAAAGTTTATGAAGGTCTATAGTATGGTGGTAGCAGAAATCTGTCGCTCTCCTGGTTTAGGATTTAGCAATTTGATGACGTCACAACCTTTAAAACTGGTTGAAAGACTACCTCGTTCCCAGGGTGTTCTTACGTCATACGCTAGTCACGAAGCCGAGTGAACACCCTGGTACACATAGTCCCAATCCGCCCAAAATAAGGGCGGATTAGCAGCCATTATGGATCTGCGGTTGGCAGGGTAACGCTCATTATGCGACCTCGTTTCCAAACAATAAAGTAACATTATAGTGGTTATTGCTTAGTGACTAGATTATATTGTTGTTATTCGAATAATTAGTAAGTTTTCGTGAAATAGTTTGTGTTATCTATTGTTTTCGAATAGCCAATCAAATTGCAGAACGGCCACTTGTATCCCAGAGTAGAGGTAGAGCAACGAACTCACTCTGGGGACGAGATTGGTTGAAAGATAAAAGACGCTGTAATTCTGAAAATCGTCAAAGATACCAATAATACCACACGTAGGATTATATCAAAGTATCTGAAGTTCCTTTCAAGGCTTTAAATCAAACGGAAGATGCAGTAGCCATGGTTCAATCTTTTTAAAGATTTGACACCTAGGCTGCTGTTTCTCACAGTAAGTTTGAAACGTAAGTCAGATTTTTAGTACTTATTAAATGATGCTTGAAATTGTTTTTATAGAGGTCAAAGCGATAATTTACTTTCAATTGATGTGCATTCCCTAGTTACGGATTACTTGTCAAAGATAAATCACTTATGTTTATTGAAAACTTCTTAATTCACAGCCGCACTTGATGTCTGGGTCACACCTTGGAACTGGATTTCAATCAGCTTCTAAGGAAAGTCTGTTCAGGTAGGCTGACGATTTGTCTTGTCGCTGTCACGTCAATGTTATCTACCCCGGTGTCCCAAAATAGCGTATCCACAGCATAGGGCTCAAATCTTTCAAATCTTTAAAAAGGTGGGTGTAAAATTCTATCAATTTTTCTTTGAATTGAATGGCTTGAAAGGAACTTAGGGTACTTTGCTGTAAATCTGCCGTGGAAATTATTTGATATCTTGATTATTTTCAAAATGGTGGCATTTATATTTTTGTTGAAAGATCTCATGGAAAGTTTTGAAAAAATGCAAGTCATCGTAAATCCTAAATCAATAGAGGAAAAATGATACAATCTTCAAGAAAATCATAGTTTATGAAGGTCTATAATATGGTGGCAAGTAGAAATCTGTTGCTCTTCTGATTTAGGATTTATAAATTTGATGACGTCACAGTCTTAAATACAATAAATGCCGCCATTTTGAAAATAATCAAGATATCAAAAACTGTCCACGGCAGATTTACAGGAAAGTACCCTAAGTTCCTTTCAAGCAATTTAATTCAAAGAAAAAAGTAAAAGAATCTTAAACCCACCTTTTTAAAGATTTGAGCCCTGTGCTCGTATCCACTTTTTGAAACATCCTACCCCCCTAACACTATTTAACTTATTTGAAGAAACTAAACTCAAGTGCCTTCAATTTAAACTGCGTTTCCATTATCTCAAGTATTAAACATCCCCGTGTAAAGACTTCCGTTTTTAGAAAAACGAGGCGGGTTTCCATTAGCCGGGGTTTACCTGAAGCGAATATCACTCTTGAACACGGGGAATAATGTTGTTGCTGCTGCAACGTTTTTAAACTATCCCGGGGCTAACCGTTTTTGGTGGTTTCATTACTACAGTTCCATTTTTAAGTCCATCCGTTTTAAATGTTCCCACCCCGAGCACCGTTTTTAAAGAATCCCGTTTTTAAACTGGAGTAATGGAACAGGCAATGCCAAAACGGGAAAATTGTTATCCGTTTTTGTTTAGCTCAAGGTTAATGGAACCGCAGCCTTAATTTTGAGAGTTTATTTGTAATTTACAGTACACTAGTTTGCTCTCAAATGACGAATTTCCTGAACGTTACCTTCCATAGGCTTTGGCTAAAACATACGCGAGGGGATCGACCTAATTCACTTTCCAACTATTACAATTGTAAAAATGTGCTTTTTCAAGCCCAGCTACTGGCTCCAACGGCAAGGAATCTCTTGGAATGTACATTAAACGCAAAATAGTCCGAACGAATAAATTTCAGACTAAATATTTTCGGGCAAAGTGAATTTCGTTGAAAAACTCGGAAAAACGAAGATGATGTTTCACAAAGTAGCTCTCCCAACACATTCCTTTTTTATGGTGATTGTTTGCTTAGCAAAATACATTACGTTTTTAAACAATACAAATACTTTCCTCTCAGTTTTCTTTACTGCACAAATTTTCAGACACTAAACATTTCGGACCACAAAAAGTTTCGGATGCTTCAGATTTGTGGACGTTTGAAATGTCCGAAGATATTAATGTCCGAATTTTTTGCGTTTAATGTAGTGGTGCTTTTTTAGCAATGCTAGGCACCAAAGGAATGTTTTTGTAAAAATCTTTAAGACGTTGAACAGCGTGTTTTGACTGTTTTAGGACGAAGCGAGGGACATTATTTTAGGCTAATAAAACGTTTAAGCTATTCTACAAAGGAGTCTGGATTAGCGATATTTTTATACATTTTTATACAAAATGTTCAATAGACAATAGCGCTAAAGATGGTGGCTTCAAAGACTCTGTTGTGTTTTGCCGCAAAGCATGCTGGTAAAAGGCTCCCTGGTGACCACCTAACGACATAACAATTTTGGTCTGCCGTTTTGACAAGCTAGCTTGAATTCGAATCGACCTTGAATTCGAATGCAACATGGTTTGAAAGGAAACCTTTCCAAAGCAGAAAAATAAAGTTTTAAAGATTCGCGTTCGAATTACAAAATTTTCCTAGTTTACATTGATTACTTGTTCCGAACTTCACCATAGCTACCCAGTCGAAGCGGTAGACCAAAATTTGTATGTTGTTAGGTGGTTGTCAGGGAGCTTTTTACCAGCATGCTTTGCACGGCCGCCATCTTTAGCGTTATTGTCTATTGAGTGGCATTGGAGTTTCTATCTCTTTTGTGCACATTCAAAAATTCCACAAAATGTATAGAAAATAGCGTTCGATTCGAACTCTTTTTTAGAATAGCTAAAATGCTTATAGCTTGTTTCAGAAAAAACTGATGCATGCAAAGTTCTGAGGAGAATCTAAAAAGTGATTGAATTCTTGTCTTTTGCCCAATTTGGTCTTGTGCTCGATTTTTGCACGTGGAGTGAAAAATACGGAGTTATTCCTTGGGTATATCATCAAGTTTTTCTTGAGACTTAAAAATTCACGAAAGGAAGCATAGGGCCGAAATCTTTAAAGAGGCGGTTTAAAACTTCATTGCTTTTTCTTTTGATGAATTGAATGGCTTGAAAAGAACTTAGAGTACTGATGAATTGAATGGCTTGAAAACAACTTAGAGTACTTTGCTGTAATTCTACCATGGAAATTTTTTGATATTTTGCTAAATTTCAAAATGGCGGCATTTATTATATCTGAGGCTGTGACGTCAGCAAATTTCTAAATCGTATACCAGAAGAGCAACAGCTTTCTGCTTGCCACAATATTGTAGTCCTTCACAAAGTATGGTTTTTGGAAGATGGTATCTTTTTTCCTCTATTGATTTAGGATGTACGATGATTTTATTTTTTTCAAACCTTTCCATTCATTCTTTCAATGAAAAGAACACACGGCCGTTTTGAAAAAATAAAGATATAAACAAATGTCCACGGTAGAATTACAGCAAAGTACCCTTAGTTCCTTCCAATCCATTCGATTCAAAGAGAAAGGTAATATAAGTTTTGATTTTCTTTCAAAAGATTTGAAGACTTTGCTATGAAGGGTAATTCGTAGGAAGAGCAAACTAATCAAGCTGACGACTGTGTAGCCAGAACGGTCAGGTGGACAGGGTTTAAGCCCAGTTCGAGCCCCATCACTTGAGTGTCATGACAAGCGGTCACGGACTCGATTAGGCCTTCTCTAGTTCTGCGATCCCAGCACTTGGCGCTAAAAACAGCAAATTGACCTTCACTTTCAGCAATGTGTATTGGAATAGGAAAAAAGCTATTTTGAAGTTGTGCATCGCTAATCATTTGTTCACAAATTAATTGATTCATGCTTTACTATTTGTCTTACAGAAGCACACATCAGCCTCCTCCGCCATCTACCATACCTTTACCACCGGTTTCTTGGAGATCCGTCGCTGAGGATGTTGGGTATATGTCTGCAGAACCAAGTCCAACACAGGTATGCATTAGGAAATACACCATTCAGTTTCTTAGAAACAGATTTACTTTTGAAGTGCAAAATTCGCATGGTTGGCGTGAGGGTTTCTGTTGCTGTTGTGTCATTAGAACATTCGACAAATCTCTACAAAATGTGGAAAAATATTCCTGTCTCTTGTGTAGCATAGCTAAAAGTTATATAATCGTGAAAATATTTGAACATGATATCTGAGAGCTAACCAATTGAGTGAAAATGTACTGGTTAACCAACTAATTTTGAAAATCACCAACACTTATTGATCTTAAAAATTCTTTGTGCATTTGTGTGCTGTGCCAAATTTATTTCTGTTGTATTGCAAAGTTTAGAACTGAATTTCATTTCGTAGAAATCTCTACGTACTAAACAGCATGCAACGAAGGACAATTTTGAAAAGTTGGGTAGATAAAACTGTCGACTAAAAATTCGTAGTTCCTTGAAAAGATCTGTTGTCGTGTTGGACTAAAACTTACGTATAGAATTGTGAGATATAAGTCTTTGGCTGAAAAGATGCATCTGCTGTAAAATACTTCTGCTAAAATATTGTCAGTATAAACAGAACCAAAATTTGATGATTTTGCAAAAAGTTTACAGTTTGTGAAGCATACTGTCGTGGGAAATTTTATATCAATTTGAAACTCTAGTTTCGTACTTTTTGCATGTTTTCTTTTTTTATACAGATATTCCATTAAAAATTTACAAGACATTTTCTAGTTACAATACATACAAACTACGCTACAATACTACAGATATGATACTATGGGGAGCAAAATACTATGTCTACCTCTGGCCAATACATGAAATAAGTAAGAATTACATAAACTGCGCTTAACTGCTACTGCTACAATAAAAGGGAATTTACGATTTGCGAAATGTTTCTTTCCGAGGCAGTTTAAAGAAATTCTAACTGAAAGTTATTGAATGAATAATATTTCCTCCTTAGCATCTGAGCCACAGCCCCGCTAGACTTGGACATGCATGGGGCAGACCAGGTGACAACAGCAACCCAATCAAACCCCACGTTGGGCCAATTTGTGCACCAAGTCATTGGAGCATGTGGAACACGTTCACTGTGCCACCATGGCAACTGCATATGCCAAGAACCAAAACATCACCATTCAGTAACAATGAAAGTTACGCTTCAAAGCACACACTTGGACCGGATATAAAACCTCAGTTAGGAGATGTGATTGGCAAATCGCCTATCTATGTACAAGACAGCCCAAGCCCACAACCAAGCATCATAACCATTTCCAGTTCAAGTGACGAAGGAGAGCGCGAGGATCAGGGATTGCATTGTGGAGTATTTGCGGCTTCAAAAACGAAAGTAGAAGTGCCAAGCCCTGAAAACATAGACGATAATGGCATTCAGAGTAGCCTTATGCAGTCACCAAGTCCTGTTTATCCAAGTGTTGTCCCTGTCAACATGTCCCACTCTGTCAACATGTCCCATTCTGTCAACATGTCCCACTATAATCCACAAGTTCGGACATCGCCCCAGCGGTCCCTCATGCCGCACAGTATTACTTCTTTGATACAGCCAAAAACAAGCCCAGGACATCATCGACCATGTTGTCAGCAGCCACAAGGAGCAGTTGGAGAATTGCCAACGAATTTGTGTTATTTACATGTGCCAGTGACTGTCGCCCGTGTGGAACGTAGTACCCCTGATGTTGCGAACTTAGGCTCGCCAAATCATGGGGCTGCTGTGAATCACCTTTATCCATTCAGAAGGCAAGGGATGAGCGGCTTGATCCCGCAACTGCCCTCCAGCCAGACGGCCTTCAGCCCCGTTTGTGCAGTTGTTTCAACAGCAGCTGCCAGCCCACCGTCTCGCGTCCAGCTACTTCACCCGTGTTTTCTATCTGCTCCTTCTAATACATACCCACAAAACTCAGTCCTGTACCCACACATGNGGGTGTCAGGACACCCATTAAGTAATTAATAAATAAACATTTACTTACCTTGTTTTGTTTGTTGTTGTCTTCTTTGTTTTGTATCTCCCTGCCTTGTTGTGAGCTTTATCGTTTCAAACGCCTAAATTAAATTAGGCCAACTGCGTTTTCGAACTTAACTCCCTTGTATTCCTGTGTGTATGTGCGCCTTCGCAGAAGAAAGGGTTTTAAACCGCAAGCCAACAAAGAAAACTTACGGGAGAGCAATCACCATTGTTCTCCATCGTTGACTGCGCGACACTTTTTTGCTTCGCAATAGAGGTTGAGAAGTGCCAGTGACTGTCGCCCGTGTGGAACGTAGTACCCCTGATGTTGCGAACTTAGGCTCGCCAAATCATGGGGCTGCTGTGAATCACCTTTATCCATTCAGAAGGCAAGGGATGAGCGGCTTGATCCCGCAACTGCCCTCCAGCCAGACGGCCTTCAGCCCCGTTTGTGCAGTTGTTTCAACAGCAGCTGCCAGCCCACCGTCTCGCGTCCAGCTACTTCACCCGTGTTTTCTATCTGCTCCTTCTAATACATACCCACAAAACTCAGTCCTGTACCCACACATGCAGCCGGCAGTACAGCATACGACTGCAGGAGACCCATGTGCTCAAGGTGGGTATTTGATGACCCCGGCAATGAACGGCATTTCACAAGCACACACTTGTAATTCTGTTGTAACAGACAATGGTATGATGAGATTAGGGAGACATGCACAATTACATTCCTCGCCATATTCCGCTGCGCAGCTGTCTCCGCAGAGGCGTGTGCATCACATCAGCTACGCAGGCTCTGTATTAAACCACCCCACGTATCAACCAGTTGAGCCTTCCAGCGCTTATCTGGCATACACATATTACGGAGCACACAGGCTATAAGATGGACTGCTATACGGCTTGTATCATTTGTTGCCATAAAGTAACAGAAATCAGTCCGCAGATTATTATGATGCTGTAGTTGATATAGACATCCATCAGTCCGCAGATTATTATGGTACAGTAGCCGATATAGACATACATCAGTCTGCAGATTAGATATTGCATTAGGTGATTTAGACAGTGTTTGATGCTTTCTGTTCAATGTTTTACCCGATTAGATGATTTTAATGATAAATTTTAATTTGGTCGTAATTCACTCATAGGTGTGAGAAGTATATCGATTGACTTTGAGGTTTGATTCCTGATTGGGCACGTTTGCCTTTATTAGTGTGTCTTAATTGTAGTCATAAATTTCTGAGTTTCTAGTTTTAAAATTTGTATAACCAGATTACTATATTGAAATGATTTTATTGCACCTTTGTTTTTGAAAGTGGTTTAAGGTTACAACAAGGCAAGTTTTATTTGCTGGCTGGCTAAGTAATGCTTGGTGGAAGGGCACTTGTTTCCGTGCGCTGATTGGTTGGATTCTTCAGCAGGCCTAATATTGGGCGTGTCAAAAATGTATCCGTTGTTTAAAGCACTTTTACTGCATAAAGCATCCAACCAATTTATGAATTTGAAGTCATTGTCTGAGTGAGGCCTTACCTTAATTTTGAGAATTTATTCATAAGTTACGACGCACTATTTTCCTGTTCTGACGAAGACTTCCCAAATTAGCTCAATTTATTTCATTTTTCATTCATTAATAGGCAAAAAGTTTTTCTGTTGCAGTGTAACCATGATGTCAAGGCACCAGAAGAAATTGTTGATCGCGCAGTGCTTTTCGGACTCTTTGAGCAAATCATTGGTGTGATTTTTAGCTAATTACTGTTTTCAGCATTGAATAACGCATTGTATAAAATTGCTACAAAAATCTCAGAAATTAAGTTCAAGGCTCAATGAGACAAAGGATTTTAGGTTTTGCAAATTTCCATCATGAGTTTATCAATATGATTTTTGCACGGTGGTTGAATTTGTTTGCACCCGGTAGATTAGAGGTTAAGGTACTAGGTTTTAACTAGCGAAACCGCATCACATACCGGGTGAGCAAAAAAAATAACACGCATGACGTTTGAAAAGTTACTGCTCCCTGAATATCAAAGCAGTAACATTTGCAAATGTCTCATTTAATAGCTGATGTCTTTAAATAGATATTAAAATTGACCTGACTGAAATCAGTCACTCGGTTCTGCAATTATGAGTGATCCTCTCGAGAAGGCTCCTTCAAAACTATCACAAACACGGCTAAAAATGATGATCGGATTTTGACAGATATCCTGCCTTAACAGCAATGCCTTGAACACTTTTCATATATGTGCTATCCTCTTGGGAGGATGGAATCTTGAATAAATTTGTTGCAGTAGTGGAGATGACTCTCTCATTCTCTCAAAGGAATAATATTTGTTAAGAAGGGTTCAAGTCATAGCTGTAAAGCAGAAAGATTAACGAAATTTAGTCGTGATTTTAAGCCGTTTTTCAAGGTTTTTGAAGGGACTTTTTCGAGATAATTGCTTATAAAATCGGAACAGAGTGACCGATTTCAGCCTAGAAAAATTCTGAACTTAATTGAACATGTCGGCTATTGAATAAGATATTAAAATCTGCTATTGCTTTCATATTCAGGAAACGGTAGCCTTTCAAACAGCGTGCATTTTTCTGACTCACCCGGTGCAAGATTCCTTTGCAAAACGGATTTACTAACAGCATCGCTAATGGGCAGAAAAACGAAACAAATTTGAGATCCATATCAGTTTGGTATATATGCCTAGCGTAGTTCAACGTGTGTCCCATTAAAAGTTCCTTCGTTTGCGGAGTTGCTGTGGAGGAGCTGTAATTTAGATATCTGCATATTTACTTGATTCAGAAGGAAGAGGCTTCAACTTGAATTTTGATATAT
>REGM01000148.1:600913-628371 GCA_004194415.1 Aurelia aurita | reverse complement strand
TGACAACTGTAATAGCTTTAAAAACAAGACTGCACAATGGGAAGGGCTAAAATGCAACTGTAATGCCTGTCGTTTTATTGTAAATAATGTATACACCGTGTAAATAAAAAATAAAAATAAAATGAAATCATACATATTCTTTTGTTTATTTAATTTGGTTATGATTCAGTTGATTGTAAATATTCGAATTAGATTAGTTTCTTTTTTATTTATAATTAAGAAGCTATTGTATTGAATATTCGAATTAAAATAAGTTGACAACAACAACAACACGAAAAACGAATTCAGGTGATATTGAATGCGAGCGAAGCGAGCCGAACTACGAGACCGGGAATTCATTTTTTGGAGAAAAAAATTCGGACCACACCCTTTACATTGCTGGAAAATGCATCTTTCATAGAAAATTCATAGTTGAATGGAGAAAGGATTGCGATCGAAAAAAAGCGTCACAAGGAAATTTTTGAAAATACAGCTTCAAAATTGTACAGAAACAGCTCTTTTTTGTCAAATCATCTCATCCACTAAATATAACTACACTTCTTTAATAATTTTGCAATTTACAGCGTTTCTTAACAAACTAAGGTTGCAATGACAGCGTTTTTCCATTCATTTTAAGACTCGGGGCCCCTTATTGGCCCCAAGTTTTCAGTGCACATCAACAGGTTGCTCTTCTACGTTAATAGATTAGTACTTTATTACTTTATTGAAAACTTTAAGGGGCCCCCACAGCTCGGGGGCCCTTAGGAGTTGTTCTAGCCCCAACTACCGTGCGTTACGCCACTGAAACCCCATCTGCTTTACAAAGGGACTGCACATGCTAGAACCAAACAGGGTCACACAAATGTAAAAACCATTTTTGTTTCAGTTGAAATTTAAAGAAATTCCATCAACTTTTCAAGAAAATATACTCACCATAAACTAAAGAGATCTTGAGGAACACATTTGTGTAATTTTTCCAAGTCTAACTTGTAGTTTGGCCATTCCAACTCTACCATTCCATTCCATTCCACCACTCTATTCCATCACTCCATGTTATACAGATTTGTCCCCACAACTGGCACCAATTACAGCCAATTACATTACTTAACTGATGTCTGCCCACACTGTCTCCTATCATGCTTTTTGGATCTGTCGAAATGTACAGAAATACTATGAAATTTTCAAAAAAATGTATGCAAAATATACCAAGAAGACCTTGAGGAACACATTGGTGTAATTTTTTCTAAACTGACCAGTAGTTTGGCTATCCCATCTCTACCATTCCATTCCATCATTCCATTCCATCAATCCATTTTATACAAATTTGTCCCCACAACTGGCACCAATTACAGCCAATTACATTACTTAACTGATGTCTGCCCACACTGTCTCCTATCATGCTTGTTGTTTCTGTCGAAATTTACAGAAATACTATTAAATTTTCAAGAAAATGTATGCAAAATAAACCAAGGAGATCTCGAGGAACACATTTGTGTAATTTTTTTCTAAACCAACCAGTAGTTTGGCTATTCCATCTCTACCACTCCATCATTCAATCTCATTATTCTATTCCATCATTCCATTCCATCATTCCACACTCCATGTTTTACAGATAGCCCTGAAAGAGGAACAAGGAAGCAGGGGAAGGCTAGCGTTAGAAGAAAGCAAGCCTTTCTGCCAATTTATTGATGTTATGGCATACACTACTCGCCAAAATACTTGCTATTGTAACTGTACCAAGTTGTATTGAATTCTGACGAGTCCAAGACAGTTTCGGAGGGTGAAGGGGGTGGAAAACCCCCCCCCCCACAAATGGTAGCTTGAATAAAGCCCATATGGATTTGATTTAACAATTTCAATGAAGACTTTGCATCTGTAGCTCTGTCTTCGCAGATATATGCCTTAGAATTTTCTACCCCCAAAATATTTTACTCCTTATCTAAATCTTCCGAAATATGAATCATTTTCTAAAATATTACTGCTATCCTTTGAAGTATCTGCTCTCTGTTCTCCAAACAAAGGTAAATAATGGCCTAAAGCTCTCAAACAATTATTCACAAGCATACATGTCCCTTCAGAGTTCAAATGTAAGTTGCAGCGAGCCACAGGGTCAAAAGAGCAGCCTAGGCAAGGGAAGGCGACTGTGGAAGAAGCAAATTTCCAGGAAGTTTTGGCAAAATTGCTCATAATTAACTATTCTTCATACATGCCAAGTGGCTTCTTTGATTTTACAATGTTATGAGGAATAGAATTCTTCAATCATACGTAAAAATCAATGAACTGAATTTCCAAGAGAGATTCAAGAGAGATTACCTTTCTTATGCAGTAACAATTTATTTCTGGCTATAGAACTTCCAGTCACAATGTTGAATGGTCTTGTACAAACACTTGTACGGCAGTTTGATCACCCAACAATGAGCTGCTGGGGCTCCAGCTCCTCTCTAATAACTTGACACAAATATAAACGCACCCCAACCATTAACCAATTATGCTAACAATTTGGCAATGGTGAAACTTTAAGTACATTTAAAAGAACATTCAAAAGAACTTTCCTTTACTTTTCAGATTTTAAACAAGAAATATTGTCCAAAAGTTGTGAAAATAAAAGTTATTGTTCTTTTACAAGTACTTATTTTATCCTTCCAGCAATGGGCGTTTCCCTATCTTGATTTAAAAAGGTCATTTTTCAGTGGAGTAAAAGGGCGTGGACCTAAAAAAATTCCTGATTGGCTTTGCCCCCCCCCCTAAGCCCCATATTTCGCCTCAATCAGCGTGGGGAGTTTGCAATTGCGCCCTCTGTGCATAGGATTACGAGCCAGTTTTGGCCAGATTTGCCACCGTAACTGTCAGCTGATTACAGAGATATCATCAAAATATAGAAAAGGGTCCGAGCTGCACTTATTCAACTTTGTTAAGGAACTAGTATTACATTCCGTCATTTCGTTCTGTAGTTTCGTGATTCCATTCCTTCGTTTCGTAATTCTGTGGTTGACAGACTGCCATTATTGAGAGCTGAGCAAATATGATTTGTGAGTTGTCAATCCATAGCCATTTATTTTGAGCCAAATGATGCTAAGAGAAACACCTGACAAAAATAACTGCAAATGTCTGGAGAAGACGATGAAATCTATTACTGAGGTACTACAAAACAAACAGGGGTACCAGAGTGTTTCTCAAACGTACTGACTTTATGCTATGTAACTGTACAAGTTGTGGAACCTTGTGAGAATTTGAAAAGTTGAAAGCTGACACTGTCATCCAAGGGGGCTAGAGAACCTTCATTTGGACGGAGGGATTGTCGTTGCCAGTCAGTTTGAAGAACACGACCCACTTTCGAGTGCAAAAATATGCCTTCGTACCCATGATAAGGAATTTTTGCTGAAAACTACCCATTTTTGTTGATGATGATAATTTTCAGTCTAAAGGGCCCGTGGATTTCGGTTGCAAAACCTCCTCATAAGTACATACCCGTACTCAAAATATTTTATGAACCTCCTGGGGTAGCCAATGATATCTAAATAATTCACAAGGAACAAAGTTGTGGTTACAAAGTTGTGGTTAATGCTTATTTGTGCAATTCGCATCAAGTTCCTAAAGACTTTACTTTTGTGGACCATATGCCTCGTTTCGTTGCAATGCAGTACAGTCTTTGAAAAAAGTTGAGAAATCAACTAAGACCCTAACTGAGAGCAGCACTTTCTTAACAATATTAACAACTGGTTTCTTGCTGCTTTAGATTGATCAACAATGAACATCACAACTGAAGCTGATAACTTATTAAGTATTGCTTTGTTGGTTGTTGATGTTATTCCAAGGCATCTGCGACAACAGTAACTCACAGGCAGCATATACTTGATAGTATTAACAAATACTTCTTTTGTTGCTTTAGATCGATCAACAATGAACATATCAACTGAAAGAACTTCTTTTGCGTTGCTTTATTGATTGTTGATTTTATTCTAAGGCACCTACTTCTTAAGTATTTCTTTGTTGGTTGTCGATGTTTTTCCAAGGCATCTGTGACAACACTTACTTCATGCAGCACTTACTTAACAATATTTGCAGATAGTTCTTTCGTTGCTTTAGATCAATCAACAATGGACATCATAACTGAAGGAGAGAACTTCTTTTCTGTGGGTTTGTTGATTGTTGATTTTATCCCAAGGAATCTACGACAACACTTACTTCATGCAGCATTTACTTCACAATATTAACAAATAATTCGTTTGTTGCTTTAGATCGATCAGCAATGAACATATCAACTGAAATAGAGAACTTCTTTCATGTGGCTGTATTGATTGTTGATTTTAATCCAATGCATCTACGACAACATTTACTTCATGCAGCATTTACTTGACAATATTAACAAATAGTTCTTTTGTTGCCTTAGATCAATCAACAATGAACATCTCGACTGAAACAGAGAACTTCTTTCGTGTGGCTCATCTCGTCGTGGATGTCATTCCGAGGCATTTACGACAACTGTTCAAAGATGGCTGGAACAAACTGTTTCCACATATTCCCTGGGCCGAAAATGCCACGAGTGGCCAACATTTTATGACAAAGATGCAAAATATGAAAACGCAATTAAANACTGAATTAGAGAACTTCTTTCCTGTGGCTTTATTGATTGTTGATTTTAATCCAATGCATCTACGACAACATTTACTTCATGCAGCATTTACTTGACAATATTAACAAATAGTTCTTTTGTTGCCTTAGATCAATCAACAATGAACATCTCGACTGAAACAGAGAACTTCTTTCGTGTGGCTCATCTCGTCGTGGATGTCATTCCGAGGCATTTACGACAACTGTTCAAAGATGGCTGGAACAAACTGTTTCCACATATTCCCTGGGCCGAAAATGCCACGAGTGGCCAACATTTTATGACAAAGATGCAAAATATGAAAACGCAATTAAAAGACAAAAACATGCTTTGCAGCATTAAGAATGGCAACACAAGCGACTGGGACTGCACGACAATTTTCTTCGCAATTTTATACTCACGTGTGCCAATCATTGATGCACCAAAGAAGGTCGATGTTGATAAGATTCGTATGGTGCGAAATAGTTATTTCGGTCATGTGACGTCATCGCAGTTGCCCAAGAAGGAGTTTGATGATTTGATTACAAATCTGACACAGATCTTTACTGCCCTTGGCTTAGACGCAAATGATATCATAGATGTTCAAAATAAGACCCTGGAAACATTGGATCTTAAAAGTTTAGAAGAACAGCTGAAAGCAGAAAAAGAAAGGAATGATGAATTGAATGACAGACTCAGTCTTGTCGAGGGAAAGGTAGGTTTAATGTTCTCATTTCCTAAAATAGAATTTATTAGCCTTTGCTGAAATGTATCATGAAAGATGCAACAATTTTATTTCATTTAGCAATAATTTTGTAGTAAAAAAGAAAATTTATGAAATTTATCATTCTTTTTCAGAAAGAAGCATTCTCTCTTAAAGTTGTTTTGAACAAAGCTTACATAATCACTAAGACATTTTGATAGCATTTCTCTAAGCCCTAAATTTTTAATAACAGTGAGCTTGACCATCCTTTAGTCGGGAGAACAAATGACAAATGTAAGTCTCGTGCAGGGCTGGAAAAATGGTATTTCTTCCTGGCAGCAAAAACAAAAAATCAGAATTTCCTGCGAAACATTGTCGAAATTTCTTGCAAGTAGGATTTATAAGATGTTTCAGTGGCATATCATATTTCTTCTAGCATCCCTAAATTCTATCCAAAATGAACTTGCATACTGTAACAAAGAAATAGCTTTCTATGCATATTTTAACAATTGTAACACTATAATTACATTCCTACTTGAAAAACAGCTTATCGAATTGATTAAGTAGGAGATTTGATTAAGGGTGTTTTAATAGTATTGTAGTAATTAAAGTGTTAGAATTCAGCAGACTTTTGCTTGTAAACACACAAATTGATCAAGACTAAAAATGTATCACATCTTTTTCAACGAAGCAAAAACTAGATTAACAAAGACAGGAAGACTTTCCAAGTCTACAAATGCGTACTAAACGACAACAGCAACAACGCTTAAATCGTCCAATCAGAGTTCACCATTACAAATCTATTGTTTCTTAACCAATCAGAGTTAATCACTATTTTCATATTGTCTCTGATATGGGGGTAACACAAAATGCTATAACTTCAAACCTAAATCATAATATTTCTATAACAATAAGTTTTGGGGAAAAGTTAAACATTTTGAAAAATCGTCAAATCCTGATCTTGAAAATTTCTTCATTAACTTTTGTGTCAAGGAGCAAATTATTTTTGGACGTATTGCAAAGTCTTGAAATGGCTTTAAATTTGTGGGAATTTGTGCTTTTAGCATACTACAAATTCACAAGGAATGATTATCAAATTGAATTTCTGTCTCGCAATACCACATATATTGGTTTCCTATGTCCTTAAGCTCTTATACTAGGAAGACTCCAAACTTCATATAAAATCACAAGAAATAGCTCTTTCGCTAAAAATACGATAGTTTGTCAAATTCTATTGCTCAAAAAATGCTTTTTTCATGCCGAAATATTTTCCTGTTTCTCCCAAGAAAGAAATAACAACTATCTATTAAATATATTTGGTCTTTGATACAAATACGCAACAAGAAAATTACAGATTATATCAGGGGAGTCACAAAAATGCATGCCGTGTCGAAGGCTGCCGTTCCCTAAACAAAGCTATAATATATTTTGACGGTTTACTGTATGGACTAATTTTATAATTTTCCCTGGCTGAAATCGGTCACTCAGTTCAGATTTTAAGAGAGATTTTCTGGAGATGTTTCTTCTGAAAACCTTGAAAAGCGGCCTAAAATCACGATCAAATTCCCTAATATTTCTGCCTCACAACGATGACTTTAACACGCTTTAGCATGTGTTATTCTCTTGGGAGAATGAAAAATCATCCCTACTAGTGTAACAAATCTATTCAAGGGATTCCATCCTCTCAAGATATATTGTAAGGCAGGCAAGTGTCAGGAAAACCGAATAAATTTTGATCGTCATTTTCACTCGTTTTCGCAGGTTTTTGAAAGGGGCTTTCTGCAGAAAATCTCCCACAGCCACGGGAAGACATGACCGATTAAAACCAGGTGAAGTTCTGAAACTAATTGAACATATCGGCTATGCAACAAGACAATTTTCCATATCATTCCTTTGATATTCAGGAGTAGCATTTTTTTCTAACGCTGTGCGTTTTTTTACTCTCCCAGTATAGTGAAAGTTTGGTGATTTTTCAACAATTTTCACTTTTTATTATGTCACCCAGAAGTAAAAGATGTCATCCAAAAAGAAAGAATGTAGTTGGCAAATGAGAAATAGAAACAGGAAATAAACTCTCTATTAGCATTTCTGAGAATATGCCAGAAATTTCCTGCGAATTGATGACAAATTTCCTGCCAAATATTTTCATCAAAAATTGCCTGGCAGCGACAGGTGTAATTTAAGGAATTTGGAACTATGGAATTCAGGAATCCGGAATCACGGAACTATGGAATTACGGAATTCGGAACTGCGGAATTGCGGAACTAAGTCACAGGTATAATGGCTAAGCCATGAAATGTTGTGGCATAGCTTCTTTCAAAACACAACTGGGTATAAATCTTGCTTTGCATCTTTTGGTATTATCAGAAAAGATTCTGACAACGAAGTACACACAGTTATTGTTTTGGTGTCCAAGATTATCTAAAGATTCATCATAGACAAAATATTCAGTTATTTCTGTTTCAAATACCGTCGATATTTGCTTGCATTAAGCATTAATCTTGTAGTTGTAGTGTACCCCATCTAATGTTAATGTACCCCATTAATGTTAGTATGTTATCTTGCAGTTGTAGTGAAGTTATGTTGCGAGAAATGCAAACCATTGTTTGTATTTTTCGTATTTATACCTGGGTGTCTGTCTCAATACGATGTATCGGCCTTTGAAATACTACCAACAATTGAAAATTCAGTCTCTGTTGAATTTCCTTTCTGATTTGTTGCATGAAAGATCATATTAGGTTTAGGAAAATAGGTTACCCCATTAGCGGCTTCCAAAATGGAATTCTGAAGTTTTATTAGGTACCTGATTTTGAAACCCACTACGAAATTGCGCAGAATTTTAAACAGATCTATCTTTTCGTCTCTTCAAATTCTTTAACATCATGTACCTATCAAAATCCAACGTGAAATCATAAAATTAAAAATCCTGGGCAAGATGCATGGGGTTTCAAGCTATCATTTCAAAGTCTTACACAAAATTTGGCTCAATTTTTATTAATGCTAAAAATAATTTGGCCTTTGGTCTGCTTTGATACAACTAAAACGGAAGAAATTTAAAGAGAAATAGCAACACCAAATTTTGCGAATTTTTCAAACGTGGATACATCATTTTGGGACACCCGGTACTTTCTGTATCGAATGATTAAATCTTCGAGAAATAAACAGCTCTGTCATGCACTACTTATCAGAGAAATTCTATAAAAAGTAACTCATTGTTTAGGAACTATCTGCTTTGCAGGAACTAGGCAATTTGAAGAATGACATATTTGGTCAAAATCATTTGTCAAAAGATGCCCCTTTTAACAAACATGGATTTCTTGAAGATAGTGCAAAATATACAGTTTATAGAGTATCCTTTTAAATCTTCCCCCTAAATTGTATCCTGAAATATTTATCTTTGGCCCATAAAATATATAGAGAGTTTGTGTTCCGCAATTTATACCTGTGACTCAGTTCCGTAATTCCGCAGTTCCGAATTCCGTAATTCCATAGTTCCGTGATTCCGGATTCCTGAATTCCGTAGTTCCGGATTCCTTAAATTACACCCGTCGGCCTGGCAGCGCCGCTGCCGGACATTTTCTGGCCCTGGTCTCATGCATGTAATGTGTATTTGCTGCTTAGTCAAGTTACTGTGTAGGTTACTGATGAATTATTCTAATGCTAGCAACTAGGTCGGCAGTAATAAAACTGTTGAAAAATCCTTTAAAGTTTTTTCTCCAGAAGTCAAGAATAAAGTTTTATGTGAATTAAGTGAAATAAGGTTTCACATACCGGTTAAGTCAGAGAACCGTATCACTGGTTGAGAAGTTACAGTGCCAAATCCATAACATTTTTAGCTCTTCGTTTCAGTTGGGCTTTGATGTAACTTAGAGATTTTTTCATAATTTTTGGATTCTTTACTTTGGATAAATAAAGAATAAATAAAGAATAGAAGGCATGTGCCAGTTCGGCAAACACTGTACAATATTTTGGGACAACTGGAATTTAAAAATTGATTTACTTATTGTCAAGCAAAGTTTGGAAATATTCTTATCCCTTTCTTGAAACTTGAGTTTCTTGTGTTTGTATTATACAATGATTTTTTAGTGCGTCTCACATAATTGTTTTTGGCACAGTTGTGGATACTTAGTGAGTCGGACAAAAGTTTCTGTTTTTGAAAAATCTACAAAATTTGGTTTTGCTGTCTTTAGATGTTTTTTCTCTCGAATGTATCGAGGGCCGAATGATTTTTAGCCAATTACCACAATTAAGTTAAAGGGAATCTAAGAATATATAAGTGACTTGAGCCACTTGCGGTCAAATTCTAGCCTGTCAGATATCCGCATCTCCTGTAGACATAGATCAGCTACCCGAATAAGGTTCTCCTTAGAATTAATTTGCAAATAGTGGGGAAATCTTGAGCTAGACAAAAACAGTAAGTTTTTATGTTGCAAGGTGCGCCCTTCTTCTCGCGAAACATGTTATTCTTCGTTGCAAACTTCATATGATGTGTTAACTGCTGCTAGTAATGTCAAGCCTAGTTTTTCATTTTGTTATTCTACAGGTTAATACTATTGAAGAGAGAGCCAGTGAACGAGGTGCAGCCTTAAAAGACTTGCAATTGGAAAGCGGACAACATACCAAAGTCTTGTCGAAATTTTCCACGGATTTTGCAGGCTTGGAAGTGAAGAGCAGTGAACACACCAAAACTTTGTCTCAACACACAGACTCTCTCGATGATCTGCAAATCAAGAGCAGACAACACTCCGCAGCATTGGCAGATCTCAGCCAGCAAGTGGTCAGTAGCTATCTTTCTATTTGTTTGCATATAATAGTGTTGTAGCCCTTTATAAAGCATAATCTCTAGGTCCTTCACACAGCTAGCTTTGAGTAATTAGCAGGTATGCCAGAAAAACGGTCCCACTTTTGACTGGCCATGATAAATCGTAGATTAGCCCTATGTTGAAGATTTGATCTTTGGCTAAAATCCTCAATAGACCATTTCGCAAAAGAGAAAAGAGACTGAGGAGAGCGCAATCAATTCCGACAGCCTTAGTAACAGTTGGAAATCCTTGTATTTATTTACTATTTCCAAGAGTTATATGGTATTTGTTTACCATGGTAAGTGCTTTCCTAGCATTATTCAGTTGTTTTATCATCATTTCGCCCATTTCTGAGTATACTTAGAGCCATTTTAGTTGACGTATTTTCCTTCGAGTTTGAGGCGGCTTGGGTTTAGGCCAAGCTGGCTTCTGATGAAGTTTAGCTCTTTACCGGAGTAATTAGCAGTTATTTTGCAATACAACTCAACAACAAGCAATGTTTAGAATCCTATAAAGCACAATAATGAAACTGTGTATCGTTTAGCCCTAATATACAAACCATAATAGGCNCCCAGCATTATTCAGTTGTTTTATCATCATTTCGCCCATTTCTGAGTATACTTAGAGCCATTTTAGTTGACGTATTTTCCTTCGAGTTTGAGGCGGCTTGGGTTTAGGCCAAGCTGGCTTCTGATGAAGTTTAGCTCTTTACCGGAGTAATTAGCAGTTATTTTGCAATACAACTCAACAACAAGCAATGTTTAGAATCCTATAAAGCACAATAATGAAACTGTGTATCGTTTAGCCCTAATATACAAACCATAATAGGCCTAACTGAGCTCCTTGTCAAGGACTTCGACCGCTTCAAACTCGAAGGAAAGCAACTCAACTAAAATGGCTCAAAGTATTCTCAGAAATGCGCGAAATGATGATAAAACGACTCAATAATGCTGGAAAATCACTTACCATACTAAAACCTGCCAAATGACTCTTGGAGAAAGTAAATAAATAGAAAATGATTCGAGCTTGTGCAGCAACACAACTGTGCCACACCGATTTCAGTTGATACTGCAGAGGAGAGGATTCCCCAGATTTCCAACTGTTACTAAGGCTGTCGGAATTGATTGCGCTCTCCTCAGTCTCTTTTCTCTTTTGCGAAATGGTCTGTTGTACTTGGCGATTTTTTGCTGATTTTGGACAGGATGCTTCCCGAGATTTAAGCAACTTCTTGAAAATTCTTGATCTTGAATCAGCCTCGTTTCTGCTCTGTCGAATCAGCCTGCATGAATCTGAAATTGCCAATCACATTCCATTGACTGAACAAATTAGGAATTCAAAAAGTCTCTGGAACTAAAACATTGATTGCTGATGTTCTGTCGTACGCGTGGTAGACTTGCTCAAAGTCTATTTCATGAAGTCCTTCCAACCGATCCCTTTCCCATAGTTCCCGGATCCGCCATTCCGTTACGGGACAAAGGGGAAAGAGAGAGAGAAATAGACTTGTATACTCTGTTGCTTATGAATTGTTAATGAGATACGGCTCATGCGAGTGATTGTGCTCGAAATGCGGGGGTATGTCTTCTATACAAAAGTCCAGGATATTTATGACTACAGAAAGACACTAAACACAGATCGTTATCTACACTATTGAATTGGAAATAAAGAGAGGCATCAGGTAGCCCCCTTACAATTTTCTGCATCAGGTAGCCCCTTTACAGTTATGATGTTGATTGGCCACTTAGAGACATCTGAGAATGCCGACGNTACGGGACAAAGGGGAAAGAGAGAGAGAAATAGACTTGTATACTCTGTTGCTTATGAATTGTTAATGAGATACGGCTCATGCGAGTGATTGTGCTCGAAATGCGGGGGTATGTCTTCTATACAAAAGTCCAGGATATTTATGACTACAGAAAGACACTAAACACAGATCGTTATCTACACTATTGAATTGGAAATAAAGAGAGGCATCAGGTAGCCCCCTTACAATTTTCTGCATCAGGTAGCCCCTTTACAGTTATGATGCTGATTGGCCACTTAGAGACATCTGAGAATGCCGACGGCGGACAGGATGCTGTCCGCCTCCAATTATAAAACAAAAGATATATCTCATTAATAATTCATAAGCAACGGAGTATACAAGTCTATTTCTCTCTCTCTTTCCCCTTTGTTCCGTAACGGAATGGCGGATCCGGGAACTATGGGAAAGGGATTGGTCGGAAGGACTTCATGAAATAGACTTGGGGCAAGTCTATATGAGTGGTCACTAGGTGCTTGCACAAGTCGAGCAATCTTTTCATCAATACAAAGACCTTTACATATTTTGTGATTCCAGTGAAGCATATTCATTGATATAAGTAACAGTCATTTTGCTTCTTAGGCCCTTTCTGGACCACTAATTTTTACTAAATCGATTGTCTGAAGAATGCTTACCATAAACAATGTTGTATAATCGAATCCCTATAGAATTTTGCAAGATATATAATTGGAACAGGATGCATGTTGGTAAGAGTTCATCACCACCGTCGTTAGCATAATATTGTTTGTTGTGACAATTTCTACAGATGTAAAATGTATTGATCGGACAATTTTTTCCCCTTAGAAAATCCGCAGAGACATCGACAAGTGTCAAGATCCAGTCAAAGGTAGGATATATTGGCAAGGAAAATAATAGGCCAATGGCTTGACTTTTGAAAGAGACTTGAGATCAAGAAAATATTATATTTCCAGTCATGGCTTATTTTAAGATCAAATATGGGTTGCTTTCAGGGCTATCTGTTTTTTTTTCAAAATGCAGAGAGAAGTTGCAGCTTTATTTCATTGTTGATTTGTGTTTATGGAATACGGTCCATCGTTGCCTTTCTAATGTTATTAAAAAGTTTCAAAACTACAATCTTGAGCAGGAATTAAATGGTCTCTTAAAGAATGTTGCTGATAAGAAAATTCTGAAGATTGAATCTAAGGTCGCTTTTGATGTTGATGATGTGAAGCCAGAGTTTATGTTTTCTTAAAAGAGAAATTGCACGAGGTAAATAAACAAAGTGGTACAGCACGAAGAATGTATGATATGATCAGCTCATATCTCATATATATATACCGGGTGTCCCAAAAGGAAGTATAAGCGTTTGAACAGTTTCTACGGAGGGGCATTATTTCGAAATTTGTTATTTGGCTTTTAAGATATAGATAAGATGTTTACTTGCAATTTGCGACCTCGTATGACCAAATCGGATTTGTATTCGTAGAGTAATTCACTTAAACAGGCAAAATTTCCCAGGCAGCGTAAGACAGATGGTTATTGAATTATGCTACTACTATCTATATGTAATCTGGAAGAGTTTTTGGGGCAGCTCAACAACACATCATTTTTTGTAAGTTTGTTGGGCTATTAAAATGAATTATATTTTCGCTAATAATTCAAAAGCCTAAATATTTCGTTTTTATGACTGAATAATCACAACTGAAACGAAACTTCCGTTGGTAGTAGAACACACTACCTGAGAAAGTTCCTTCAGTCCTGCAAAGTTACTCTGTGCACTGTTAAAGTGCGACTGCATCTTGTCCTATCATTTTTNAAATTCTGAAGATTGAATCTAAGGTCGCTTTTGATGTTGATGATGTGAAGCCAGAGTTTATGTTTTCTTAAAAGAGAAATTGCACGAGGTAAATAAACAAAGTGGTACAGCACGAAGAATGTATGATATGATCAGCTCATATCTCATATATATATACCGGGTGTCCCAAAAGGAAGTATAAGCGTTTGAACAGTTTCTACGGAGGGGCATTATTTCGAAATTTGTTATTTGGCTTTTAAGATATAGATAAGATGTTTACTTGCAATTTGCGACCTCGTATGACCAAATCGGATTTGTATTCGTAGATTAATTCACTTAAACAGGCAAAATTTCCCAGGCAGCCTAAGACGGATGGTTATTGAATTATGCTACTACTATCTATGCGTAATCTGGAAGAGTTTTTGGGGCAGCTCAACAACACATCATTTTTTGTAAGTTTGTTGGGCTATTAAAATGAATTATATTTTCGCTAATAATTCAAAAGCCTGAATATTTCGTTTTTATGATTGAATAATCACAACTGAAACGAAACTAATGTTGGAAGCTCCGTTGTTGGTGGTACCACCTGAGAAAGTTCCTTCAGTCCTACAAAGTTACTCCGTGAACTGTTAAAATGCGACTGCCTCTTTTCCTGTCATTCTTTTCTTATTAATATTATAGTTCAACTGGTCAACAAACTTTTACGAATAGAAAGTTTAATGGTTGATTTGCCTCAAAAACACTTTCAAATTACGCATAGATTGTAGTAGCAATATTCAATAGTCATCTGTCCTAGGCTGCCTCAGAACTTTGCGTGTTTAGTGAATTACTCCGCTAGTACTCAACCGATTTGAACATGCGAGGTCGCGAATTGCAAGTTAAGATCTCATCTATGTCATCACGTTATAATTCCGAAATGAGGTTCCTCCGCAGGAACTGTTCAAACGCTTATACTTGTTTTGGGACACCCTGTATACAAAAAATTGTACGAACTATCAGCTCACTTCTATAAATATCTAATCGAGAACAATCGTTGTAATTGCTCTCGGATCATTTTGTGGTGTTCCTTCCTTCAAACATTTTTGTACAAATTTCTTCGCTGCAAGCATCTTCCTAGAACAAGATCCGACGCAAGGCCTGCCATCCTGGTTTTTTCTGGATACAATTCTTCAAACAAACATACAGAGCTAGACAACCCAATAGCATTATTTGAATGCCAAATTCCTTGATTAATTTGCTAAAACTTGATTAATTTTGCAAAAGTTTCTTGGTGCTTAGCCTAAACACCTTTATTAACCATACCCATTGAATCAGTCTCTATTTCAACAATCAAAAGCTTTGATACTTAATTTTGTCAAAGTATTTTACAGATAACCCAGGATGAATAAGCAATCATGGAGGAAATAGGAAAGAACTGTACAACTGCTTCTTTTAATATATTCTGATCATTCACAAAACACAGTAGACAGAATCACTCGCTACAGAATCAAACAATCAAATATGTCCTAACAACTGTATCAATAAATCCTTATGCATCCTTTGTAGGTAGTGTTTCCTGGTGGCATTACCTACATGCTAAACTGTTTATGCTACATTCATCGCAAGTTAATTCTCTCCACAGAACCCAATCAAACCCATTTTACGAACATCAATATATATGGTGGAAATGTTGTAATTGGAGATGGAGGGACCATCCAGGAACAAGGTATCAAAGAATATTTCATTTATTCCTTCTCCACTTACTCGCCATAACAATTTTTATACTATGAAAGTACCACTACACACTACAAGAAAGCTCTAGTGATGAAATTGTGTTGATGATGCTGATGGCCAAGGATGTTAGTTCTTTTCTATTCTACCGGTTGAGTCAGAAAATGCGCGGCGTTTGATTGGCTAATGCCCCCTGAATAAGACAGCAATAATATTTGTTATTATTTTGTTGAATAGCCGAAATCTTACATGAATTGTTGGAATTTTCCTGGTTGAAAACGGCCACTTTTTTCAGAAAATATGAGGGATTTTTCCGGAATGCCCCCTTGAAATACCTTCAAAAGTAGACTAACATCGCGATCAAACTCTTACGCGATTTTGCCTTACAGCAATGACTTGCCGCTGCTTTGGCACGTTTTTTCCTCTTGCGTAGATGAGCATTATTTACAACAATCATTACTATAAGAACATTATTTAGGGGTTAGGGGGTATTGCGTTTTCCCAGGAGAATAACATGTGCTAATGCTAAGGAAAACCGACGAAATTGTGTGCCTTGTTTTCACTCGTTTTTGCAGGTGTTTGAAGGGGGTTTTCTGTAGCAAATCTCCCATAGCCATGGGAAGGAATAACCGATTAAAGCCAATCAAATGTCTAAATCTAATTAAACCTATTGGCTATGAAACAAGACATTTTTCAATATTATTTATTTTATATTAAGGGAGCATTATTCTTTCAAACACGGTGCGTTTTATTGACTCACGAGTACAAAGCACACGTCAAGTCTATCGGATAGTTGGCAAATTTCCTGTCTCCTGTGCTATGTGGTCTATAATGGAGGACTGTTTTTAACAATTGGTGGTTTCTTGATTGATTGATTGATTGATTGATTAATTGATTGAACAAACGAAGCTTGTGATTATGCCTTGCGACATTGCTCGTTTCCAGTGCGAGAATTGCTTAAAAGCTCTGTTTGATTGGGGAAAAGGACAGGCTAAAAAGCAGGATTTTTATGAGAATGTCATGGCCAGACAACCACTAATCAATTTGAATAAGACCTGATAGATTTGAATAACTTAGTCTGGGGATGGCGGTATCAGTTGAGTCGAAATGAGGGAGCAACATTGCACCACTCCATTTACAATTTTATCATTTGTGGAAACATTTGCAGTAAAGAATTTCATTAAATGTTTGGCAATCGCATAACTGACTGCTTTTTCCTTGCGGATTATTTCATAGTCGTTTTATAGAGTTACGGTCATGTTGGCTGGCGTGATGTACAACCACCGACCACACCGACCACATATCACCGACCACACTTACCACCGACCACCGACCGCACTTACCACCGACCACAACTGCCATCGACCACCGACCAAAAAAGCACCGACCACCGACCATAAAAACCACCCACCACCGACCAATAAGATATTTTCCCTTTAGGTTTCTCATATGTCCTTGGCGTCTTTTTCAAAATTTTACAAATAGGACGAAAGAAACCCCCGGCTAGTAGGCAGTTTCTTGAATTTTAGGACATTATTGCTACCAAGAGTTTCTTTTGAGTCTCTTAGATATTTGATATTCTAGAATAGATTTATTTTTGTTAAAAGGGCTTCAAAAGGTATATTTCTAATCAATGAGTTGCGAGTTACGAAATAAGAATCTAGCATATGAGTTATCATATATTTCGGGAGTTAAAAGTTGGAGTGAAAATATTCCACGAGTTCCCATTTATTTCAAATGTTCTCATTCCCAATGGAATTGTTAATATGCTCCATCCTGAGTCACATAAATCCTTAAGAGGGGCATGCACTCATTTTTTATAAGAAGCCGCTTATAAGAAAGTGTAGTTCTCTTCCATAAAATCTAGAAATTCTACGAGAACCGATCAGAGGTCAATTCGAAGTAAGAAACTTTTCAATTATTGGATATGAGAGGCATACATTCATTTTTTATAAGAAACTGCAGTCATCTTCCATAAAATCAAGAAATTCTACAAGAACCGGTCAAGGTCAATGCGAAGTGAGAAACTTTTCAATTATTGGATACGAGTTGCATAATGTTTTCAATCAAAAAGTATATTACATGAATTTTTGTATAAGAAACCGCTTATAAGAAACTCTCAAATCGCCAAAAAATAAGAAACTCCAGTACTAGGAAAAATTAAAAAATTAGTTTAAGGTAATGTGTCCATACAAGTAGGCCTCCCAGAGCAAGGCATGTGATCAACTAACATTTCTTTTCAATCACGCATTACAGCAATGTTCTCTTTTCATGTGATCAGTTTGAATATCAACCAATAATTTGCCGAGAATTTGATGGATGTTGACAGGCTGGGTATATGCTCACTCTCCTTCACAGAGGCTGTATTACTGAAGGACGGACCGCGCCGAAGGCGCAACGAGCGCGCAGCGCGAGGAAGGAGATTTTACTACAACAAGAAATAGAACTGGAAGCAAACACAGAACAATAAACGACGGAGAAAGACGAGATGTTAGAAGAAGAATACTGGAGCTTGGACGAATCTTAGGTTTGACTGATGTTGATGAATGGGCCTAGTATTTTGGTGGAAGGGTCGACTGAATGGGCCTAGTATTTTGGTGGAAGGAGTGAGAAGACAGGAGGGACATCATAACAGAGAGAACAACGATAAGAAAGAGAACGAAGGCTGTATATAACATTATTTGAATTATTTCTTCAATCATATGCTGTAACCTGTGCTCTGTCCGCCATTTTGAGTCGTGAAGAAACAACTGCAACAACGTCACTCGATTATTTGGCAGAGGCTCCCTTTCCTCCCCTTCCTCGCGCTGCGCGCTCGTTTCGCCCTCGGCGTGGATCATATCATCCGTCCTATCCAAGTCCTATCCATCCTCCGGTAATACAGCCTCTGCGAAGGAGAGTGGTATACGCTGGCCTTATATAGGAACTATTTATTTTAGTCAAGGAAATTCTTAGCATATTTTTACCTTATTTTCACTTGTTTCCTGTATCATATTACTTGGAAGGTACTTGAGTAATGTCTAAACATTGGAAAGGCTTAAAAAACCTTTGTTTTGAAATGTTCACTAGGGCACAGGAAGTAAACATGAAGATTGTTATGGAAGTCGTAAGCGAGTGGCAAATCACTGATTTTTTTTTCGTACACCTTCATTGAAATCACAAAAAAATCACACACACATCACACAAAAACTCACAAAAAATCACAACATCACAAAAATATCACAGAATCACAAAAAAATCACACAAAATATCACAAAATCACAAAAAATCACAGAAAAAAATCACGTGATTTTAAAATCACAAAAATCACGTACACTATTTTGAGGAGTGATTTGCCCCTCGGTCGTAAGAAACTCGTAAGAAACTCTGGGCACTGAAAATCTGATAATTTTAAGAAACTTCCAGCACTGGCTCAAATCCTTAGTTAATCTTATAAAAAAATACTTGTATTCACCCAAATAATACTAAAAAATAAATTTTTTGTTTATGTTTTGGTTCTCTCTAGTAATTCTCTGGACTAAAACGCTATATTAGCTGTCGTCAATGAATTATGATGAATTGCGAGATTCAGTTTTATGAAAATTAAGAAACTCCACAAGAAAATATATTGTAAGGGTAGACAAATTCAGCCAACGTTTTTTTCACCCACTTCATGTCCAGTGACCATACACTAAGGACATCATTTCTTTATCTGTTGATACAGATGTCCGCATCACGTTTTTCATGGTATGTAGTTCTTAACTGGTATTTTTATATTGGTTGCTATTCCTGTGAGAAAAGATGAAACGCTCAGTACAGGTAATAGTCAGATATTGAGTCGCTGTCCGGTATTGATCAATGTCCAGTTTAATCGGAAATTTTATTTCAATGTAATTTTCTACACCCAGCACAGAAAAACTTAACAATTCTCTTCCTTTGAAACTTGGGAACTCGTGAAAAAAATAGTAGCTCGTGAAATAAAATCTGTAGAAATTACAAAATTCTAATATTTACATTTTGCTCGGTTGTTTTATGGTCGGTGGTCGGTGGCTGTAATGGTCGGTGGTCGGAGGTTTTCTTGGTCGGTGGTAGGCGGTCTGTGATGTTTGTGGTCAGTGGTCGATGGTCGGTGGTGCTGATCGGTGGTATGTGGTCGGTTTGGTCGGTGGTCTGTGTACACGGTCGGTGTTCAGTGCACTGGTCGGTGTGGTCAGTGTTCGGTTGTTTTACACTACGCCCATGTTGGCCATATTAAAGCGTTCAAATGCCAAGTTTAGTTTACGACAGACAAGAGCAGGCCACGTTTGTTTTCCTGAGAACTGTATTCGATTGAACATAAACATAAACACGACAGACTGCTATTTTAAATAAAGGGTGTTAATCTGTGTTGAAATATTCAGCTCATATTTCCACCAGTACTCAATTCAATCAACAAACAAGAATAAGCATAACAAAAAATTTTCCAAGTCAGTTTAATTTTGCTCAGTTGAACGGAACAAAAGTTTTTCGTGTTAAGCGTACCGAAAGGCTAAGTTATTTGTTTTTAGTGCATCCACGCCCGCAAAGGCTCTACGTTCCACAGGCCCCTTTAAATACTCAGATAAATCATTTGAATGTCATTTTGCACTCTTAAATCGTTTAGCAATTATTGGTATCATTTGACAGAATATAAGCGAACATTTTAATATTCTTTGCCAATTATCAAAACTTTGTTGATTTCACTATTCAAATGCAGGGTGCAAACAAGGCAAACTAATTGTTAAAAGTATCTTGAAAATAGGCAAAATACAAGATCATTGATTTATTCGTACTTTAAATGGCAAAATACCAAATATTTCCAGCATCGTCACTAAACACGATCACAAATGTTTCAAAAAAGGGGAAAATAAAACTTTGGGAATTTATATAATGACAAAGGAGTCTTTTTCAAATCTAAAATGGCTTTAAATGTGACTGTAGTGACTTGCGAGGGAAAGGAAAAATTTGAACAAAACGTCAAAAGAATAAATTTGCACACGGGATTTGAAGTCCAGCTGTCAGAACTGCAGTTCCAACGACCTAACCACTAGGCCAGCGAGCCTTATTTAGAGTAAGGAGAGAAGGACATGCTTGTTTGAGGATGGAGTATCAGTATCACCTCTATTGTCTCATTGTTGCCGAAAACAGTAATGCCGTCAATTTTAACGATGGCATGCTTTCTTGTCAGGGTTAATTTTGGTCAAATTCAAATTGCAATTTCTCGCGACTCGTGGGTTCGATTTCCATAAGGATTTTTGTTCTAAATAGCATCCTCTTTGTTGTAGGTTTAAAAGTTGTTGTATTTGCAATATTTTGTGCTTTTGCATTTTTTCATGTTCTGGAAGACTGTGCAACGTGGTAGATCATAGCTTTTTGGGTTTTTTAGCTCATATTTTTCGGAATCAACATACAATTTTGCGGGTGAAACTCGCAAATTCAACACAATTTTGATCCGAAACCATATGACAATAATCATTAGGACTTTTTAGCTAGATAAATACAAGACTTTTGTTACCTCTTGTATTGGATACAAGAAGGGGCTTATTAGAGAGGGAGGGCTTATTAGAGAAGGAGGGCTAAATAGAGCGTTTACGGTAATTATTCTAAGACTAAGACTGCGTTCACACGATAATGCCACAATCTGAAAACCGTAGATTTTGAAAACAGAACTCTAACCGGCACATTTTGAAAACAGCATCGTGTGAACACTCGAAAACGGAACATTTTTGGACGCTTTCAAAACGAGGCTGATCGATTCTTAAGGTGTGTGTTCATTTCTTTGGCATAAAATTCTTGGGTAGATTGCAGCGAGTTTGTTACCGTCGAATTTTCTACCGTTTTCAAAATGTGCTGGTATTGTGTGAACGAAGTCTAAGACACAATTTATCTGTCCACGCATTCTTTTCCGCGCTTTCGAGTATGGCCTAAGACAAACTCCAAAACGCAAAAATCAAAATATTATTGTTGGAACAACTCTTCTAAAATAGAATTTACAGTTTTGTATTTGAGAGACATATTTCTATGTTTAGATCCTGTACAGTCTTCGTCGGAAAAGCTGAAGGATAAATACAAGAGGGAGTACAAAAATCACACCATTACATGTGTCGAAGGAACAGAATTGCATCTAAAAGACGTAGACTTGGAGAAGTTTGCAGTCGACGTAACCGTTGTTGCAGAGAGTGAAGTCGCCAGTTTGCCGAATGAACGCAGCCAGTTTATGTCGAACTTGCATGATATCAGATCTCGACGTACTGTGGACTTACGTGAACTTGTCAACCATGAAAGCAAGGACAGAGTGACCTTCGTTCGAGGTTTAGCAGGAATCGGCAAAACGATTCTTGCAAAACAAATTGCCCTCAACTGGGCAAATCGCAAAATTTTTCGAGATGTTACTCATCTTTACGTCCTCGAATGTAGAAGTCTGAATGAAGAAACAAGTCTCGACGATTTGCTGAAACGGGAATTTTTCGGAGATTCTGTGCCAGAAGGAAATAAAGTCCTGTTTATTATCGACGGCATTGATGAAGTCGATGATTTAAAAACAAAACTTAAGGAAAAAACGTCAATTTATTACCAGCTACTACACAAGTATTCTGATCGAAACGTTGGATCAAAGGTCATATTGACTGGCAGGCCTCACATCCAAACTACTCTCGAAAGTAGAGACGGTATTCGTTTAATGGGCAACCTGTGCATTTACGAAATTATCGGATTGTCAGAAAAGTCAATAAACGAATATATAGATTTGTTTACCGAGAAAGAATCAGAGAAGGAGACTATTCAGAAGACCAGGGATTCATCGCAGAATATCATTGGACTGATGTCCATTCCGCAGTATTTGAACACTATGTGCTGCGTTGCAATACTCTCTGGAGGAAAAGCCATCTCAAACACCACCGAACTTTATGGCTGGTTATTTTTCTTGTTTTTTAAATTCCATATAAAAAAAGGCGAACCAGTCGATGAAATAGCTGAGATATTCTCTAGTTGCTTTAATTTTATCAAAATATTCGGGAAGATATCATACGAACTACTGTTGAAGAAAACTATCGTGTTCAGTCGGAAAGATTTCGCGGACGAATTAAAAGAATTGCAAGGAAACGACGAGATGAAAAAGTTTTTTGATGTTTTTTGCGTCGAAATTGGTGGAATTCAAATGGTGAAGAAATATCAATTTAAGCACCTAACTCTTCAAGAGTTTTTATCGAGCCTGCATTGTTTAATCGAAAGAATCGAACCTAAAACGCTTATACAGAATGAAAATTACGAAATTTTAACGTTTATGTGTGGGTTTTACGGCACAAGATTGGAAACCGAAGGTGGACATGAAGATTCGATTATTAATATAATTGTTGAAGAATGTTTGGAAAGTAAAGAGAAGGGAGAAGAGGAAAATGGAAGATTTTTATTGGGTTTGTTCGATGCGTTGAAGGATCAGGTGGAGGATGAGAGGATTCGGTTTCCAAGAGGAATTGCATGCGTTGTAGAATACTTATCCCCTGCATTAAAATATCACGATAAAGAACTAATCAAAAAGGTCATCAACGAACTTATTATCCTTACATCTCCCAATGATTATGATTCGAAAGGACTCCGTGTATTTAATTGTCATTCATCGATTGTGCAATCGAACCTTGAGAAACTGATGGCCATCGCAAAGCGAAATGACTCAGTGAAGGAGTTTGAAAGTGTTTATCTGTTGCTGGATTCATTAGTTAGTTTTAGGTTATGTAAATACTTTAGTTATTTTGGTAGAGTTAGTGTTAGTGTGAAGGGTGAGAGATCAGCAGAGGAGTTTAAAGAGTTTTTTGATAATTGTAAATATTGTAATTATGTGCATTTAGAGGATTGTAAAATAGTAGGATATGTCTATGATGGGTTTAGATTAGATAGATTAAGGGAAGAATTGGAAGGAGATGGGGATGAGAGAAGGTTGGAGAGGCTTTGGTTGACGAGATGTGAAATTGATGAGGGAAATTGGGGAAGGATGGTTAAGATATTTGCAATGGTGAAAGAAGTTTGGTTGTTGTATACAATTACAATGGAGGAAAGACAGTGGAACAGAATGGTGGATGTTATTAAAGAAGAGAAGGAATCTGGAAGATTGAAGTTGGTGAAGTTGGTCTTAGTTTGTTGCAATATTGATGAGCAATTGAAAAGAAGGGTAAGAAGATTTAATCATTTTTGCTTTTATGATGAATGATAATAAATATTTCTTCATTTCAGCATTTTGTTTTCTCTTGTTTGATAATTATAATATTCCAAGTTGTGATGTGTTTTGGAAGTTATATTTAGATTATTAATTAATTGGATGCTTATTCTAGTTGCATGAAATAAATTTTACAGATGATTAAATTCATGAAACTTATAAAAAGTGAATGAGGCATAAAGGAAAGGAAATATATTTGAAAGGGCTTCAAGAAAATAGAAAAGATGGAGAGCCCAGGGGGGGGGTACTCATATATATTTAGGATAGGGATGCTCAGGTTACTTTTTTGGGTCTAAAGTTTGGGCAAAAGTTATTTGTTTGGGTTCATGAAATTCTGGATTATTTTTTTGGGTCTCCAATATGAGAACAGTTTAAAAATATATAGAAAAGTATGATTTACAAACGAAATTGAACTCTTTTCTTACTAAATTTGGGTGTGTAGGTAAGAATTAAGTTATTTTTTTGGGTCAATTTTTATGCTAGGAATTATTTTTTTGGGTTGATGGTTTGTACCCAATCCTGAGCACCCCTATCCTAAATATATATGAGTACCCCCCCCCCTCCCTGGGATGGAGAGTTATGGAAAGTTATAAAAAGTATAATTCAAAGTGTTTGAAACTATAATATTAAAGGGACTTTGCAAAGGGTTTACAGATAAAGTAAATAAAAATGGAATCACTTACAGTTTCAGCATCAATCCATTCATGAAATCCTTCACCATTATTTTGTATTGAGGAAATTCTCCACCATTATTTCATTCAGCCAAAAAGTTGAAGTAATTTCAATAAACAATGATTCCACAATAATTGATGTCCAATATTAACTTGAAATAAATGCAAGTATTTTCCAGCAACATAACATTTAAATGTAAAATCTTCCAATATTCCAATCCATTATTAATTGATTTCAATTTGGAAATATTTCAACTGCCATTTAATTACCAATCAATCTTTTTCCTTGTTCAAAATGCAATAGATTCCTTTCCCCACAATGTTTGTTTCATTTCCAATTTGGATTGAATTTATAGAACATCCATAAATTATTTTCAAATGTTCTTCATTTAAAATGAAATCAACTTGTTCTCAAATCAAATGATTCCAAATCATTGAATATTATTTACCAGATGTGGTGTCCATTATCCTCATTGATTGCGACATAAATCCATAATATTTATAATAACATTCTCCATCAATTTTCTGCTTCCTTTCTCAATGACTTCAAGTAATAAAAAGGAAAGATAATCATTTATAAATTGATTTTTACATAAATGGCGTCATTCGAGAAAATGGCGTGATTCGAGAAAATGGCGCGAAAGTGATGAAAAGAGGTCTGGAGACTAGAGCCATAGGGGGTACATCTTGCTATTTTGGAGATTGTAAACCAAGGATGGGGGTTTTTAAATAGGATGTTTTCCTTATCATCCTTGTTCTTTTACGGATAAAAAATATATTATAAGATTCATGGTTTGTAGGAATGCATTGATTACAAAATTATGATTGTCAATACCCCCGGAGGGTGTTGCTCCATTCTTGATATATGCCACTTATATGTCTTGTTCTGATAAAAAGTATGAGACAGGGTATTCTAAGTGAAAAGAAAATTATGGGCACGTGTCCTAAAGAAATTGAAATTACGGCAAAGGGTATCTTCAACAAATGGACAGTTAATCGTATGCTTTCTTTAAATTTTATGGGACAGGGTATACTTTTGGTAAAATTGTTGTATGGGACAGGGTTATGATGTAAAAGGGTTTTCCACACACCCCTGTCACTTCAATACCCAAAATCTTTTAAAAAAAGAGGCGGGTCGATGTTGCACTTCGAGACCGTGGGTAAAATAAAAACACCAAAAGAAAAAAGTTGGTAAAGAAAAGAAAAAAATTAAAATTTTGCTGCGATCTCAATCCATTTCTTAATTCCCACAGATTATTATCCACCGTGCCCCTTTTGTCAAGTCAATATTCGAAAAGTTCTTTATTGACTTGTCAGTTATATTACTCCTTTCTTACTGTAATCCACCCCCCCCCCCCCTTTGTCAAGTCAATATTCGAAAAGTAATTTACTGACTTGTCTCTTGTATAAAATGTATTTTTTTCATAAGAAACTAAAAATTTGAGCCAGTACTAAAGGTTTCTTAAAATTATCAGATTACTTGGGGGGGGGGGTTACTCCATTCTTGACCTGACTTTATATGTCTCTCGATGGGGTGTCTTGTTCCGCTAAAAATTATGGGGCAGGGTATTATAAGTGAACAAAGATTATCGACATGTCCTAAAGAAATGGACATTATAGGACAGGGTGTCTTAAACAAATAGACGGTTAATCATATATACTTTCGGCAAATCTTTATGGGAAAGGGTATACCTTTGCAGGGCTGAGGAGAGGAGGGGGTCAAAACCCCGGGGCCCATGGTCATGGGGGCCAATAAATAATAACTCAATGTTTCAAAGTACACGTATTTTTTTTATAAGAAACTAAGAATTTGAGCCAGTACTGAAAGTTTCTTAAAATTATCAGATTTTCAGTACTCGGAGTTTCATACGAGTTTCTTACGACTTCCATAACAATCTTCGTGTTTACTTCCTGTGCCCTCGTGAACATTTCAAAACAAAGTTTTTGAAGCCTTTCCGATGTTTAGACATTACTCAAGTAGGGTAGGGTGGGGTAATGTGGGTCTACGGGGTAAAGTGGGTCTATTAAGCTTTTTGCTAAAAATATCCTTCCTCCTCAAATCGAAGAAAAGTTGGCTATTTTTCTTGTAATGTCTACATAATAAGAAGCCTTTTTATAAGAAGCCTTTTTAAAAACAAGCGGATTTTTTCTGATCAGTCTGGTTTTCGGGCCCTTTATTCGGTTCTCACGTCTCTGTTGAAGTGCACGAACGACTGGTACTTAAACATTGATAAAGGTAAATACACGGCTGTTGTCTACATAGACCTCAAGAAAGCTTTTGACACAGTTGACCACGATATTTTATTAAGGAAGCTCAACTTCTGTGGCTTGAAAGGAAAAGAGCTTAGCTGGTTTCGCTCGTATCTTACCAATAGACGACAATGCTGTAAGGTAAATGGGCGAATTTCCGCTACAGACAGTATAACTTGTGGTGTACCACAAGGTTCATGTCTTGGACCACTTCTCTTTCTGGTCTATATTAATGATCTTCCTTGTTGTTTGAAAAATTCCCTTGTATCCATGTATGCAGATGACACAAGCATTTACTATGCCTCTGAATCTGTATCGGACATTAATCAGGCAGTTAATGCTGACTTAGAAGCTTTGAAAGGATGGCTTGAAGGAAATAAGTTGTCTTTAAACGTAGCTAAGACTGAAGCAATGATCATAGGGAGTAATGGTAAGCTGCGAAAAATTGACTCAGTCGATTCGATTAAACCAAACTTTAAGATTGGTTCAGAGGATATCAAGTTGGTAAAAGAGGTCAAATACCTTGGTGTTCAGGTTGATCATCAACTTAAATGGACATCTCAATTGGCCCTAACAACTAATAAGATCTCTAGAGGTATTGGTGTACTTCGGTATGCCAAGCAGTACCTTCCGATTTCAACTGTCAAAACAATGTATAAGAGTTTAGTGGAGCCTTACTTTAGATATTGCTGTCCTGTCTGGGGAAATGCTGGGGTGACTGCCATTGAAAAATTGCAGAAACTTCAAAATCGGGCCGCAAAACTCGTCACCAATAGTCCATTTGATGCGACTGCTTTACCAGTTATTCGAGCTCTTAAATGGCCCACTGTCAGGGAGCTTATTGATTTTGAAGCTCAGAAAATGGTCTTCAAATCCCTTAATGGGGACGTACCTTCTTATATGAAAGACATGTTCACGAGAGTCAACAACTCTACCCTTCGTTCTCTCAGAAACGCTGAAGATCTCAGGTTGCCATTATTAAAATCGGCAGGGGG
>REGM01000148.1:589708-600229 GCA_004194415.1 Aurelia aurita | reverse complement strand
ATGTAAAATGTTCGTCTTAGATGTATCTCCATTCGTTTTATAAAATAATTTTAGTGAACGGCCTACTGAGGAAGAATTTCAAAGCCGGGAAGAACTTTCCCCCACCACTGTTATTTTGCTTTCCTGGTCCATTAAATGAATATGAGTTGAAAGTTTGGTCTTTTACAAGTGAAATAACGTTTATTTCAAAGTCATTGAAACGATAATTATTTTTCTGCATATTTTTTTACTAAGTGGGGTAATGTGGGCCTACTGAGAATTCAGCCATAACTCAAATTCAACGAAGTCTTGAATTGCTTAAAATTTCGCACTTATTTTCATCCTGCCACGTTGTTTTTGTGTCTAAAATGTGAAAAGGGCTTTGCTTTTACTGCAAGTGCTGTCTTGTAACCAGTAAATGGGCGAAAATAAACTGCAAACGTTTTTATTTGATCATTACTATCAAATTCGATCAAGGCCCTCCCATTCAAAACGATGGTGGATCGCCGCATAAGGACAGCAGTTTTAGTTTTAGTTTTATTAGGGTACGGGATTGCTTGCGATAAAAGGCAAAGATTTGCACTTTATCGAATAGAAAATAGTTGGGGAAGATGATTCCATCAATTGTTTGAATCGTATACCTTACAATATTCCCCTATTATGCGAGTTTTGAAAATAGACCCACTTTTCCCGTTCGTCGGGAAATGTGGGCCTATTTTAGTTGCCTATATAAATTATTTTTTTTAAATATCCAACGGCGTCTATCAGAGCTGAGATTTTTTAGGATGAAACAAGAAGCATTGAATGTCAATTAAACGAAAAGTTTGAAAGTATTTGCATTTTATTGTCTTTTTACCAGCTATGTATTTTGAGATTTGGCTCAATTTAGACTCACATTACCCCCACCCTACCCTACCTTCCAAGTAATATTATACTGGAAAGAAGTGACAAGAAAGTAAAAAGATGCTAAGAATTTATTTGACTAAAATAAATAGTTTCTTAACTAACTTGTTTCCAGTACTGGAGTTTCTTAACTTTTTGGCGATCTGAGAGTTGAGTTTCTTATAAGCAGTTTCTTATAAAAAAAAGTGCGTGTATGTCTCAGGAGACTAGAGCCCGTGGTCAAACAAAGTGCGTGTATGTCTCAGGAGACTAGAGCCCGTGTCAATAATTCCTCTATTTTGTCACAATACACGTATTTTTCATAGGAAACTAAGAATTTGAGCCAGTACTGAAAGTTTCTTAAAATTATCGGATTTTCAGTGCTCGGAGTTCTTACGAAATTCTTACGACTTCCATAACAATCTTCATGTTTACTTGCTGTGTCCTCGTGATTTCAAAACGAAGTTTTTGAAGCCTTTCTAATGTTTATACATTACTCAAGTACCTTCCAAGTATTATGATACAGGAAACAAGTGAAAATAAAGTAAAGATATGCTAAGGATTTCTTTGACTAAAATAAGTAGTTCCTTAACTAATTTTTTCCCAGTACTGGAGTTTCTTAACTTTTTGGCGATCTGAGAGTCGAGTTTCTTATAAGCAGTTTCTTGTAAAAAGATACGTGTATATCTCAAATCAAGGAGAAACAGACACAGTGATAGCTCCATTTTGTCTTCTGGTAAGCAGTACCAGTCAAATATACCAATTAAACATCTAAATTTAAGTTTCCTATTAAACGTTTTTAACAAAACGTTTTAAATTCTAAAATAATGGTAATAGAAAACATGTTGATCCTTTAGTATCAATATAGGCTCTGTGTGCACTCTCCTTCGCAGAGGCTGTATTACCGGTGGACGGATAGGACGGACGTGGTCCTTCAGTATTACAGCCTCTGTGAAGGAGAGTGTTTCGAGTGTCTGACGATGAAATTCAGTAAATTTAATATTTTTCAGTTTTTAAGATTAAAGAAAAATTTGAGTAGATACATACTGTCAGCTTATGATATTATGATTCTCGTGCATAACGACTGGCTTTTTCGATAATATGATAATTGTAGTTAGAGGCATAAAATAGCTACCAGAGTGATTCTTGCTACCTTATTTTTAAAAATTTTCCTGGGAAGCACGCCCCCGGACCCTCATAGATGAGTGTCCTCTGTTAAAGGGTTTCTCCAACCTTCGTCACTTCCCTAGCCAAGTACCCCCCCCCCCTCCCCCGGTTCAATACCCAAAATCTAAAAAACGGGTTGATGATACACTTGGAGACAATGGGTAAAAAAAAGCACGAACTAACATTTTTCTTCGATCTCGATCAATTACTTAACCCCCACAGATTATTACCCACCGTGCCCCTTTTGCCAAGTCAATATTCGAAAATTTCTTTATTGACTTGTCTCCTATTTTACTCCTTTCTTGCTGGAAATTTTTCTCAAATTATACATAATCAGTATTATTATTGTTATTATTATTATTATAGTTTGTTGTTGAAATTAATGTTTCTTTTGAATATTTTTCCAAAACGTTCTCAGGTACATTTTAGAACAATTAGATCGGGTATTAGAACCATTTCAAGAATACTTTTTGTCGCACACTGATCACAATATATCATCGAAGAGGATCTGATTTTTAATGCATCTTTAAATCCAGCGTTTTTGTAAACTCACTTATAGACGACACTTTTTTCGGAAATTTGTTTATTTATCTATGAGAGCTCATTTTTCAAAAATGATCAATAAATGTTGTGTTCATAAATAGTTCTTAGTGACAAAGTTATAGAAATTTGACAAAAAAGCGCTACTTTTTAATTTGAAAGACATGTTTCGATTTATCCTTAATTGTCTTCGAATTCCTGAAAGGGTCCTCAGTCCCATCTTCGTACCCATTTTCGTAATCATGTTTATCGGGAAATCCCAGTCACTTTTTTGTAGATGTTATGTCAGTGATCAAATCACATTCCCGGTTTTTTGTTTTTTTTCGTTCGTATTTTAAGTCCCAGTTTATCAACTCCCAGTCCCAGCATGAATATTCCATCCCAGGGTGTCCTTTTGGGCAAATTCCTAATCCCATTTTACCCTTTCAGGACCCTCTTCTTCAGTTACAGATTAATTTGAATGATAATGAATTTTGTGTTGTTACAATTCAAATTAACCTGAAACTGACGAAGATTGAGGATCAATCGGACATGTCTTTAAAATTTCATTCTTTTTGTCAAATTTCTATCGCCATTATTGCTATTCAGTTCACACGGAAGTTTGACTTAATCGCCCTAGTTTGCAGGAAGAAGCAATTTATGTTCTTTTTCCAAATCTGTAATAGATTTTTGCAATTGAGATTTCTCGTTTTCAGTTCGATTTTAATTACTGAATTCCTTTTTCTTCAACAGATCAGAGAGGCAGGTGTGGATGTGGAGATTGATTACACATAATGAGCTGTGCGAATGCGGATGCTTCATTGTGAAATACGCGAATGAACTCGTTTTTGGTGTTACCGAATGAAAGGTAACTCGCAATATGCATAACGATATATTATCGTAGGTAGAAGTATAGCAATTCGAGAAGGAGGTAGCTCCCCTAGAGATTAGATGGCATTGATGTGCCCTTCATTGGAATGGAAAACCTCTAGAAGTTTTCTTTGGGATTTTGACAAAATTGTTGTGTTGCAAAATATCTTGATCTTTCTCGTTGAAAATATCTGTGGGAAAGAATTTACCCGACATCTTATTTATCAAATATTAAAATATTTCTTTCGAGAATTTCCTTCGTCTTTTCCAAGCTCGTTTTAAATAATTTGCAATGAGAATATTTTTCTGTGATCAGAACCTCTCTTATTATAGAATGTGCAGATATAGAGTGTATCCATGCATGAAAGATCATGATAAATGGACAAATATCTAAAGTGCAGATTTTAACGTAGAATTTGCTTCAAGGTGCCACTTCGTACTTTTTCGCCAAGTTTTTTGGTTGTGAGCCGTTGTCCCAAAAATTTCAGAGGATAATAAACATTGGGAGAATGGGCCTAAACTTGGATTTGTTGTTATTTTTATGATTGGAAATATACATGGAGAGTTGTCATCCAATGAAGATTTGATGCTTAATTTGATAAGTAGTAACATCGAAATAGTTACAACCTAGCTTAGAATCCTGAAAATGAAGAATTGTATCAAATCGTGAAACTGGACAATATTTCATTGCCTGTCGAGCCAGCTCCTTTTTATGACACGCCCAACGTAGATAGGAACCTCTAAATATCTGGGGGCACATTTGAAAACATCAAACGCGGGCTAATTACCCCTTCTCGACGTAGTGTGGTATTATTTCATTAGAAATACAGGGCGTCCCAAAAAAAATTGTGCCCCGTTTACCTGAAGATTGTGACGAAATGGAAAAAGATTCTTACTAAATTGTTGGATGATCTTGCTCTTCAGATGTTAAATAAAGTTTTCTACCATCCCCGTAAAAATCTGTTGAACAATGATGGAGCTATGATCTTAAGAAGACCAAATTTTTCTGATGACTGAAACCAGCTGTCGGCCATTTTGTCTTACTATTTTGCAGCGATAAACAGCTTCCTGGATGTACTGAAACAGCCCCTAATTTCATAGCTCTCGCAAAATTGTCAAGGAACTCCTTGATGATTATTTGGATTTTTGCGAGAGTTATGGCATTGGAAATTCTGTTTGGGTTCATCAATGAAGCTGTTTATCGCTGCAAAATAGTAAGACAAAACGGCCGACCACTGGTTTTAGTCATCAGACAAATTTGGTGTTCTGAAGATCATAGCTCCATCATTTTTCAATGGATTCTTACGGGAGTCGTAGCAAATTTTATTTGAACATCTTAAGAGCAACATCATCCACAGGTTTGGCGAGGATCTTTTTCCGTTTCGTCACAATCTGCAGGTAAATGGGGCACAATTTTTTGGGACACCCTGTTCATTAAAATCCCGCATATTAGAACCTTGACTTTCAAGAACCTATTGTTGGCTAAGGTTTTGTGAAATTTGTGAAAATTGCATCAAAACTGGAAAGAAAGATGTTTCAATGTGCTAAATGCTCAAAGCATTTAATTTATTTGGTTTTCATCGTAGATGCCCCTCAATTCCAGTATTCTTAAATTTGATACCCCAGAATGAAGAACCTTCGCTAGGCCGATGATGGTTCTTATATGTGGGTGTTTATTGTCTTCCTGATGGGCGAAGTAGATCTAGGACTGTCTTATAAACAGTTTTGATAAATTTCTTGTCCCGTGACAAGAACATCATATTCTTAATTTTTTAAGGATTTAAACAAAGAAGTTTATTGCTATTTGAAAAGCCAACGTTTTATAATGTGGACTACAGTACTCCAATAATTTATCGGGTCAACTGTCCAAGGAAAGCAGAGTATGAATTGAATTGCATTGCTAAAACTAAAGAATGATTGGTTGCGTAAGCAATACTTATGAAAATTCTATCATTTGATTGGATGATGCAAAAGTCGATCGTAATTATGAGGAAATATAAATACACGGTGGGCAAAATGTAAATGTGGCCCCTAAAGTACCATCTAACCAATTTATTTTGTCTTCAACAGTCAGCTGGTCTTTTACTTCGCTCATTCAGGATGTTTTATTGTGTCACCATTTTTGCTGTCGGTAGTATGTTAATTTTGAGAAACTAGCTGTCGAAATTGCGTCAATTTAGTTTTCGGCAAGTGTAATTTTATTATTTGCTATTTTGTTAGTTTCGAGAATTTAGTCTCGATATTGCGTTAATTTCACTTTCGACTGTGTGTTGATGTCGGCAATTTAGCATTAGATATAGTGTATGTATTATTTTAGGTATATATCATTCGGCAGCGCATTAACTAAGGTATATATGGTACCTAGCATTCGGCAGTGTGTGCATTTAGATATATAGAATTTGGTAGTGCGTTAATTTAGGCACTTTAGGTTTTGGTAATGTGCTGATTTCGGTAATTCAGCTTTCGGAAGTATGTTGCAATGAAACGGTTGACAGCGTGTCATGAGATCTCAAAACCACAATGGAAGTGTCGGAATCTACATGGACATTCCTCTGTTTACAATGAACAAACAATGAGCCAAGAAGGGCTTCTGGGCCACCCAATAAGGAATTCGATCGTGTGACTTATTTTATGTTTAAGAGGCGAACAGTTTTTATAACAACAAAATATTTCAATTTTAGACTTGGCAATTTAAGCGAGGTGCGCTAATTCGAGGAAATATGGCAATATTTTGCTGTTAAAGAAATCATTCATGTATCATTTTAGAGCTTTCGTTGGACCAGACTTCATTGCTCTACAACATTGCAGCCCTGCTGTAGCATGCGCACAAGATAAGTGTGCTGGTCGCAGAAAAACTTTGTTGCAGTGCAGGTTGCCTTAACAATGTCATAAGGGCAGCGATTTAAAGATTGATTAAGAGTCCTTGCTTGCGAGCTGGTTAGCCATATACCGTATATAGTATAAAAAAGTAAGACTTTTAAGACTGTTCTTAAGTATGAACAAGAGCTTTAATGACTCATGAGAATGATGACAATTCTTTGAAACTATTGTAATTCAAATTTCAAGTCAGGAAATTGATCCTATCATGAAACAAGTTCACTAAAAACTCCAACGCATGCTAATTAAGGTACTTTTTAGACTCATCTTCTCATGAGTCTAAAAAGTAAAGCATCTTGACAGCACAGGTTCCAAATCTTTAAAAAGGTCTGTGTAAATTTATATGACCTATTTATTTTATTTGAATGGCTTAAGGAACTTTAGCTAGTTTGCTATAGTTCTACCTAGTCGAAACAAACATATATAAAAGTACAAAGCAGATTGAAATTTGATTGAGAATGTTAAAATCAGTATCGTGAAATTAGCATCGCGCTCGAATTCACGAATGAATCTCTTAACATCAAGATCGCCTTGGTTTCTTTATCACAACGCAGTTACCAAATTCAACAATAGGTACAGATGTAAATCACTTGTATTGTAAGGCAACATCGTACACTACGACTCTTTGGAAATGCACCCCGGCCAGAGAACGTCTGTGCAGTACTGTGGAGAGTGTTCAATACTGTGGAAAGTGTTCAATACTGTGGAAAGATGTTAAATACTGCGGAGAGTAGCGTCAGTTATATGGAAAATGATAAACAAAAATGGCGGATGACGTACCCTTGTGTGTTGTGAAATATTTGCTATGCAAAGTCAGTAAATGTAGAGGTTTGAGAAGAGCGGGAAGCTTCTAAACTGCGCGGCTGATAAAATACCCATGATACACTGTCGATACCCTTGATACAAAATGGCAGTCAATTAATGTAATCCCTGATAAGCTTGATTTTGCATAGATACATTCATCCATGTTTCGAAATTTTATCAAACGTTGGTCAGTTGCTTGGAAGGATCAAAGGTGTGAAATTTTGAGCGGAAGATAGGTATTTTTTTCGTTTGACGCTCTTATTAAGGGTGTGTTTGATTGGTAATTCCAAACCTACCAAATTCTGAAAACAGTAGACTTCGCAGAAATGGAAATATATTTCCCAATCAAACATAAAAATCTAGAAATGGTAGGTTTCGGATTCACCACCCGGGTTCGCTAATGAAAACGAAAATCTTTCCAAAGTCTGCCAAACCTTCAGCCATTTGGAGCAAAAGTTTCCGAAGGCCTTCCAAACCTACCAAACCTACCGTTTTTAGAATTTGGGGCCTATCAAACACAAATTCCGAGTCTACCAAGTCTACCGTTTTCACAATTGGTACCAATCAAACATACCCTAATTGAATTTATAACAGGATTTGGTTTGGCATCGTCTGCTTTTAATGATCGGGACGCAAGATTTTGTCATTTACATCACGAATGGTGCTATATTCCGCAATGACGTATAAGCTATGCTGAAAATGATTGACTTAGTTTCATAAAAATTATAACTGGGAAATGAATTTTATTCTGTTCCTGCCTTGGTGGAATTTAGTTAACTTTGATAGCTTGAAAATATTAATTATTTTTATGAACTTGTTGCTTGAAACTATTAGTCGTAAATTTTGTAGCTTTTTTATTAGCTAGCCTTTGGTGTTGTCGAATAATCTTTGTTGTCGTAATTTCTAAACATTGGGATATTTGTGACAAAATCATTGTTGTAGGAATGCTCGTAATTTTAGACTATTTACTCGGATTGCAAATCGTTAGCTTTTAAAATTTGATTTGTTAGCTGTGGTATGTAACTTGGGATGCTCGGCCATCGATCTTTAAATTCGAATCCTTTTGTCTCATTATACATTTGAGCCAGTTTTCGTTTTCGATAATTGGGTTTTACTGTCATTAAAAAGTGACAAATAGTTTGTTGCAACTTCAATCCACAGTACACAAAGACAAGGCTTACATCGATTTAAGAACTATCATTTCTGTCGACCATTCTGATTTCCATGTTTAAACACAGCAGCTGAAGGCCAAGTATTTTCAGGCGAAACGGCACTGAGGAAGGGGGAAACAGCACCGAGGAAGGGGGTGAAATAGCACTGAGGAAGGGGGTGAAAAATTTCTAGAAAACGTGAACAATTTGAGGGGTTTAAATAGTCGGCCGTAGAAATCTCTTTGTACTGGAGTGCCAATAAAAAGCAATGTGTGATATTGTTAAAAAATATACCCATATGATCAAATACTGTGTTTTGCAGATGAAAAAAATCAATCGAGGAAAGTCAACTTCACCTAGATCCCTTGGCAGCTGAGAACTGTCAATTCAAACAACAACAATTATTTTATAATGTAAGCATTGAAAATAGGCTCAAGATAGAGACAATTTAAGGGTTTTGTAGCAAAACACATTCCTCGATCGTTTTAGTTATATAATATGAAATTTATGAAAATAATCAGTAGTAACATTTGCAGTTTGTGTAGCCTTTTAAATTAAGTTTTGTATATTTGTTGTTTCTTTAAAAATCAGATTGCTTGCAACCTGAACTTCACGTGATTTTCTGTTGTTACTCACTTTTATAATCCTTTCATCTTAATTCATGAACCAGATTTTGAGTGAAATAAATATCAGAATGCAATGCCGGAAAGAGAAGAACACGCCTTGTTTATCCCCTTCTCTGTTTATTATGTCTACCTTTATTTTTGGCTCTAGTACCACTGTAAATGCTCTGTTAAGCTTCTCCTCTAGTATAAGCCCTTCTTTTCCAAGCCAAAATTTAAAATTAGTCGTAAAAGCCTAGTATTTTTTGACTCGGCAAATAAGTCTCTCCCTGTAATAGCACCCTCTCTTTTGATACGACTGTCTGTAGTCTCGATAAGCCGTTTATTGTTCTATTTCCCGTTTTTAATTTGATATTTACATAAATGATTTATTCCTCTCCATTCAAGAAACTGGTATCTGCAATCGTGTGCAATTATGCAGATGATACCAACATCAATATGCAAGCCCCGGGGGGGGGGGGGGGGGNCCATTTTCGGGACTCGTTGGTAAGAAAATCCTAAAATACCAACCCGTTTATCAGAATCAAGCCAAATATCGGACCCATGTGTAGGGAATTTCAGATGAAATAACCCACCCATGGCACGTCCAGTATGACTTCACAATGAAGTACCCCCCCCCCCGGGATGCAAGCGACAGGAATCCCTAAAATTTGATTGGCAGCGTGAGAATGATCCTAGTAGGGGAAAAAGCCATAGCATTTAATGAAGAAAGCATGAGAATTGGCATACCTATAGCTTTCGACATGCTGAAAACGATAAGATCGGGACCCCAACTGTAAATTACCCATAAAAGCTATTTCTATCCAAGGGTACTCGGACCCAGTCCTCTACAAATAATTCTACCTATTTCACAACATCTGTTCATATTAAAGGTATACAGATTTGTATAACTGTATAACTAGACATATTAAAAACAATACGATTGGTACTTAACAATGGATTGCTCTAATTGCTATTTTTAGATGGTTTTTCTCGGTCCTAGGCCTCCAGGAAGGGTTCTGATCCTTTTTCCAAAGTATCTAGGGAACGAAGCATGAAAATTTGTAACATTGCAGAGTCCTCATATCGATGAAAGCAATTCCAAGTTTCAAATTTGCCCCAAAGTCTATTTTAGAAAGGTGTACTCGGACCCAGACCTCTACCAACTTTTCAATTATTCTAGCGCTAAAGATTCCTTGCGAGAGAATAATCTTTTCAAATGATGAAGTGTCAGTCTCTATAAGCGAAATGCATCTGTGGCAGCGTTTCTATTGTAAATGTGTACAATTTTTTTTAGATGTGCAATTTTGTGCAAAAACGATGACGCCAAAAGGAATTTGCAAATTGTACTCCTGTTTCGAATTAATAATATGACAAAATAACCCTGAAAATAGGACAAAATATTGTTGATCAATTTATTTTTATGTTTAAAATGAATGGACAATTTCCAATTCATACAGACGACATGTCACGTGACTTGATCAATTCGCGCTCGAAAACACGACGCCATCTTGTTTTGGGGTAAATCTTCAGAAAATTTCTATAGGAATCTATAGGCAATTCGCAAAAAGTTGCATAAAATTGCTCCTCTATTCTACCTTACGATAGTATGTAGCAAAAGGATAGGTAGCAATTTTCAGGTAGACCTCAACCTATGAAATAAGCACACG
>REGM01000148.1:548610-577816 GCA_004194415.1 Aurelia aurita | reverse complement strand
AACTATCGTTTGCCATGAATCAAACAGCAGATAGTTGCAAAAGCATTTGCCCCGACATCAAAGATTTTTCTTCAGCAAATAAGATTTTATTGGCTTAATAGAGTTCTGCACAGCAAAAAAGAAGAGATGATATATGATATGAAACACTAGAAGAGTCCTCTTGTATTTTACATCAACTATCGTTTGCCATGAATCAAACAGCAGATAGTTGCAAAAGCATTTGCCCCGACATCAAAGATTTTTCTTCAGCAAATAAGATTTTATTGGCTTAATAGAGTTCTGCACAGCAAAAAAGAAGAGATGATATATGATATGAAACACTAGAAGAGTCCTCTTGTATTTTACATCAACTATCGTTTGCCATGAATCAAACAGCAGATAGTTGCAAAAGCATTTGCCCCGACATCAAAGATTTTTCTTCAGCAAATAAGATTTTATTGGCTTAATAGAGTTCTGCACAGCAAAAAAGAAGAGATGATATATGATATGAAACACTAGAAGAGTCCTCTTGTATTTTACATCAACTATCGTTTGCCATGAATCAAACAGCAGATAGTTGCAAAAGCATTTGCCCCGACATCAAAGATTTTTCTTCAGCAAATAAGATTTTATTGGCTTAATAGAGTTCTGCACAGCAAAAAAGAAGAGATGATATATGATATGAAACACTAGAAGAGTCCTCTTGTATTTTACATCAACTATCGTTTGCCATGAATCAAACAGCAGATAGTTGCAAAAGCATTTGCCCCGACATCAAAGATTTTTCTTCAGCAAATAAGATTTTATTGGCTTAATAGAGTTCTGCACAGCAAAAAAGAAGAGATGATATATGATATGAAACACTAGAAGAGTCCTCTTGTATTTTACATCAACTATCGTTTGCCATGAATCAAACAGCAGATAGTTGCAAAAGCATTTGCCCCGACATCAAAGATTTTTCTTCAGCAAATAAGATTTTATTGGCTTAATAGAGTTCTGCACAGCAAAAAAGAAGAGATGATATATGATATGAAACACTAGAAGAGTCCTCTTGTATTTTACATCAACTATCGTTTGCCATGAATCAAACAGCAGATAGTTGCAAAAGCATTTGCCCCGACATCAAAGATTTTTCTTCAGCAAATAAGATTTTATTGGCTTAATAGAGTTCTGCACAGCAAAAAAGAAGAGATGATATATGATATGAAACACTAGAAGAGTCCTCTTGTATTTTACATCAACTATCGTTTGCCATGAATCAAACAGCAGATAGTTGCAAAAGCATTTGCCCCGACATCAAAGATTTTTCTTCAGCAAATAAGATTTTATTGGCTTAATAGAGTTCTGCACAGCAAAAAAGAAGAGATGATATATGATATGAAACACTAGAAGAGTCCTCTTGTATTTTACATCAACTATCGTTTGCCATGAATCAAACAGCAGATAGTTGCAAAAGCATTTGCCCCGACATCAAAGATTTTTCTTCAGCAAATAAGATTTTATTGGCTTAATAGAGTTCTGCACAGCAAAAAAGAAGAGATGATATATGATATGAAACACTAGAAGAGTCCTCTTGTATTTTACATCAACTATCGTTTGCCATGAATCAAACAGCAGATAGTTGCAAAAGCATTTGCCCCGACATCAAAGATTTTTCTTCAGCAAATAAGATTTTATTGGCTTAATAGAGTTCTGCACAGCAAAAAAGAAGAGATGATATATGATATGAAACACTAGAAGAGTCCTCTTGTATTTTACATCAACTATCGTTTGCCATGAATCAAACAGCAGATAGTTGCAAAAGCATTTGCCCCGACATCAAAGATTTTTCTTCAGCAAATAAGATTTTATTGGCTTAATAGAGTTCTGCACAGCAAAAAAGAAGAGATGATATATGATATGAAACACTAGAAGAGTCCTCTTGTATTTTACATCAACTATCGTTTGCCATGAATCAAACAGCAGATAGTTGCAAAAGCATTTGCCCCGACATCAAAGATTTTTCTTCAGCAAATAAGATTTTATTGGCTTAATAGAGTTCTGCACAGCAAAAAAGAAGAGATGATATATGATATGAAACACTAGAAGAGTCCTCTTGTATTTTACATCAACTATCGTTTGCCATGAATCAAACAGCAGATAGTTGCAAAAGCATTTGCCCCGACATCAAAGATTTTTCTTCAGCAAATAAGATTTCATTGGCTTAATAGAGTTCTGCACAGCAAAAAAGAAGAGATGATATATGATATGAAACAATAGAAGAGTCCTCTTGTATTTTACATCAACTATCGTTTGCCATGAATCAAACAGCAGATAGTTGCAAAAGCATTTGCCCCGACATCAAAGATTTTTCTTCAGCAAATAAGATTGTGATTTCTTTCTTCACCGTCATTTTAGTCCCACTAACAGTAACTGCAAATGCAATAGTATTTTATGGCCTAACTAAAACAAAATCAGCTGGTTCCAGGCTATTTGTTATGACACTTTGTATCAATGATATGTTAATAGGTGCAGTTCTTGAGCCAATCACAATAGTGTATGCAGTTTTCGAAACTTACCAGACCAGCTGTGAATTAAAATATGTCATTCAGTTCTTGTCATATGGGCTGATTGCATTGGATGGTTTTGTCATGTCAACAATGGGCATTGAAAGACTCATTGCTTTGAAATATCCAATGAAAGACCCATTATTTCGATGGCAAGCTATACGAAAGTACGTGCTCATTTCTGACGTGATGTTTGCTCTTGTGTCCGCTACTGTTTCCGTGCTCGTTACAAAATACAGCCAACATTTCTATGTGTTCAGTTTCTGTATCTTGGTAACATTGATTGTGATTACAATGGTGACCACAACAGCTTATGTTATCGTTTGCAGACATGTGCGGAGGAGCGTTAACAAGCTTTACAACTCAGAAGATAGCAGCATCAAGTCTCGATCTGAAAAAATTAGACATGACGTCGCTTTAGCAAGGTCGGTCTCTGTGATCCTCGTTCTGGCGTTCATTTTAAATTTCCCGTATTTTGTCACAGCTTTATTGTGGACTTTGGCTATGATGTCATCAGAACCACCAAGCAAGACTGTAAACGAGGCTCTAATTTGGTCATTCATTCCAATTTTTACAAACTCATCGTTAAACGTGTTTATTTATTCATACTATAATCGTCCGTTAAAGAAATTTTTATCGGACAGGTTCCCTTGCATATTTAAATTTAACTGCCGTTGGACAGGGAATCATATAGAAACACAAGATGCATAGAAGACATGGAGTGGTAAAAAGAGCCTACTCATAAGACATTGAGTCACTCTCAATCACCTAGGAAACAATTAAAGACCCATGACTGACCAGCATCCTTTGCGGCCGTTGAATGCTCTTCACCATAGCTTCCACTATTTTCTGAATACAGAAATTAGCACTGGTTGTAATCCGTTTCAATCTTCGATTGAATAACGTAAATGGCTAAAAATTATATCAGTTGTCTCTTTAGTTCATAGAATGCATTTAGGCATGTAGTTTCGTACTGCATAGTCAGGGTTGTGCAAATTGGAGTCAGGATCTTTAAGACGTTTTAAATCGAAATGGAAATGGTTAGCTTGAGAATGTCATCGGCTCGGTGATGGACGGAGGGGGGAAGGGGGGGGGGGGTGGGGGTGGTTTTGCAACAAAAATGAAAAAAGAGATTTTCAGTCGTTTTATGTGGATGATAATTATAAGATTAACTTGAAAAAGACCCTAAAAATACCAACCCATTTATAAAAAGTAAGGTAAATAACAAACCCTTATGTAGGGAATTTCTTATGAAACAACCCAACCATAAAAGCCGCACGTCCAGTATGACTTGGCAATGAAGTACAACCCCACTCCCTCGAAGTCATTGGTTGATTCAGGAATCGAGATATTTCCTTAGTTAAAAATAATGAATTTGTAACTGACGACCTAAAACTAACCGAGATCTTTAACGATCATCACATCAACATTGTAGAAAAGTCTAGTGGTATAAAACCTTCGAACATAGCAGATACGGTTGCAACTGATGATGATCGGCAAATCATTGGGCTGATTCCTGATCGATATTAAAACCATCCGAGTGTTTTAGCCATCGTTCAAAATCCTGAAAAAATTTCAATTCATTTTTTTTTCTAGATGTACAAGTTTGCCAAGTTAGGGAACAATTAAGGTCTTTCGACGGTAAGAAATCTACGGGTGGGGTGAAGATCAAATACCACCAAAACATGTGCTGTTAGCTGCAGACGAGCTTACAGTCCCTTTAACAGATGTTATTAACAGCAGCATACTCAACTATAGGTTTCCAAATAATGGAAAACGAGCTGCAGTATATCCTTTAGATAAAGGGGAGGCTGATCGTACAGTTGAACGAATCTTTTCTCCAGTCAGTATTCTAAATATCTTCTCCAAAATCTATGAAAAGGTATTAAAAAGCAACTTATCCCATACTTAGATGAAACCCTTTCACTTTTAATTACTGCCTATAGAAACGCATATGGCACACAACATGTCTTGATAAGAATGGAGGGGTAAACTTGATAATGATAATATTGTAGGGGCTATTCTAATGGATTTATCTAAAACTTTCGGTTGCATTCCACACGATTTACTTATAGCCAAACTACATGCCTATGGCTTGGATGAAAATACTCTAGTCCTTATCTACTCTTACCTGTAGCGACGGAAACAGTCTTTTAGAATCAATAATACGTATAGCTCTTTCCAAACTATTTTATCAGGGGTACCTCAAGGCTCTGTTCTGGGCCCTATTCTATTCAATGTGTACATAAACGATCTTTTTTTGTTCACCAAGCGAGCTACGTTGCATAATTATGCTGATGATAACACCCTAGCTTATTTTCCCAAGACTATCAAATTTGATTGAGGTACTGGAAGAAGAAGCTGGAGTTGCTTTGACTTGGCTAAAAGAAAATCAAGTGATAGCTAATCCAGAAAAATTTCATGCACTCCTTATTAGAAACGATCAAACAAATACCAGTGGAGAAACATTTAACATCCAAGGCAGAATGATGAAATCGGAAGAAACGGTCAAATTGCTAGGTATTCAGCTAGATTATAAGCTAAATTTTGAACAGCATATCTCTGAACTCTGCAGAAAAGCCGCATCACAACTCAATGTTTTAAAAAGACTCAAACAATTTATTGGCTTTAACGAAAGGAAAATCCTGGTCCAAAGTTTTGTATATTCAAATTTATAAATTATTGCCCTCTAGTGTGGTACTTCTTATCAGCTAAGGCTTAGCAAAAAATTTAAAAGATTCAAGAACCTGCCCTTAGATCTTTATATAATGATCACCGTACCTCTTATAGTGGCTTACTTTTGAAGTCAGAAAGATGCACTATGCATGCTTCTCGTCTAAGATTTCTTTGTATAGAAATTTTTAAGACATTGACAAATCTAAATCCATCTTTCATGCATGAAGTTTTCAAAATAAAATCCTCTATTTACTCATCACGAAACCCAAATGATTTGCAACATTATAGACCAAATCAAGTCAAATTTGGTTCCAATAGCCTACGATCACTGGGACCGCAAATCTGGAATGGACTGCCAAGTGATATGAAATCTGCCGAAAATTTAAGCAATTTTAAACATATGATGAAAAAGTGGGATGGCCCAAACTGTAAATGTAATGCTTGCCAGTATATGTCCGAAAATTAGTTCTTATTCATTTAGATTAGTAAAATACTGTAAAAATATTTATTTAGTTAAATTTATTTATCGATTTGGATTAGTTTGCCTTGTACATATATTTGTATATAGTAAGCTATATATAAGCTAGATGTAAATATCGATATAAAACAAGTCGACAAACAAAAAGATAGCCATTGCGAAGAAACCATTTGGCATGTATCATGGCCATAAAGAAATTGAATAATTTAAAAGTGCCACCCTGAACGAGAAAGAAAGAATACGTTGGAAAATCGGTACTAGAGTTCAGATATCGAGATCCTTAGATACAACGCACAATTATATATCAAGGTTTGGAACGAGACAACAACAATAGAAAAAAATTCAACTATAAATACTGGCTCGTTTTAAAAATTGCGGCTGCTGCGGAGGCTATGTATGTTCTGTTGTCCCTTTCTTGATACAGTTGCATAGGATAGGTTTTAATTTAGAATTTCAGACCTTGTTTTAGCCAAGCTGACAAGAGGTTGCTGATTTGTGGACACAAAAGTAAAATGATTGCTTCAAAAACAGCATTTTCTTGTTCAAAAATGCCAAAATCAAGTAAATTCTGAAAGTAGGGTTCTAGTGAGCATACAAATAAAACTTTCAATAGCGCACAGGGAAATTCCCAAATCATCCAATTTCACGCTAATTTGCTAATGACATCTCCATATTCCGNTTTGTGCCACATTTTTGCGGCTGCTGCGGAGGCTTGTATGTTCTGTTGTCCCTTTCTTGATACAGTTGCATAGGATAGGTTTTAATTTAGAATTTCAGACCTTGTTTTAGCCAAGCTGACAAGAGGTTGCTGATTTGTGGACACAAAAGTAAAATGATTGCTTCAAAAACAGCATTTTCTTGTTCAAAAATGCCAAAATCAAGTAAATTCTGAAAGTAGGGTTCTAGTGAGCATACAAATAAAATTTTCAATAGCGCACAGGGAAATTCCCAAATCATCCAATTTCACGCTAATTTGCTAATGACATCTCCATATTCCGAGCACGTGACCGAATATAAACTTTTAGAGACAATTTTTCCACTACCTTCACGAAAATCAAAATGGATGAAAAACAGATAAAGGTGCAGAGCTGGTTTTACCACGAAAAAATTTTATAGGCCCCACTCCATATTTGTTCTTCTGTATTTGGTTAAAATCTGGGCAGGGATCGGCGTTGCATCGAATTTCATCCATTCAAATATTGGCCTATGTTTAAATATGTATTGGGAACGCTACAAATAAGATATAGCTTCCAGAAGTTCACATGTTACGTGAATTATATCATGGAATAACCTAAAACTATTTGTTTTGGTAAGATTGAAAAATCCTCACGAGTCTGCTTTGCTACGAAGGAGGGTACCGTCATGATTAAAATAGAAGCCATAGATACTTAGTAAGTCAAGTAGTGGTAATATACCAACGAAAATTATACAGGAGGCGAAAGAGATGATTTGCCCATACTTCACTGATTGCATAAATGCAACTATGGACAACTGTTGCTTTCCGGACAAACTAAAAGAAGTGCAATTCATAAAAAGGATGATACATGACAAAAAGTCAATTAAAGACCAATCAGTGTCCTATCAGCCATGTAAAAAAAATTTTGTGAACGAATCATGAGTGAGCAAATAAATCAGTGTTTTGTAGGTATATTAGCTCCATTGCTGCCAGGCTTTCGACAAGGATATAGTACACAACATGCTCTGTTTCGAGTAGTTGAGACTTGGAGAAAGTGTCTCGATCTTTCAGGTATATCAGGGACAATCCCAATGGATTTGTCAAAAGCATATGATTGTATACCCCATGATCTACTGATTGCAAAGTTAGAGGCCTATGGCTTCAAGAGAAAAGCTCTAAAACTGGTTTATAGTTACCTGACAAACCGAACGCAGAGAGTCAAAATAGGCTCCACATATAGCTCACCAAAGCATATCTCAATAGGTGTACCACAGGGGTCTGTTCTTGGACCCCTACTTTTCAACATCTTTATAAACGACCTGTTTTATATGGAACTGGAATCGGAGATATGTAACTTTGCTGATGACACAACTATTTACGCATGCGATACATCTGTAGACGCAGTCATGATTAGATTAGAGGGTGACCTACAGGGATTATTGCAATGGTTTACTGACAATGGCATGAGTGCCAATCCTTCAAAATTCCAAATAATGTTTTTGGGGCTAAAGGGCACAAGAAACTATGCCTTAAAATGAAGGGCCAATTGATCTTTCAAGCGAACATGTAAAACTTCTAGGTGTAAACATTGACAACTCACTCAAGTTTGAAANGACCCCTACTTTTCAACATCTTTATAAACGACCTGTTTTATATGGAACTGGAATCGGAGATATGTAACTTTGCTGATGACACAACTATTTACGCATGCGATACATCTGTAGACGCAGTCATGATTAGATTAGAGGGTGACCTACAGGGATTATTGCAATGGTTTACTGACAATGGCATGAGTGCCAATCCTTCAAAATTCCAAATAATGTTTTTGGGGCTAAAGGGCACAAGAAACTATGCCTTAAAATGAAGGGCCAATTGATCTTTCAAGCGAACATGTAAAACTTCTAGGTGTAAACATTGACAACTCACTCAAGTTTGAAACTCATGTAAAAGAGCTATGTAAAAAGGTGAGCCAAAAAGTGCACGCATTTGGAAGACTAAGACCATATTTAGGAGAGCAAAAGTCAAAGTTACTTTTAAACTCCGTGGTATTGTCGAACTTCTCCTATTGCCCTCTAATCTGGCTGTTTGTAGCAAAGTTGCAAATATGAAATTAAAAGGACCCACACAAATGCACTGAGAACTTTATATGGAGACTATGAATCCACATTTGAGGAACTTTAGATTGGGGTGAAGCAAAGACAATCATAAAAAGAACCTACAAAATCTCATGGTTGAAATCTACAAATCAATCAACCATCTCAATCCTGAGTACATGTGGGAACGTTTTGTTAAGAAAGATGTTCCCTACAACCTTCGTACTAAGGGACTGTGCGAGTTCCGCTCAGTGAGTTCTCAGCTCTACGGAATAAATTCCCTATCTTTTAGAGGAAGTCTATTGTGGAATGATCTTAATGATGACTTAAAATTGACAACTTCTCTCATGAAATTCAAAAAAGAAATACGTTGCTGGGATGGCAACAACTGTACGTGCTACATTTGCACCTAATTTAGGGATTTAGGGTTTTATCTTTTTCTGTTATATTGTATATTATAGACTGTAGATAGTTGGTGTTAATTAGTTGTTGTTGACTAGAAATAAACCAACTGTAAATAAGGTTATGATTATGATTATGATTATCCGACTCAGAATCTCAATAATCGGTAATAAATCAATTTCTTTCCCAGCGGATCTATTCACCAACAAGATCAAGACTAACCCCACTTCTTTCCACCGTTTTATCATCGTTTCAGTCCTAGTTTTCTTGTTGCATGCACCTTGGAAGAATTGCGTAAAACCAAAAAAGTTTGCGCACGGCTCAGATCTCCCAAATGACACAGCGAATTGATACCTTTGAGACTACAATCTTGGCGAAAAAAAGCTGGGACATAGGTAAATTTCAGTGTCGTCGCGATGTTTCCTAAAATAAGGAGAAGAAATCGAGCGTTTTGGACCTTGTGATCCCCCCTCCCCCTAATTCAAAGTTGGCTATGTCGAATGGCGTTTGATTCGAGGTCAGGTCGAATGGCGTTTGATTCAAGCAACATTGAAACGGGGGGAGCGAGGGGCACGTAATCAAATGCCGAAGTAGTGCAATTTTCCTGACTTGTCCCAAGTATTTTGGCCTAGATTGTAGATTGCACACCTCTGAGAATGGATTGCAGGGCAAAATTGCATTGCGAAACGTTCGCATGCCAATTAACCCAATTTGGACCGGGTTGAGATTTGAGCATTTTCGACCGAGGGGGGAGGGGGGGGGGGAGGAAGGCGTTTTTCGCCCCCTCGTTTTTTCCAAAAATAAAAAAGATATAACAATGAAACTTATCTCAATTGTTCGTTGGACGAAAAGCATTACAATCATGACAATGGAGTTTAATTGGTTACGTTGTTCGTTGCTAGGAAACTGAAAACAATAGGAAAATGACCAAAATTGAGCTACCGGTTTAAAAAGCAAAATTCGTCCCGATTAACATAAGATAACAGGCAGAATTGTAGCCAATAGTAGCAATTAAGAGTAGAGGACGATATTTACAACGAAATTTTTCAACTTATATTGCAACTCTTGCAAATTAAGAGCAATTATCAAGTGAATAGAAATTTACTTGACTATTGTCATATATTTTCTATTTTTAGGCTTCTAAATAGTGAAATTAGTTAGTACGAAGTACTCTAACACTATTTGTTGCATGTTTTAAAATATATCACACTAATTTATTCAAAATATGCTGTCATAAAGACAAATGACGTCATGAACATTAAATTTTGCTGATGTACGCAAATATAAACAATACATATATCAAATGAAAGTACTCTTTTAAGATTTTCTTTTTGACCTGTCTCCAAATAAGGGCATCTGAAGGTTCCCTTTGTGCAACAATGGACAATTTAATTTTTGAAATCTTGTAGCCAATTAAATTTTAGCGAAAGTCAAAGAGTTGCAGCCTCATACCTACACAAGCTAACCAGCGGAGATATTAAAGAAAGTTTGGTAGGGGGGGGGGCGAAAAACGCCCCCTGTCGGTCCAAATAGGGTTGAAAATAGGCCTTTTTGGCCTTCTGGCCTTCAGGGCGAAGTTTGGTATAGCCTCGTTATGAAAAGGCTAAAATGGCGCGAAAAGTCGACACAGCACACAGGAAGATGCAACTACTTTCAGAGAAAACGTTTGCATGGGCGTTTGCTGTATTAAAGAACTAGGAACCATGCATTAGCTTATAAACAGATTAAGTTCTCTTAATACGAAAGCTGCGTGTTGTGGCAAGACTTCACGGGTGTATAGCGCACGTTTAATAGTGTGCCTGGTTAGAGTCGTCAGTCTTAATAATGGGCCTAAACTGGTCTGGGTCTGTCTACTATAGGCATAGGCCATGTAAAAACAGAGACCTCTGCCAAAACTATACAACTGTATGATATGTTATTGTGTGAATATAGATCTCNGAGAAAACGTTTGCATGGGTGTTTGCTGTATTAAAGAACTAGGAACCATGCATTAGCTTATAAACAGATTAAGTTCTCTTAATACGAAAGCTGCGTGTTGTGGCAAGACTTCACGGGTGTATAGCGCACGTTTAATAGTGTGCCTGGTTAGAGTCGTCAGTCTTAATAATGGGCCTAAACTGGTCTGGGTCTGTCTACTATAGGCCTAGGCCATGTAAAAACAGAGACCTCTGCCAAAACTATACGACTGTATGATATGTTATTGTGTGAATATAGATCTCAAGGAAGAACAAAATGGAATTGGATGGTACTAAAGAATTTGAAGAGCTTTTGGAAAGATCTACAACATCATTCAACAATGAACGTGGTGAGATATGTGTGCCTAGCTTATTTATTGTTTTAAAAGACTACCGGGTGGGTCAGAAAAAACAATCCCCGTTCGAGAGGCCACTGCTCCCTGGATATCAAAACGATAATATTGACAAATACATTATGTAATGGATGACATGTTCGAATATGATTTAAAATTTACCTGACTGAAATCGGCCTCTCCTTTTTGAAATTGTGAGCGATTTTCTGGAGAAAGCCTCCTCAAGAAACCTTCAAAGCAGGCCTAAAATCACGAGCAAATTTTCCAAATATTTCTACCTTACAGCAATGACTTGCACACTTGCATATGCTTTAGCACGTGTTATCCTCATGGGAGGATAAAATCTCCGAGAATATTGTTGTTATGTTTCCAGGGATGGCACTTTCATCCTCCTAAAGGGATCAAACGTGCTACAGCATGTACAAGTAAGTACAAGTCATTGCTATTGAGGCAGAAATATGACGGAAATTTGGTCGTGATTTTATGCCGTTTTTGAAGCTTTCTTGAGAAAATCCCTCCTAATTTCAGAAGGGAGTGGCTGATTTCAGTCTGGTAAAATTTAGAATTTATTTGAACATGTCCACTATTAAACAATATATTTACCAATATTATTGCCTCAATATCCAGGGAGCAGTGGCCTTTCAAACAGGGATTGTTTTTTCTGCCTCACCCGGTGCCTCTATTGTTCTCCCTTTTTATGCTTAAAATGGCGCTCAGAAGAAGATCTTCTACATCCACTCTCAACATAAAATGCAGTCTGGTAAGATTTGCTTTCTGCAATATACCCCATCAGTCTGCGCTGGAAAAGGAGATTGCAGAATGTGCGGAGGACCCAGGGGGGAGTACATAACATGTTGAGGGTACGGGTATGTGCAGCCCATATGGTTGGGTTTTTTGGCCAAAATTCCCTATAAAAGGGTAATTTTTTAGCAGATTTTCTTAAACATGAAGCGGTTTGGCTGAAATCGGCAAAAAATTGTTAAAAATTGGTAGTTTCACCAAAATCCATTATAATAGTTGGTATGAAGGCACATGTTGCCAATTAGATGTGGGTAGCTGTCTGAAAACCAGGCAGCAGATCATTCCTAAAAACCAGGCAGCAGATCAGTCCATTCCTAAGTAGTGTAAACCTCCCCCCCGGTTGGAGGATCTCTTCTTCATGAAAATGANTACGGGTATGTGCAGCCCATATGGTTGGGTTTTTTGCCCAAAATTCCCTATAAAAGGGTAATTTTTTAGCAGATTTTCTTAAACATGAAGCAGTTTGGCTGAAATCGGCAAAAAATTGTTAAAAATTGGTAGTTTCACCAAAATCCATTATAATAGTTGGTACGAAGGCACATGTTGCCAATTAGATGTGGGTAGCTGTCTGAAAACCAGGCAGCAGATCCTCGTCCATTCCTAAGTAGTGTAAACCTCCCCCCCGGTTGGAGGATCTCTTCTTCATGAAAATGGCTTGGGCGGCTGAATTTGTGCCACTCAACGATAGGCCTGGAATTCAACATGCGTGACAGATTTAATTTAGATGCTTTTCCCATCTGGCGCCAGAATACTGACAAATTTGATGACAGGTAATGAGTTACACATGCAAAGCTCTTTGCACTTGTTGATTTTAGTTATGTATTATTTATTTATTATAGCAGGTCAAAAGGTGGCAGCTTTAAGCTAGTGTGGACAAAGCAAAGGATGTGCCATTTATCTATGTTTTCAACCATTAATTTCACTGCAAATATTCTACTTCGGGCGTTAAACTTAGGGCATGCAAAAGCAAACTTTCAAGTGTACCATGCTTTTTGTTTTACTTACCCAGTATCACATGCAGGCATTTTTGTGAGAAAAGTCGCACACGAGTTCCCAAACGCTTGCGTGATTTCATTTGCGTGAGCTATCGCTCAATTAAAGATTCACAAGCATGTTGATTCCCGGGAAAAGCAAGATACAGTACACAGAACCTCCATATTGTTAATATCAAATAGGGATGAATCATTCAAACATTTCCCGTGTTAGTTGTGTTCAATTATCGTAAGCGTGTACCATCGTTATCAGTGTTTAAATTTCCGAACGGATCGCAACAAATTCTTAACAATATTATACTTTTCAGCTTTACTTAGCTCACTTTAGGGCTGATAATATATCTATTCCAATATCAAGTTTGTATCGAATCTTCAATTAACTGTTTTTCGGAAGAAGGTATTTGCCTGAGCTATCATCATTTCCTGTATTTTGATTACCGTTGTCTGCATCTCCATATTGCCAGCTTAGGTCAAGTCCAATTAATGTTATTTCCAACAAGATAGGGGAAATTTGTTCATTGAACAACGAGGATTTTTATAGTTTACAATTTATAAGAAATTGTTGAGAGCGATTTTCCCAAAAATTAGCCGTTTTGCGAGAGCGATAAAAGGCTCGCGTGATCATGTTTGCGTGAGTGCCGACGCGATAGTGAGCGATCGCTCGCGTGCAACAAAAAGGCCTGCACATGGATCATAAATGGTTAATATACAGTTGTTCTGGTCACCGTTGTTCTAGTCCTAGAATTTTCTGGTTCATCATCAAGCAACTCAGGTTACATTGGCCATCACGTAAAGTAATTATTGTCCACTTGATGACTTCAAAGCTATTTACCCTATTTTGAGGGTGGGGATATTTTCATAATATCTAGTGGACATTTTGCATTAAAGAATTTATTTCTTGTGTCAGTGGCATCGTCACCAGGGAGTGGACTGAATTGGATGTTGCCACCCCAGTTTCCTCAAGGTGATATTGATAAGCAAAAACAGTGTAAAAATGGCTGAGTATTCCTTACAGAACTTGCTTAAAACTTTCTAAGACCCTGTTTACATGGGATCATATCCAGATTGGATCTGATCCATTTTTTAATGGGTGTTTACACAGGTTCATACCCAATTGGAACCTCATGAGCTTTTAGAAGCGCTCTGCTAAACTTCTTGTCTCTTTTGCAATTGCATCAGCAAAGCTTTTGAATCTCTTACCTTGGTTTTAATCCGTACCAGTTTGGATCCTTTCCCACCATTTACACAACCTTTTTGAAATTTAATCCCATGGGATCATTTTTGAACAGACCTCATTAATTTGCGCTAATTTGCGCGAGCATGCAAGCGCCAGCATAGGTTCCAAATCTTTAAAAGGGTCGGTGTAATATTCTGTGACTTATTTCTTTGAATAGAATTGCTTGAAGGAAACTTTAGCTACTTTGTAATAATTCTACCGTTGGACTTTTCAGAAACCTTCAATATTTTCAGAATTAGAGTGCTTTTCTTCTTTTTTAAGAATTCAAGAAAATTTCTTTTAAAAACTTAAAACCATCGTAATTTTTAAGCTTTTTGAGGAAACATCGAATAATTTGCCAAAAAAACATAGTTTATGAACGTCTACAATATCAAGCAAAAGTCTTTCACTCTTCTGGTTTGCGATTTAGAAATTTGATGACGTCACATCCTCAAATGAGTTGAAATAGGATATACGCTGCAATTTCGAAAATATTCAAGACTTCTAAAAAGTCCAACGGTAGAGTTATAGCAAAGTAGCTAAAGTTTCTTTCAAGCGATTCGGTTCAAAGAAATAGGTCACTGAATTTTACACCGACCTTTTTACGCCAACTTAAAGATTTGGAACCTATGCTGCAAGCGCCGCTCGCAGGCACAAAATATCACTACATATTAGTTGCTGGCACCTTTACTATGCTCAGGGAGTTTTGAATGCAGGCACATTTTTCCTTACCATTTGCTCACAGGCGCAGAATATTAATAATGAGACCTGCTTTTGAAAGCAATCTCATCTGGGTAGGGATAGCAGATCAAAATATTATTTTCGTGACACTTATCATCAATGGAGCTCCAAAAAAACTGCGGGAAATAAATTGTTGATATTAAAACTCAATGAAGTTTACTTCAGAACTCCCTTGATGACAAATGTCATGTAAATTATAATTTTTAAAACGTATCTGTTGTGCAATTTTTGATTTTCTCCTCCTGTTTCAAACTTTTTCAAGTCTATTGTTTACTTATTCACTGTGCTTCAAGAGTTTGCTGAGGCCCTGGTTTGGAGGTGGAGGCAAATTTGTCCTTTGAACATTAATATTTCAACTCTCAAAGCATCCATATCAACAAACAAGGTATCTATGTTCAAGTTGACTATCGAGGAATGTTTTAAGATCGTTTTTGGCTTCATTTGCGCTAAATTCTCACTGCTAGGGTCGACCAAATCTGTATACTTTTTTGGGACACCGGTCACATGTTTTATACAGTTGCATAAGATAGGCTTCAACTCGGACTGTGAGACCTTGTTTGAGACTGTTTGACAAGTGGTTGCTGATTTTTGGCATAGGAAAAGCAAGATAATTCGTTACTTCAAAAGCAACCCCCTGATTAATTATTTTAATCCTCTATTCAAAGAATGTGCGATACGCGTCTCAACAAAAGCAACATCAATTGAATTTCCAGAGGTCTGGAAACCGCTGTAGAAAACCGCTGTAGCAAGCCTTTGCTCTTTGTTTCGTAAACCTTTTCTTCCTTTGGATAATGGGTCTACTCGTAGGCTATTGTACTCCAGCAATCTTAAAATCAAGTCAATTCTGAAAAAAAGGTTGTATTCGGATTTTTTTCTACCAGTTGTTTTAAAAAATTACCCCCTTTTTGAATAGACAAAAGAACAAAATGATAGATAGGACTTTCAGAGTGCAAAATGAAATTTATTAATCTTCAACTTAAATGACAGCATGTTGCATATAAAAATCCTCCTCCAAACGCAGGAGATACGATCTTACAAAGTCAAAATTTACTGTGCACCTGAAACCAGAGGTGTTTAAAGAAGGGCCTAGCCATGATTTGATATCATGAGCATTGTTGAAAGGAATTTTCAATTTCAACTTTCATTTTTAGTTTTTGCTTTTGAAAAGAATTATAGACGCTTAGCCATGACACTAATAAATGAGAAGAAGAAAAATGTGGTAAGAAGAAGAATAAACTCGTGCCACATCTCCAAAATAAGCATGCATGTGTTCATTTTTCCTGTTCATTGATATATATATAACCTTTGCAATGGAAGATAAGGACCGACTCCTCCAAAGAAAAGTAATTTAAAGAGTATTGAAACATCTCAAAGTATAATTCTTTTCAAAAATAAAAATTAAAGTTGAAAATGTCCTTCGCAAAATTCCCGTCATTTCAAATCATGGCTAGGCTCTTTTCACAACCTCTGCTTTCAGGTGCACTCTAAGTGTGTGTTAGATTGGCAATTCCAAACCTACCAAATTCTGGAAGCAGTAGACTTCGCAGAGATGGAAATAAATTTTCCAATCAAACACAAACATCTTGATACTGTAGGTTTCAGATTCACCACCCGGGTTTGCTAATGAAAATAAGAATCACTCCGAAGTCTGCCAAACCTTCCGCCTTTTGGAGCAGAAGGTTCAGAAGGCCTTCCAAACCAACCAAACCTACCGTTTTCAGAATTGGTACCAATCAAACAGACCCTAAATTATGACTTTGCGAACTCGTATCTTCGGAGGTGGCCGATTTTAAAATGCTTTTTCACTTATTCTGAGGTAATCAAAACTCGAGAAACCTCTCAATACTGATAGGCTTCAATTTAAATTGAGATATTTGCTGATAGTTGATTTTATTATGTATTATGTATTATGAATTTATTATTATGTAAACAGCTGGGGCTGTTTTGCGAAATGGGTGCTCAGTTGTCCGTTCGATACAGTTCAGTTTTAAAATTATAAGGACAAGTTATGTCCTATGCATATTGCCAATATTAAATTGCAATTCAAAATGCAATTTAAATCCACCATTCATGAAAAATATGTGTATGGAGCGAAGCATTAGCTACAATCTAATGCATAGCAATGGCGCTCAACTCCCAAAGGTACGAATCACGTCCTTTGGACTTGAGTCGATAACTTACCTTGGAAATAAACTGTGGCAATTTTTACCTCAAGAAACAAAACAAGCAAACACTCTTCCCATCTTAAAAAAACAAATCAAATGTTGGAATGGTGATAAATGCAACTGTAGGCTCTGCAAAGTACATATCCCTAAAGTTGGGTTTCTAACAGGATAGGTATACTTCATCTTGTGTATATTGTAAGAAAAATATTTAAACAATTTATTTCCAAAAATTGTAATTGTAATTTTTAATTTAGCAGGCCTTAATTAGCTTTAATTCAGCTNGTACATATCCCCAAAGTTGGGTTTCTAACAGGATAGGTATACTTCATCTTGTGTATATTGTAAGAAAAATATTTAAACAATTTATTTCCAAAAATTGTAATTGTAATTTTTAATTTAGCAGGCCTTAATTAGCTTTAATTAAGCTATAATTTTATTCAGTCTACTTTAGAATAAATTGATGATGATGATGAACTGGTTCAGTCAGACCAAACAAAATAAAAGGACTAACAACTCATTTGATATTTTGGCCATAATTATGGACACAAATCTTGGATGTTGATGTAGATGTTGTTGTTGTTTTTGTTGTTGTTGTTGGTATTGTTGTTGTATGGACAATTTATCAACCATTTCTCAAACAGCCTCAGCTTTATGTGCTCGCTGTCGTGAAGTCAATATCGCCTTGAGTTGAATTTACACTGGAAGGGTTTGACTGCTGCTTTTAAAATACAACCTGGGTCTGCCAAAGTAAAGCTAAACACTAGACTTGTCACCTGATTCATTGTTTCACTCAAGACTTTATTGAATTGAATTTACCTTACTGAATTTACTCCAAACTTTATTGAATTGGATTTACTTATTTGCACAAACCAGGACTTATAACGTTACTGTTTAAAAACCCGGAAAACCCCCCGAACTTTTTTTGGAGCTGCCATAATTTTTGATGACACGTTTTGATAAAAGCTGCATTCGCGTGCTTTTTCGGTTTGATGTTGAAAGAGAATGAAAGAAGGGGTGGGGGGGGGGGGGGGGGGGTCATTAATGATTTCAAAGATCAATCTAATGTAAAGTTGAACGATGTTCTGCGAGTTTTTTGTTTCAAGCTCTCAAGACGTTAGTGTTTGTGCCCAAACGACGTTTTGCTGCGCACTCTTAGCAATTCTTCCTTAAGTCACAAAATTGGCTGTCTTGATTTTTGAACAGTTGTACTTGAGTCCTTGTTGATTGGTGGTGAGTGGTTGTTGTTGTAGATGTACGGAGAAGCAAAGGGCTCTCGTTGTACTTCTAGTTAAACATTTAGTATAAGTATCTTTATTGCCACGTTCCAAAATAAGACTGCCATCTTTTTCAAATGTACGACTGATGTGCATTAAGATGTGAGCTTTCTTTGGGCAGCTTCAAGCAATATTTTAAGTGTGAATTCAACTTATGTTTTGTGCTTCTGAAAACGTGAGTTGTAGATGTCAAACGCTCGAAAATATTCTTCAGGTGTAAATTCAACTTTACTCTTTTATCGTAGCTCAAAATCCAATCAAAGAAATTTCGACAATTGTGAAAACACTTCCAGCATTCTCACTTCTGTCAGAATGGATTAACCACAGTGAATCAGATCTTTCCGCGGCTCCCATGAGCAGTGGCAATCTGGAGTCAACCGTAACCGATATTCAAGGCTTGGTTTCAAACGTCACTGAATGCAGAAATGATCTTTTATTTGACATTTGTAGCTCGACAGTCTCTGCCGAGTATTTAGCATTGCAACTTTCAAATCTTATACCAAAGCCTGGCGAACCATTTGATATTGACGCAATCGAGAAAGTCATCAATATAGTAAACAATTTAAATTGCCAGAAGAAGATCAAGAAATCCGATGTTGCTAGGACTTTAATCAAGCATGTTCAGTTGATACCTCTAACAATTCTGCTACGTTTGCTAGACTCCAATGTCTTGTGTTTAGAAGACTACCTCAAAAGACTGCAAACCTTTGGATCCCTAGAAGACTACATTTTTAATCAGATTATAGGCCATTTTAGAGGCTCCGGCGAGTCATCTCAGATAAAGGCTGACTGGTCAGCAGATGATGATAGAGTTCTAACCTTTCTTGCATCGCTAGCTTCAGTTGGTTCGACAGCAGATGAGGCAACTGCAGTTCTCCAAGAAAAGCTCAATGGTACGATAAATAACATCTTCTATCGACACGATTTCTACAATCTTTATAGAAATGAAAAACAACACCGATTTCTTATCACCAGGCTAAGTGAGATCGATGAAATTGGTAATAAGGCAAGCTTAGCTTCACGCCTCCTCAGAAGGTTTATTTGCCAGCGAGAGCAAACCTCGGTAGAAGACAGATACAACAAAACCTCGGGAGTGGATGCATATAACAATCACACAGACTGGTTGTTTGGAAAGCTCAATCAGAATGCTGTGAGTGTTATCCAAAGTTTGCTCCTCAGCCTTGATGATGAAGAAATAGCGGATATTTTGTGTCTTGCGTTACGTGGCACTGATTGCAACTTTCAGGCACTGTTATCAATATCGTCTGTTTGGCTGTATTCATCTGAGGCATCGATCCCCCTGGTGACAAATATGCTTGAGAAGGTCATCAGAGAGTCAATTGAGATTCGTAATACTTGGTTATTAAAGAATGCGCTGTTGTTGGCGAGGCACTGCTCACTTGAAGGACTGGCAGGTTTCCCTTCATACGCTGATTGGTTGAAGGGTTTGATGACCCAACTTGAAACTCTGCTTTTAGAGGACAGAGAAGGCCTAGCCACCTACGTCAAATGCTTGTCAATGATACTGCCAATCGAAAAGAGAGACTTTTTAAAGACACATTTAAATACCCTTCCACAAGTGACATCAACTGCAAAACAATTGATCAATGAGTATGTTATTGTCGCCAAAACAAAACTGAATGACCTGAAAGACAGCCCTCTCTCGAACGGATCATCTCGCGCATTTCCTGATCATTTGACCGACTTTGCTTTAAAAGACGTTAAACGAAATCTCAGTCAATATTCTTCCACCAGCGTGCTACCTAAAAGCCTACTAGAAATGAGTGTGTTTAGGAAATCATACTTCGTAGGCCAATTTTTGCCTGCTGTGCTGAATCCAGAGACTGTGAGAGCAGACGAAATTCGGCGTAGATTCGTAGAGGAATTAAAGAATGCTGGGAAAATACCAAAGAAAATGTACAATGCATTTCAACAGGCTCTCGAAACAGAAACATTGACTGATACGTTCGCAAATGCTGATTCTAATTTTGATGAGTTCATTGAACGGATCATCAACAAAATTGAAGATCTTCCACAGGCAACAAGCAATGCTTCTGGTATCGAAGAGCCCAAGAAAAGGCGCTTGGTTATCCAGTCGTACATATCATCACTCTCAATGTACTTATCAAAACTTCAAGAGGCACGAGAGCGGTATGACATTAACAGCACAGAACGTGCTTTGTTTGAAAGCAAAATCATTAACTGCCTGCTTGACAAAATATGTCATGGATTTGCAGTGAGTTTAGGAGCTTCGAATTGTAAATGGGTGAAATCAGTTATCAGGATGCTTTCAGAGCATGGGGGATTGTTTGCAATTTTGAAATTGCGCATTGTTGAGCTTCTAGCGTCAAATTTGGAAGACTACCACTTGCAAGCATTAGCATGTATTGCTGCATCTTACGAGGGTATTAGAACATCCAGTGGGTATAGCTCAATCATTAAAGATGTGACAATGGGAATAACAGACACGACTGCAGAGGGAAAATCACCCACCAGTATTCAACAAAGCCTGTTAGTTGTCTCATACATGTTGCTATTTTGCAGTGAGTTATACAGTGATGTCATTGTCATTGAGGACGTAATGATACATGATGTTGCTGTTGTTGTTAACACTGTGTTGGTCCCTCGCAGCGTCGTTAAATTATGGGCGGTGATGCTGCATAGATTAAGAATAACAAATTTGCTCATCAAACAGTCATGTGAATTTGTTATCACAGATGAGAAAGTTTCTGCACTATCAAGGATATCTGCAATTGCAGAAGCATTAAAAGATCAGAGGGTCTTCTCTGCAGTGGTCAATGATGATAAACTCGATCTAGCCGAATGGATACACTTTGAGATTGGGAATAGTTCTCGAGATGATATTATGCCACATTTAATGAAACAAGAATATTATTTAAAAGTAATCAACGACCACCAGAAAGTTGAACACTTGTCGCAGCTTTGGTCCAATGAGAATGTATCCACAACCATCGTGCATTCAATGCTGAGTTACAGCAATGTCGGTAAAATACCCATTGGGGCTACTTGCAAAGGCCATGAAAATGGAACCATTTCCAAAGATGTTTCCGGAACAAGCCGCAAATTTTTGTCTGAAAATGCTGCTGAAGACGGGAATACCAGTGGTACACGGAACAGAGATAATGTAATGATTCCCGGAACAAATCGTGCAAATTTATCAACAAGTGTTTCTCAAGACAGCATTAGTAGAGCAGACAGGGTTAATGGGGCTCGTTTTGTTACTAACAAGGCAACGACAGAACAGTGTGGCATCTCACTGCATAACATACTGCAAGAAGCAAAGGAAAACAGTGCTAGGAAAATAGGATCTGGGCCAGCAGTTAGGCAAGCAAATTGGGAACTTTTGCCTGTAGGATGCAACAGTGACTTGCTTTTTTTACTGCGTTCTTTAAACGAAGAGATCATTTCGAAATGTGAGGAAGTTGAGGATGATTTGTTCGCTGACAATTCTTCGTGGTTACTCAATGCTTTTAAAAGTTGGATTCAAAGGCAAGATGAAACAGATAACACTGATGAACAAAACAGAGGAATCTCCAACATCAATCCTAGACAACTTACGCATGCGCTATGCGCCATCATTGATTCCCTCCCTAAAAGTTTGTTGTTTACAAATGATGTTTCAAGTCAATCATCGTATGATTCTTTGTTGCATGTGAGTACGTTTGTCAATCAACTAAGCAGTCACGTGCTCAATAATTCGTTCTACCTGCCATGCAGCTTAACAATTAGGTTGCTGGATGCATTATCAAGTTACTGTGTTAAGCCAAATGCGTTATTGCAAGATGAGGGCATGAACGAAGCCAATTCGAACATGCAGCATTTTCTGTCCTCTTCGCTGATATTCTGCGTTTCACTCGTTCAGTATTATGACAGTTCTCCAATATCACGACGAATACAGACACTGATTGATAATGGGGTTTGCTCTCTGCATAATATTTCTAGCATGCATTCTGCTTTACAAAGCTTGAACTACAAGGGCCTCACAGACCTGGATTCGTCAAGTACGGTTCTCGGCGTTTGTCTCTTCAATTCATGGTGGAGTCAGTCATCTGAGAAAAAATCAGACTTGCTTACGGAAATTGTAACCATTGGTGAAGGCGTTACGCGGGTGTTTTTCGAATGCTTTATACTAAAGCTGACGACCTGTTTATTTCAAGGAAAAGGCCATTCTAGTTCTGTGAATACGAGAGAGCTGTTTCTTCAAGCTGTCAGGGTTCTAAAGATGATCCCAAATGTTGTTATCGCCCTAATTGATGAGATCATGGAAAGAGCATCTTATAGTGGACTCAGAAATCTTCGTTACAACCTTATTGGTAAATCCACACTGAGATTATTTCCTGTCGTAGTTGTGAAAGTCATAGCAGCCATGGATCCATTGTATTTGAAACGATTCTCTTCAGTGGTAAATTCTTCGGAAGTTATCAGGAAATGTGTGAGAAGAAGCGAGAGTTTGTTGACTGAAGCGCGAGCAGACTGGCCTAAAGAAGTTACGTTCAGCCCGTTGGATGTGTCGTTTGTGAAAGAGTTGGGGATTGTCCGAAAGATACTGCAGATCTGAGACGGATAATGCGAGAAAAGGTATGTTTTTAATTTAATGTAGTTGATAACAGAATTATCCTTGAAGCAACAATTTCATTCATCGAATCGACTAAGAGGCTGCAGTCATATTGAAACTGCAGCCCCAACCCCTTTTAATTTAGTTTTTTGTCGCCCATTATTTCAGTTAGTTCAAACTTGTGTTTTTGTTTTCTTACTTTAAGCTAAAGGCAGTCTGTCACGCAGAGGAGTGGGTGATACTAGAATAGGTAGAATAGTTGAACTGAATGGCTGTGAAAACGATCGGCACTCATTTGTTTTAAATGCGAACTGTTGCAACCGATCACATGCGTCACAGACTGCCTTCAAGAAACTTAGTTTAACTAAATATCATCTATTTATCTTGTGTGTATTGTTCATTGTTATTATTGTTGAATTGTACTTCGCTGTATTGTTATTTTCTTTTGTTGTACTGTTCATTGATATCATTGTTGAATTGTAAGTATCATACGCAATGGGAGCAAGATGACCCTGAGTCCTTTTCCGTTGCGGATGATGCACAATAATGTAGATACGTTTTCTTTAAATGTTTTTTTATGGAGATGAATAAAAAAAAAAGGGTATGTTTAGTTTGATTGAAAATGTGGGCTTTCAAAACAGCCAGAATTTGATTCGAACTGGTGGTCGGGATCTTTGCAAGTAAATGTTCTCTCAACTGAGCTATCTAGCTACAGATTCTCCAATGTGCTCCAAACTGTACTTATTTCCTTAAAGTATGACATCAATAAACAGAGGTCAATTTTGTAACCATGCTATCCATTGTGTTTGGTTAGCGATTGAAAACAAAATGATTTGTTCAACCGATTAGTCAACTTGCAAATGCAAATAATCCAGGTCGCGAAAGATACTCTGAAATTTAAATGGCTTACTTGCTTACTGTGCATGCAAAAGGAAGTTTTGTATATCGAGGGAATATGCGAGCATGTATATTGAAAGTAGGAGGATACATTCACATCATCTGCCGTCAGAGTTTATTTGTCTGTCAGATGCTCAACTATAGGCATTAAAATTCTCAAATATTTGTACGTGTAATTCAAAAAGGAGATGCTTATTTTCTGCATTTTATGAATAAACTTTTGGGGGGAAATGTTTGGATTTATCCTTCTATTTTGATACATACTTAGTTTCTCTAAAAATAGCCCCGTATTAACCCTATAGTGGTGTGGCTATCTGACATGTCCTATTTTGGTTGGGGGAGCCGCCAGTACCTAATTCTTGACTGATAGTAGCATTAAAATTTCGAAAATAGACAAGTGATATAAAATTAGAAACAGTTATTGCTTACGTCAGCATTTCCTTTTGTGTGGTTAGGGACGGGTCATTAATACTTGCCGGGGAGGGGGTGGAAGACATCTGGGAGGGGGGACCAAAATTTTACCTACTCAAAGAGAGGGGGGACGAAAAATAGAGCCCACCTCAAGGAGGGGGGTATGAAAATAATTTGAGGTAAATCNGAAGTGACAAACTTGAATTTGGTACATGCGGCTGTTTCTAGGACCCGAGATAGTACTTTCTAATGACATTTCTCGTCTTGTAAGGGAAATAAACAGGCCCTCTGTAAGGGACGGGTCATTAATACTTGCCGGGGAGGGGGTGGAAGACATCTGGGAGGGGGGACCAAAATTTTACCTACTCAAAGAGAGGGGGGACGAAAAATAGAGCACACCTCAAGGAGGGGGGTATGAAAATAATTTGAGGTAAATCCTGATGATTTCTAAAAACTAGTTCTTCAGGAATTAAAACATAGTTGTTCAGTTTCTATATACACAAGTTTATATATGTCTTGAGAGGGGGGTTGAAAATATTTTCTGCAATGTTGGATGGGGGACGAAAATTTTCGCCTAAATCAGAGAGGGGGGACGAAAATTCCATCAAATATTTGCAAATGTCTTCCACCCCCTCCCCGGCAAGTGTTAATGATCCGTCCCTTAGGAAAAGCGGCAAAATCAGCCAAAATGAAGAAAAATGAGGAAAAATGCAGGAAAATTTATTTGGAGCACAATTTCCAATCAAACATAGCATTTATGATAGACTACGTCGAATAACACTCTTCTGCACAAGTAATTTACATATGATGGCAATTTTGCCATTTTGTAGCAAAAATTAGAATTTGCAAATTTGCGATTTTGACTTGGTCAATCCTAGAAAATTATTTCCCTCCCCATCATTTGTTAAAATATTCTAATGAAAGTTTACTGAAAGTTGCACAATAGGTAACTGCTAAAATTCAATCTTGTATTTAGAAAGTTTTTCAGACTGTTTTTACCTTGGGGTTATTTTTTTGGCCCACTCGTTATATGAAACGCTTTCAGTCTGGTTTGGTCTGATAAACCTCGTTTTGTATTGAAAACACCTACATTTTTCATACCTTTTCCGTTATACCGGCACCTCTAAGGGGACCATTATGAAAATAAGGTCAGCTTGACCGTTTATTCTATCCCTGCCACTGTAATTGGGGGTGTTTTTCTTTACGTTTTTAACCTTGTATTGTATCTATTTTTATATTATAAAACTTGTAAATATTTTAATTGTGGCAAATGATACATACATAAATACATATATATATATAAAAAAGCAGCGGTAGAATTACAGTTAAGTTCATTTCAAGCCAACCATTCGAAAGAAAGGTGTAGTAACCATTTGCGTAATCTTTTTTGAAGATTTGAAGCCCATTCTTCGTCCGTAACCATTTAATTCTTCTGTGATTTTCTCTTCTTTAGACAGCAGTTTAAAATCTGAAATATAATCTAACATCTCAATCATGGGGTGTATTCCATGTAATTCTTGATCCACAAGCATCAAAATGTACTCTTTGATTTTTCTATAGCTTAGCCAGCAAATTACCAGCCACAGGAATACAATGGATCAGTTGAGAGTTGAATGCGGACTGGCATCTGGAAAAGGTCTGATTGATTTTTCCTTCATTTTGACCAAAGAAAACTCTTTATGGGCGATCCAAAATTCTTTAACCAGTTCTTATCAAATCTAATGATATGCAGGGTGTCCCAAAAAATTGTGTCCCGTTTGTATGACTGGTGTGGAGGAACTTTAACTTACACTGTATCAATGTCTATACAGTTGCATAGGTCTTGACTGGGTTAAAAGCAACACTATAAACTTAAAAATTGTTTATTTATCTGGTGCCATAAATCAGCAACCGCTTGTCAGATTGACTCAAACAAGATCTCAAGCATATCCTATGTTCCTCCGCATATCCTATGCTCCTCCGCATATCATATGTTCCTCCAAGGCAGCTGCACAAACGGGGCAGAATTTTTGGGACACCCTCTAGATTTTGTTCAAATAGCCTACAGGCTGAGTCCAAATAGATTTGAGAAACTTTAAACATTGAATTTTTTGCCACTTATTTCGGATGTTATTTCTGGCTAACGTTTAAAAGACCAAGTTGTCTTACATTTAATAATATAATGTAAGAATAACTACATCTCAATAAGAGCTTAGAAGTAGGTAAACTTTTATCATTTTTGAGCTCATTCACCTTATGAAGTTTCAATCGGAAATTATCAAATCTTGTTTTTTTATGAACTATGAATTTTTTACAAAGGAGAACTGATATGTACCGGGTGAGCCAAAAAAGACTATCCACGTTTGAAAAATCGTAGTNGTAAGAGGCAGTAGAGCAAATATTTCAGATAACTCAATCTATGGTGATGACTATTTGTTTCATTTTGGCTTATCTAACGCAACCTACTGAGTTAAACGAGATCATCTTTTCAGTACCAGCTAATCAGTAATTTCGCTGGTTGAGGTTGTTGTTGTTATGTCTAGACAATTTTCTTCCTATCTGTTTCAATCAAGTTTTAATTTGATTCAATAAAAGTTATTAGATTAGAAAGAGTTTACCTAAATATGGATATCGTACGAGATGTCCTAAATCGGTCATATTCATACGGATGACATATCACGTGACTTGATCAATTCGCGCTCGAAAATCAGACATCGGGTAAATGAAGCCATTACAAAGTATAGTGTCGCACTGGGATTTTGAGAGTGTCTCGTTTATTTATCGTAATAAATAAATTCAAAAACTTGGAAGCTGCTCAAATTATTCAAAAACTTTAACAGATAGATAGGCAAATGTCTAAAAGGAAGGTTGACTTTAAAGTTAGTTGACGGAGATAAATAGCTAACTCGAGAGCTGCATATGCAGGTCTAAAATTAGCCTATTGTGGCCTATTGTATTTGATGATTGCGACACGTGCGTGGATATCATTTAGCTAGAGGAACAATAATATGCGTGGGTGTTCTTTTGTCCTATTTATAGATTACCTCCTCTTAGCTCCATCAACTAACTTTAAAGAAGCGACGAGCAACTTCCAGCCGACAGAGTTTGTGGTGCTAACTACGAAATTATCGACGCAAAGTTTTCTTGTTTTGCTTTTAAAAACAGCATGGTCGTGTGTTCATTTCATAGTTTTAGGTCTGACTAACAATTGCCACCTATCTTTTCCCTACTCAGTATCGCGAAGTAGAATCGTGAAGCAATTTTATGCAACTTTTTTCAAAGTTTCTATATAAACCTATATAAATTTTCTGAAGATTTACCCCGAAACAAGATGGCGTCGTGTTTTATTCGCTGCTGTGACGTCATTCCGTCTGTATCAATTCGAAGAGATGCATAGATTCATAGAGTTGTGTCGGATGAGAAAACAGGGCTTCGCCTTTGCCTTTGCTCTTTGCTAAACTACCACGTGACCCAAAGAAAATCGAAATTTTTGAAAAATCATCAAAATTTGATCTGTAAAACAAAATCAATCCCAAACCTATTGCAAAATCTTGAAATAGCTTTGAATTTGTGGGAAATTGTGTTTTTGCAAGCTACCTGGTTTTGAAGCATTCTTCAAAATCACAAGACATGATTATAAAATGGCATTTTTATCTCCCAGTACCACTTAAATTAGTCGGCTATGTCCTTGACAAAGAAAACAAATTTACGTCATGTAATACTCAAAACCTCATACGAAATTGCAAGAAATTGCTTTTTGGCTAGAATTTCGATAGTTTGTTAAATACCATTGCCAAAAACCCCTTTTTTATGCTGTAATCTCTCCCCAAAAATAATAATATAACAATCATGCATTAGAATTATTTGGTCTGTGATATAATACACAAAAAGTAAGTTTAAAGGTAATGTGTCCATATAAGTAGGCCTCCCAGAGGAACGCATGTGATCAACTAAAATTTCTTTTCAATCACGCATACAAGGTTGCTTTGCGACTGCTATTGAAATCTAGCAAACAGACATTCCACAAAACATGGGACGGATTAAGAAGGCTTTGTTCCCACTGCCTGTGACGTTTCATCATTTTGTGATCACAAAAGGTTGCTTGCAGCAATTTTCTCTATTCATTTGATCAGTTTGAATATATCAACCAATGATTTGCCGAGAATTTGATGGATGTTGAAAGGTTGGGTATACGCTGGCTTTATATATGGACACATTACCTTTAAAGATCGGTAATATAATCAAATTTTGGTAATTTTTGAAAAAAATTCACTTTTTATTGGGTCACCCGTTATGCAGTCATGACTTTGCCAACATTTCCAGCTATATTTCCATTATTTTTCGAGGTACAAGGCTAACTTATATGTGGAAAGTTGTTTCACTAGAATCAGTCATTTCGTTCAACCGTAGAGTTATGGGCAATTTTGTTTGCAACCTGTTTCTGAAAATATTCATAAACCTCAAACAGGTTTGAAATATTGAAACATGCAGGCCCATCCCTAGGGGAGGAAATATAAATCCCAAATGTCTACAGGGTGTCCCAAAACAATTGTGCCCCGTTTACCTGAAGATTGTGACGAAATTGAAAAAAGATTCTTGCTAAATTGCTGGATGATCTTGCTCTTCAGATATTAAATTAAAGTTTGCTACCATCCCCGTAAAAATCCGTTGAAAAATGATGGAGCTATGATCTTCAGAAGACCAAATTTGTCTGATGACTGACACCAGCGGTCGGCCATTTTGCCTTACTATTTTGCAGCGATAAACAGATCCATGGATGAACTGAAACAGCCCCCAATTTCATAGCTCTCGCAAAAATGTCGATGAACTCCTTGATGATTATTTGGATTTTTGCGAGAGTTACGGCATTCGAAAATTCTGTTTGGTTCATCCATGAAGCTGTTTATCGCTGCAAAATAGTAAGACAAAATGGCCGACCGCTGGTTCAGTCAACAGACAAATTTGGTCTTCTGAAGATCATAGCTCCATCATTTTT
>REGM01000148.1:511940-547082 GCA_004194415.1 Aurelia aurita | reverse complement strand
ACAAATTAACTGGGGGCTAATCAAACGAAGCCCAGAAAATTTTTTGAGGACACGCCCTTTACTTTGGCTTAGAACGCTTCTCTCGACCCCATGTTTGCCGGTATCAACATAGAACTTTTGACCATTTTGTGAAATATTTTTAGAAGTCAGCATCCATCCCCAGGAAAATTTTTGAGTAAAAAAAATTTTCTTTGGCTTAGAATTCCTTTCTCCATCCCATCTGAACCAATGCAATTGGAAACTTTGACAATTTTTTAACAGTTTTCTATGAATCACCATCTTTGGGAAAGTTTTTGCGCAAAGACCTTATACTTTTTCCCAGAACGCTTGTCGCAATCCAGTGTTTGCATCACCCCGAAATGGAAGCTTTTAAAATTCTATGATAGTACGTCTGGAAAATTTTTAAAAATACCAACCTTTACTTTGGCTTAGAATGACTCTCCCGGTCACCTTCCTGCATTTCTTGGAAAAATTCTTACCCACCCTACCTATATCCAGCTACTTTCTCCTCGTTTTTGGAAGAATCTCGAGGACCATATTTTCACAGAAGCGGGGACCTGATCACTCTTGATTTGTATAAACAAATATTCTGCCTTTTGAAGTCGATGATATCCGAATTTAGTTCAATTTATAAATTCCAGAGCACGTTAAGACTAAAAAGTGCATTTCACCCCCTTTGGTTTAACAGACAAAAAAATTCCGAGAATTTTTCGACGAAGCACTCATATTTCCGAAAATCCGATGATTTTGAAAATAGGGGGGCATGGCCCCCCTGCTCCCTCGGCCACGACGCCCCTGATCACGTGACCCAAAGAAAATCGATATTTTTTGAAAAATCATCAAAATTTGATCATATTACCAGTCACGAAAATTTTATCGAAAAGAAAGTCAATCCGAGACATAATGCAAAATCTTGAAATGGCTTTGAATTTGTGGAAAATTGTGCTTTTGCAAGCCACCTGGTTCAAAATCACAAGACATGATTATAAAATGACATTTTTATCTCCCAGTACCACTTAAATTAGTCGGCTATGTTCTTGAAAAAAAATGTTTTTTACATCACGTAAGACCGAAAGCTTCATACGAAATTGCAAGAAATGGCTTTTTGGCTAGACTTTCGATAGTTTGTTAAATACCATTGCCAAAACATTGCCAGAGATGAACATGTTTTTCATGCTCTAGCTTCGTCATCTCTCCCCAAAAAGAATAAAATAACAATCATGTATTAGAATTATTTGGTCTGTGATATAATACACAAAAATTAAGTTTAAAGATCGTTGATATAATCAAATTTTGGTAATTTTTGAAAAAATTTCACTTTTCAATGATTCACCCATTATGCACTCACTAATTTGCCAATATTTCCAGCTATATTTTCATTCTTCTTCGAGGTACAAGGCTAACTTAGATGTGGAAAGTTGTTTCACTAGAATCAGTCATTCCGTTCAACCATAGAGTTATGGGCAAATTTGTTTGCAACCGGTTTTCGAAAATATTTATAAATCTCAAATAGGTTTGAAATATTGAAACAAGCAGGGCCATCCCCAAGGGAGGAAATAGAAATTGCAAATGTCTATCAATTGCCTGAAAAGTATGGCTTTTTCAGTTTCTTAGAGGTTAACGGTTGGTTCACACTAGGGTAAGACGTTTTAGATTTGTTTCCGAAATGCGATGGAAAATGCTTGGAAATTATTTTACCTCAGTTTAAGATTGTTTCAACGCCTTTGAATATGTCTCAACGTGTTTGGATATGTTTGGATGAGACTCAACGTGTTTGGATGGATTACATTTGAAAGCGATAACTCATTAAAAATGCGTTTAGAATAAGTTTAGAAAATACTTTGTCCCGATTACATTTTACTCTTTTGCGAACCGAGCTTTCAATGATTTGTTGTTGTTGTCAATTTATTTTGATTCGATTTAACATCGTAGCTAACAATATATACATATATACATACATACACAAAGTTAACTAATCAAAATCGAACATACCTATAAAAACAAATTAAATAAATTATAACATATACATAATTATACTGATAGAAACTAAATCAAGACATTAAACTGCACTGACAGGCACTACATTTGCAAGCTGGCCCGTCCCATTTTTTTATTAGATTTTTAAAACTTTTCAAATTTTCTGCTGATTTCAGCTCGTTTGGAAGGCCATTCCAAATTTGTGGCCCAATAGACATCAGACTGTTGGACCCAAATGTTGTTTGATTGGGCCTAACGTGGGCTAAGTTGTTTGGATTTCTTAATGAATAATTTGAAGACCGTAATTTAAATATGTTTTGCATAAAAGGTGGGTTTAACTGTTTCACTGTTTTGAATATTTCAATACAAAGGATTCTTTGGCGAGCAATAAGCATTGTGCATTTATCTGACTTCAAGAGCAAATTGTTATACGAACTTGTATGATCATTATACAGAAATCTTAGAGCACGTTCTTGTAACTGTTCAATTTTCTGTAATGATTTGGAAGATGAAAAATACCAGACCAAGGGACAGTAATTAAAATTAGAAAATACAAAGCTCTGAACAAGAATCTTTTTCTCGTTAAAGCCAATAAACGTCTTCAATCTTTTAAGAACATTTAATTGTGTTGCAGCCTTTTTGCAAAGGTTCGAAATATGTGGGTCGAAATCAAGTTTATAGTCCAACGTCACTCCTAGAAGTTTTACAGTCTCCTCAGATTTGATTATTTTGCCATTAATGTTAATCTGTTCTCCACTAGTATTTGTCTGGTTTTTTCTGAGCAATAATGCATGGAATTTTTCAGGGTTTGCAATCATTTCATTGTTTTCTAACCGTGATAAGGCAACTCCTGTTTCTTTTTCCAAAATATTCACAAGATCGGGCATGCTTTTAGAAAAGTAAAAAAGTGTGTTGTCATCGGCGTAATTATAAAGCGTTGCCTGTTTTATGAAAAGAAATAAATCATTTATGTAAAAATTGAACAGGATAGGTCCTAGAACGGAGCCCTGGGGTACACCAGATATAACCTCCTGAAAAGAACTATATGTGTTATTTATCCGAACGCATTGTTTTCGTCTTTTGAGATCAGAATAAATAAGGACTAGTGCATCTTCATCAAATCCATATGCATGTAATTTGGCAATGAGCAAGTCATGTCGGATACAATCGAAAGCTTTCGAAAGATCCATTAGAATCGTACCTACGAGATAGTCATTATCGAGGTTAGCCTCCAATCTTCGATCAGACGTATCGTGCAGTCATCTTTCTAAAGGTTAAACATGGACGAAATGTTTTAGATTTTTGTAACTTCCCCCTCAAAGATCGTTCATGATTCTAGAATTTTATGACTATTTTGAAGGAAATATAAATCTAAGTTAGCTTCGCCATCAGGGAATTAGCGGTTTATTATGCAATTAGGCACAGTAGCTTGAGATGAACATCCATTCTAAAATGTTTACGTGCAAGTATCCAAGAATGCCCTCAGATTTAGCTGGTTCACATACATGGTCGCGCCACCAGACTGCCATTCGATGTAGACATAGTTTATTGCCAAGATTTGAGGACGGACAATCCCAGGGGAGGGTTGAATCGATTATACCAAGTTAAGTGTTGATTTGTGTCCGTTCAGCCAAAGAACTGTCTTGAAGATGTAACCTTGTTTACGACTGAAAATGTCGATTTGCAATTAAATAACAATTTAAGGTCGACTGACTTTTGATTATGCAAAATTCCGCCCGCTCGGAAAATTCCACTGACTGGAAATCAGCCTTTATGCATTCTGAAATCGGCGGAGAACGCGACTGATATATTGCTTTATTCTAGGTTTGAGAGCAGGTTGAAAAGTAACTTCGCAAGCACATTTAGATTGGAAATTTCTTTCAAGTTTCCTAGGAAGAATAATATGTAACAGTCAGTATCCAAATTTAAACTTGCTAACAGCTAATTCTGAATGAATAATGTCGAATATGCTGTGCTGGGCTACTTTAAGCCAACATCTACTGTGCTACTTAAAGTGTCTTATCAGTTATTTCAAGTGCTTAAGAGACAAGCCTCCATCTCACAGAGTCAACGGAGAGACAGACTCCACCCCCGGAACTTATTGTATTTATCATATAATAGTTGAAACTGGACCAATTCCAAAAGCTGACAAGGCTTGATTTTTAAGAGAAGAATTTTTAAAGACCCATTGCTAACCATGAACCTTTGTGCGCTGGATTAAAAGCAAGACAAAGAGAGCGTAGGCCAGAAACGACTTTCAGATAATATGAAAGTAGACTTTGGCACCACAAAGGATCATGGTTAGAATTGGGTCTTTAAGTCTTAGATTTCAAAAGTATTCAGTTGTTAAAAAACTCGACGGTTGGCTGTGACAGACCTACGGGGGTTTCGAAGTGCAGTAGAAAGAAGAGAGGGGGCGAGGAATGAGTAGCCCCTCTTTTCAGACATCATAACTTATTTGTTGACCTTTTAGCTGTTTGGAGGCAACAACAACAACAGAGGGTTACACGATACCGGATTGGTTTCAACCCATCCTTGTCAAATTAGCATCGTCTTCATTGCAGTTACACGATAACGGATTGCTATGAACTCACTTTCTATTACAGTTACACGAAACCGAGTTGCTCTGCACTGCGAAGTCAGCATCTATTGTTTGTTGAAACTGTGAATCCATGCTTATTTGTTCTACAAAGCAAAGCATTTTGCAGAGAAATGTTTTGGAGTGGAGTGACATCGGATTCATGCAGTTACACGAGATGGAACGAGGAGTGGAGTGAATCGGATTGGTTTTCATCTCACGTCCAGAGCGGAGTGGTTTCACGGTTTCACTCAGCGAAAACGGAGTGAAGTGACACCGGATTGCTTCGGCGTCGTTTAACTGCACCCTCTCTTCTATCCGATGCGAAAAGCCATCCGGTGTTAGATGAATCCGGTATCGTGTAACTGGGGCCTGAGGCAAGATAGAGGTAGGAAAGCAGAGAGTGTTCACAAGAAGACGGATTGGAGTGGTGCGAGAGAGAAGAGGTGTTGAGAGAGGGAGGGGAAGTGACAAGTGTCTTTTGCAGACAAAATATTCCATTTATTGACATTTTGGCTGTTTAAGAAGCTCTTGAATTGGTAGGAAAACTAAAGAGTGTTTTTTATAAAGTATCTCCTGATGAAATGAAGGGGAATGTTATAGCTTCAAAAACTTAATAGCTCAATGGGACGGTCCAACATGCAACTGTAATGCCTGTCGTTTTATTGTATAAATAATGTATACACCGCGTAAATAAAATATAAAAAATAAAATCATACATATTCATTTGTTTATTTAATTTGGTTATGATTCAGTTGATTGTAAATATTCGAATTAGATTAGTTTCTTTTTATTTATAATTAAGAAGCTATTGTATTATTATATATTCGAATTAAAATAAGTTGACAACAACAACAACAACAACAACAAGTGTTGCAGGGCATCTTTTAAGAAATGTTTACTGGTGGGGAATCTATTGAAAGGGCACCTTAAGATAGCCCCAAAAGGCATTTTGTTGGTAACATGCGAGAGAATCTGTCTCTGTTGCCTTTGCTTTCCTTTAAACGTCATAAGTTTAGAATTCATTCACAATAATGAATCCTTGAAACAAAGTAATTCTCTAATACCAAGTTAACATCAACACAAACTGTAAAACGAGATGACGAATCTAATAACAAAATTTATACAAAGGGGTAGTATATAAATGCATGTCATATTATGTCTTTTATCAAACTTGTCTTCAATCTACATATATCATATTCTGAAAACATTTCTTGACAGCAAAGGGCATCTCGCTGGTGGGGAAAAGGGCAGTACTGGTGGGGACATTGAAGGGGCTGGTGAGGAATTTCCCCACCACTTTGTATGTTAAACAGATGCCCTGAAGTGGTGCTACGGGGATGAGAGTTTAGGATGTGGGAAGAGGAAGTGAGTATCCCTCCTTTTCTGACGACATAACCTATTTATTGAAATTTTAGCATTTAAAAAAGAAGTAGCATTTGAATCTAGAAGGAGGAAGGAAAACGAGAGAGTATTTCTAAGAAGTACCTGCTGATAGACTGCGGTGGCTGACAGGGTTGCGTTGTGAAAGGAGGGGGAAATGTCTAGCCTTCATTTCATTTCAAATATTTCATTTCAAATATTTAACGAGGGTAGCCATTCAGCAATACTGATTTTCAAGTGGCCCTCCATTACAAATAGTTGCAAAAATTAAAATACTATTATGACCTAAAATAACCTAATACCATTCGATTTCTAATATATTAATAAAAATCCTATATTCTAAAATAAATAATTACAATAAAAGAAAATCAATATGGCAAACACATTATTTACAGCAAGCTACCCCTATATAAATTGTTTAAATCCGTTTAAGGAGGATGCCAGCTTACACTCAGCTGAGAGCCATTCCAAGACTTGGCGCCTCTAAACGAAAAAGATTTCTGTCCATTTTTGTTGATTTGCAGATGCCAAAACCCCAAAACCTATTACTGTACTTCGCGTTTCAGCTGTTAAAAGCCTTTTCAATGAATCAAGATAGAGGTAGGAAAAGCATCAGAGAATGTTTTTAAGAAAGAAGACTGAGGTGATGCGACAGGGAGGAGGTATTGGAAACTGTTGGGGGAGGGAGATCGGAAAGTGTCTAGCCCTCCTGTGGAGACGGCATAACCTATTGTTTGACCTTCTAGCTGTTAAAAAGCCTTTTCAAAGAATCAAGATAGAGGTAAGAAGACTGAACTCTGAAGTGATGCGACAGGGAGGAGGTATTGGGAATTGGGGGTGGGAGGGGGATCGGAAAGTGTCTAGCCCTCCTGTGGAGACGGAATAACCTATTATTTGACCTTCTAGCTGTTTAAAAAGCCTTTTGAATGAATAGAGGTCCGGACAAGCAGAGAGTGTATTTAAGAAGTACTTGCTGACAGACTGTAGTGGATTGCTACTTTAAGAAACTCGCCCACATTCATCACTTCAAAGAGCACAGACAACAATGCGCTGGATTAAGGAGGGGCGATCCACCGCATTTCAAATTTCCAATAACCTGACAGCCTGAACAATTTAACCTGGAGATTTCTGCAACCAAAAGGTTTGTTATTTATCTGTTTTATCTTTTTTGTCCTTTTTATCTTGATTGTTTTTGTGAAAGAATGTTAATGTCGTTTGATGCAATCGCTTGTTTTGTGACCTTGTGGCTTTAAGTTAGAATACGACCGTCAATCCCATTTTTGTGTAGTCGTTTCATCAATGTCTTGCCTCTAAAACTGAATTCCCATTTACAGCCTTTTATAGTTACTGCGCAAGTCACATCCGTTGCTTGTTTGACGACCTTACTTCTGGCATTAAGTTAGAATACGACCGTCTGTCCCTTTTTTTCACTTGTTTCATCAATGTCTCGCCTCTAAAACCGAATTCATATTTACAGCCTGCTATAGTTACTGCGCAAGTCAGAGTTGTGCTTATTTGATGACCTTACTTCTGGCATGAAGTTAGAATACGACCGTCTGTCCCTTTTTTCGCTGGTTTCATCAATGTCTCGCCTCTAAAACCGAATTCACATTTACAGCCTTCTATAGTTACTGCGCAAGTCAAGCTCGCTGCTTGTTTGGTGGCCTTACTTCTAGCTTTAAGATGGAATACGACAGGCTGTCCCATTTTTTTGTACTCGTTTCATCAATGTCTCGTCTCTAAAACTGGGTCAGCATTTACAGCCTTTTATAATTACGCGCAAGTCAGACTCAATTCTATCAAATCAAAGTTCGTTCAAGGAACTATTTTACTGTGTTACTTAGTGGTAATACTCGAGTTATGTTAAACAGAGGAAATATTTCGCCGGGGAAGGGGGGTCTTCGATATGTAAAGTACCTAAGGATGTGCCGCCATCAAGGGTGTACTTTTACGGACTTCTATTCTAGTCAAGGGTAATAGATAATACCGTAGAGAAAAATATTTTACCGAGACAATTGCAAGATTTCCAATATTCTGCCCCCTTCCCCAAATCTTCAATATTGGGAACAGCGCAAACCCTCCAGCGTGTCACAGTCCAAGCTGTCGTCACTCTTTCAACGTTGAATAAACGGGAGGAGGGGGAACTAAGCTTTATATCTCAAGAAGTGTCTCAAAGTATTTTGTCCATGATTGCCCGATTTTTTTTAGAAAAGGTAGATTGGTTTCCCTGTTTTGCTTTAATCGCAGATCTCTACTAAAACATTTTGCATATATTTGAACAAATTAATTAAATAACAATAATTATACGGGGTGAGTAAAAAAACAACCCCCGTTTGAAGGGCCAACGCTTCCCGGATATCAAAATGATAATATTGGCAAACATATTATTTAATGGTTGACTTATTCAAATATAATATAAAATTTACCTGACTGGAATCGGCCACTCCCTTCTGAAATTATGAGCTATTTTCTGCAGAAAGCCCGTTCAAGAAACCTTCAAAACAGGCCTAAAATCACGCGGAAATTTTCCAAATATTTCTGCCATACAGCAATGACTTTTAGCAGGTATTATCGTCTTGAGAGTATGACATCATCTGAAATAAGATTGTTATGATCCCAGGGTGATACTTTCATTTTCCCAAAGGGATAGCACATCTAAAAGCATGTAGAAGCCATTGCTGTAGAGGCAGAAATATGAGGGAAATTTGGTCGCGATTTTATGCTGTTTTGAAGGTTTCTTGGAGCGGCGTTCTTGAGAAAATCCTTCATAATTTCAACATGGAATGGCCGATTTTAGTCAGGTAAAATTTTAAATTTATTTGATGTCCACTATTAAACAATATTTTTACCAATATTATTGCCTCGATATCCAGGGGCAATGGACTTTCAAATGGGGGTTGTTTTTTCTGTCTCACCCTTTAAATAATGATAAAAGGCATTTAAATTGCGCCATTTATCCACAGGGCTCAAAGGTGCGTTAATTAACAAACCGTATTAATTGACAAATGGATGCAAATGACGGGGCCATGTTTTGATATTTGAGTGCTTTAAAATTTAGCATTCTTTTTTTATCAAATTCTTTAAATTTACTGTCGTCGTTTTAAAGGCTGGCAAGTTATGTAAGACCAAACTGCCACATTTACCATCGTGTTACCACATGTTACCACACATGATACCATAATTTTATCAAGTCTTTTTCAACTTGTTACCACATGTTACCATCATTAAAAAAATTTTATACCGTATAGATATTTTTTAAATGATGGTAGCATGTGGTAACATGTTGAAAATATAGGGAAATAATTGATAAAGTGATGGTAACATGTGTGGTAACATGATGGTGACATGTTACCTTGTAGGCTTTTGGATGCTCACCAGTTGTAATGTTTGCCCTATGTAAAAATGTTCATACTGCTCTGTCTGCTGGCTGTGACATGAACGATGCAGATGTGATAATATTCATATGCGCCATTTAAAAGTTGCTTCTCACAAGTCACTAAAAATCCCATAATGTATTGACATTGAAAACTGCAGAGGGCTACATTCTGATGTCATGACTCCTTTATTTTCTGGAGCACGAAAGCTGGGGTATGAAATTATATGGTTCATTGATCTGCCATGGAAGTGTAGCAAGACAACTGTTCTGAAGTAGAGAATTGAGCTGCATGTCCATCTCAAGTCTGGTAGCTGATGTTACCTTTGAATCAGGGCATCTTTTAACATACAAAGTGGTGGGGAAATTCTCCAACCTGCACCTTCAATTCCCCACCAGTCATGCCCATTTTCCCCACCAGTGAAGTGCCCTTTTCAGTCAAAAGGGCCCTTTTCAAAATGTGAATTGTGATAAATGCAGGTTGAAGGAAAGTTTGATTTGACTCTAAACATATTGATAAAATCTGGAAATCCCATAAATAGCTGTTTCTATCGATTTTGTAGAATGCCCTTTGGTGCTATCTTAAGGAAGGTGCCCTTTCAATAAATTCCCTACCAGTAAAAAATCCTTAAAAGATGCCCTGCTTTGAATTAAAGCTGTTTGCAAAGTCTCTTTGGCTGCTTTGGCTATTCATAATGTGCTCTTCGTATATGCATATAGACTGTAGTGTGCCCATTGGGCACACTTTGTTGTTGTTGTCTTCTTATTTTAAATCGAAATTACTTTTTAGCTNGGAAAGTTTGATTTGACTCTAAACAAATTGATAAAATCTGGAAATCCCATAAATAGCTGTTTCTATCGATTTTGTAAAATGCCCTTTGGTGCTATCTTAAGGAAGGTGCCCTTTCAATAAATTCCCCACCAATAAAAAATCCTTAAAAAATGCCCTGCTTTGAATTAAAGCTGTTTGCAAAGTCTCTTTGGCTGCTTTGGCTATTCATAATGTGCTCTTTGTATATGCATATAGACTGTAGTGTGCCCATTGGGCACACTCTATAAAGACTACGAATCGTCATTCGAAACATTGCTCCCTCGAAGTGGCAGCTTTAGTATACATGTCAAAAACTTGCAGAAACTGATGACATAGATTTACAAGTTCGCGAATCACCTGAATCCTTCGTTTGTGTGGGAATTTCGTGAAAAGAAACATGTAACATACAATCTAAGAATACAATACTTATGCAAACTGCCAACAAATAAGACATTGGGCTTTGGACTCGAATCACTGTCTTTTAGAGGTAGTTTCCTCTGGATCACTCTCGATGACAGTATCAAACAAGAACCAACACTATCGGCTTTTAAAAAGAGGATCAAAGACTGGGCTGGAGATAAATGCACCTGTAAAATATGTCGCTAATTATATAATCTCTTTTTTTACTGATTTCGTATATATTATTTTTGTAAATGGTTGGTTTGAATTAGTATTTTCCTTATACTACTGTAAATACCAACTTTAAATATTGATATTGATTGATTGATTGATTAGATATTGTCCTTTGCGAGGGGCAAATCACTCCAAAAATAGCGTATATGCTTTTGGGATTTTTAAAATCTCTCGTATTTTCAGAGTTTTTAGATTTTTTCTGAGATTTTAAAATATTTTTCTTCAGATTTTAAAGACTTTTTAAAATTTTTGAGATTTCCAATTTTTTTGGAGATATTCAAAGATTTTCGAGATTGTGCACGATTTGTTAGGTTTTCAAGGAATGGTCGAAAGTATTTTTGAGAATTTGTATTATTTGTTGGGGGAGATTTCTGGGATTTTTTAAGATTGTTGAAGATTTTTAGGATTTTCTTTAGGATTTCTAAGATTCTATGAAGATCTTGAGATTTTCAGGTTTTTGAGATTTTTTTGCGATTTGTTACGACAGTGTACGAGATCTTTGGAATGGTTGGCCATCGGTCCTTTGGCAAAGACTTTGAGTCTTCGGGCACGTATATTTTTATTCATATACGTATATTTTTATCAGAGAATAAGAATATGACCATGTTAAGACAGTTTCCTAAGTTTTTCTGATTTCGGCACGAAAAGTTTTCCGATGGGTTCATTATTTTACATCGGGAGGGGAGCTCCTATCCTTTCGTGGACAATTCACAAATTCATTCGAAATTTGGGGCGTCGTGAAAAATGATAACGACGGTATAACGACTCGAACTACCCAACCTAATTCAAACACGTTTTCCAGCAAGCCAAATGATCTGTGGGTACTGTTTAAAGTAAGCTATACACATGTTTTTTAAGAAACTCTGATCTGCACAAAATTACGAACATGTTCTTAACTTTACTGAAAGTTTCGTTTGTAAAGTTCGCTAATTTGTCCAATTTCGTGAATTTCATGATGCCCTCTTCTGTCCAGACAGTACTTTATTATCACATTTTTGGGTTCAAGATTTGTACAACTATTTTTATCGTCGTTGGGGATACGTTTTACACAACCTAATTCTAGTTGGCAGTGGCGGACTGGCCCACCGGTCCACCGGCCCGTGGCCGGTGGGCCCCCCTCAAAATATGGCAAAAAGGGCCCCCTTTTCGCTAAAAAAGGGCCCCTTTTGCAAAAAAGACAAATTTTCTCTTTGATGTCCCCTTTCGAATAATGGACTTCTCACAATAGACGCCAAAGCTCTGGTNACCCTCATTTTTTAGGCCACACCCACTAGGGCCCCCTTAAGTCCCCCATGGCCGGTGAAAAATTCTGAGCCAGTCCGCCACTGCTAGTTGGAGGCTACTTGGTACACGCCATAAATGTTATTCGAATTTCAAAGAGTTTTTAGTTCATCATTAGAGACTTTGTGATTGCGAGTGTATTTGAAGCCGAAGTAAGAAAAATAGAACGTACTGTTTACTTGGCCTGAATACAGCATACACGCCAAATCCTAATGTCTCACAATTTAAACACGCGTTTGCAAATTTGGTAATGCGCCAATAGATCAAATCTTGACTTCCTTAATGATAACCCTGACCCTAAATCGAACGCTAACCATTACCCTAGCCCTAAAACTAACCCTAACCCTAATTTACTTCAATCTTAACCCTAACCCTATCCCTAATTTATTTCAAGGTTTTGATATATTGGCGTATTCCCGCAAATTAGGCCAACCACATTGCATGAAAACTAACAAATAAACATTTAGGCCTGTTTAATCATCCTTCGCAATGGCATTTTTGTGGCGGGGAAATTTATTTTTTCAAAATTGCCTTTAAAAAACATGTGGCTGAAAGTCTAGAGCAAAATCGTGGCAAGGAGAAACATTTAATCTCAAGATCTGAAAAAAAATGAATTTTCTTAGGAAAAAAATTTGATTACAAAGCAGTGTAAACACGGGCAAAATAGGCTTATTCGTTTTTTTTTTATTTTTTCGCAAAGAGATTCCCAATTTCGCCAAAGCATGTCTGATTTCTCAGGCAACCAAGATTTTGTGTCTAAACTCCGCAACGCAGCAATGTGAAAGTGTCGTCATGTAGCGTAAACTAGGAAGCTCTTTGAAAGAACACCCGGAAACCTGGAAATGTTAACTATTCATTTTGTACTACGATGCAAAATTGCATATCCATATGGATAGCGAGCGAGGAAACCCAATGACAGATATTTCATTTATTCAACAGAGTGAAAAGACCACGTCCTGTGCATTCTACTCCTGCGGTCATCAAAATGTCATGATTCAGAGGACCGTACACTACTTCATTCAGGTATTGATGCAGTATTTCGATGTTTTTTTACTTTGTTTTCTACTTTCACACGAGGTTCCGACAGGAGAGTGTTTGCTCCCTTGGCACACTTAGAAAGCAACATGTTCCCTTCAAAGTTAGCCTGGATTTTTCCAGCTATTTCATCTTCCCCAAAAATTGTGTGCTCCCTGCCCCCTAAGTATCCATGTGTTATAGTCGTGTTTCCTTGCTCCCAGGCCTTTTTAGGTCGTGCTCCCGTGCTCCCGAAAGCTGCTTTAAGAGCCTATGACATGCTTCATGAAGTATCGTGAAATATGAAAACCCTAAGCACTTCAACGAGTCTTAAAAGCTCTATTTTTACAATGATTTTTCTTTTTGAAGTTACTTTTACAATGGTGTTATGAGACGAGTTTCACAGCAAACAATGAGTCATTTAACGTGCAGAAAATGAATGCTAAGGTCTCGTTTCTAATTTTCGTTGAATCGAAATTAGAACTCGTTTAACTAATGCAATTGCTTAAAAAGAAGAATTAAGAATTTCAGCGTGTAACACCTCTTAATGAATCTTGATCCGCAGCGCTCAAAATCGGCACATCAGCGACGAGCGAGGGCCTGTGCGATGGGGCTTGCATACAAGGAAAATGAAACGAGTTTCAGCTATTTTGCTAAATAAATAAATAAATAAATAAATAAACGTTTATCTTATCTCGCATCGTCACTTAAGGCCTGGGTTACGCGATACCTGATTGCTTTTCACATCGGATTGGTTTCAACCCATACCAGTCAAATTCGCATCGTTTTCATCCCAGTTACACAACTCTAGATTGCTACGAACTCGCTTTTTATTACAGTTACAGGACACTGACTCACACTGCACTGCGAAGCCAACGAACGCTTATTGTTTTTTTTACAACTGCGAAGCCATGTTTATTTGTTCTACAAAACAAAGCATTTTGCAGAGAATGGTTTTGGAGTAGAGTGACATCAGATTCATGCAGTTACTAGAGATGGAATGAGGAGTGGAGTGAATCGGATTGGTTTTCATCTCACCTCCACAGCGGAGTGGTGTCACTCCGCGAAAACGGAGTGGAGGGACACCGGATTGCTTCGACACGTCGTGTAACTGCACCCCCCCCCTATCCGATGCGAAAAGCCATCCGGTGTGAGATGAATTCGGTATCTTGTAAGTGGGGCCTAAACTTTGGCGCTGTAAAAATATTTAGGTGCTGTAAAAATATTTATGGTGCTGTAAAAAATGTTTATTTAGGTTNCCTAATTTACTTCAATCTTAACCCTAACCCTATCCCTAATTTATTGCAAGGTTTTGATATATTGGCATATTCCCGCAAATTAGGCCAACCACATTGCATGAAAACTAACAAAGAAACATGTAGGCCTGTTTAATCATCCTTCGCAATGGCATTTTTGTGGCGGGGAAATTTATTTTTTCAAAATTGCCTTTAAAAAACATGTGGCTGAAAGTCTAGAGCAAATCGTGGCAAGGAGAAACATTTAATCTCAAGATCTGAAAAAAAATGAATTTTCTTAGGAAAAAAATTTGATTACAAAGCAGTGTAAACACGGGCAAAATAGGCTTAGAGTGACATCAGATTCATGCAGTTACTAGAGATGGAATGAGGAGTGGAGTGAATCGGATTGGTTTTCATCTCACCTCCACAGCGGAGTGGTGTCACTCCGCGAAAACGGAGTGGAGGGACACCGGATTGCTTCGACACGTCGTGTAACTGCACCCCCCTATCCGATGCGAAAAGCCATCCGGTGTGAGATGAATTCGGTATCTTGTAAGTGGGGCCTAAACTTTGGCGCTGTAAAAATATTTAGGTGCTGTAAAAATATTTATGGTGCTGTAAAAATGTTTATTTAGGTACATTTATTTATCGGTTTGGATTAGTTTGGCTTGTACATATATTTGTATATAGTAAGCTAGATGTAAATATCGATATAAAACAAGTCGACAAACAAACAAATAAAGTTTCACGTTAAAAGTTCATCGCGCTGCAAGGCTTTTAAAGAAACCAGTCTTCAATAATCTAATGAAATCTTTAATTGGACCTGCCAGTCTTCGTTAATATAACTCGATTGGTCGATGGGAATTTCTTTGAAAGTAGGAAACATTGAAGTCCAGACGTTGCTTCTGGTTAGCTGCGAAGAACTTCTCATAAGGTGGAAATTTTAATTGGCGGAAGAAGACTTACCAACCCCATCTGCAAGAGCTTGCAATTATTTGCAAGCTTTTTTAGGAAGAAGGAAGTTTTATTTTCACAAAAATTTATCATTACCAACTTGTTATTTTGAGAGTAAAATAGTTCTTTCGATGCGAGACAAACTTCACAGACAAAAGACTAAAATGAAGATGGACCACACTTGCTTTGTGTGAGGCCATGGACAAAAATATTCAGGGTCCACAAAAGCTTATGCATGTTAAAAGCTCGACCTCAACTCCCTGGAATGGCCATGAGAGTGGGAATTTGACAGACAGGCATTGCACACAAATAAGGTAGATTTTGTAACAATATAATTGCCTGTTGCTGTTGATTGACGCACCATTTTAAAGCGACTAGCTATCGCAAATGATGGTAATTCTCTCAATGAACAAGCAAAAGAAACCAAACTGTAAAAGATACTCTGAAGCCAGTATTGCCCACTGTCGCATTGTGCACGCGAAAAGTGTTTTTAAGACAGCTCATGGGTTGAAGAAGTTTTTAAGATATATCGGAAGAAGAAGAACAAATCTAAAAATCTGCCTCGCGAATTTTATATATCCAATTCAGAAGCTGAGCTTTATTTGTACCCTAAATATATCAGGATTGAAATGCCTACTGCTCAGCTTCTCAATCAGATACTTAAAATCCGCAAGACCGTTCTTTAGAAATGTGCTCTTCATTCGAGATCTGCCCATGACCTCTCTTAACCCCTTGTTGCTTGCCCGAGGCAAATTTAGCCATACTGGTTTCGTTACGGCTTCGTTTGTTTTCTGTCTTTGCTTGGAAGAATGCCCGTTTTCTGTGGTGGGGTGAGTGGCCGAGCTGCTTATACAGTTTTCATCAGGTGACTGAAGTTAAGTTCGGTCGAGTGAGGTTAAGCTCCGGATGGGTGACTTTGGAGACCTGACCCGGGGACTGACCTCGCAACTCTCATCGCCGTCCTTCTGAAGGGACGTTAAACTCCCTGCCTGCCTGGATGCGGCATGCATAATTGCCCTAAATTAGCTTTAAGTAGCTGTAAAATCTTGGCAGCCCACTTAAAACATTAACTGACTGACTGTGGTCATGAATCGCTTTGGAATGTCTGATCAATCAAAAGCAACTGATGCTNCCCTGGAATGGCCATGAGAGTGGGAATTTGACAGACAGGCATTGCACACAAATAAGGTAGATTTTGTAACAATATAATTGCCTGTTGCTGTTGATTGACGCACCATTTTAAAGCGACTAGCTATCGCAAATGATGGTAATTCTCTCAAGGAACAAGCAAAAGAAACCAAACTGTAAAAGATACTCTGAAGCCAGTATTGCCCACTGTCGCATTGTGCACGCGAAAAGTGTTTTTAAGACAGCTCATGGGTTGAAGAAGTTTTTAAGATATATCGGAAGAAGAAGAACAAATCTAAAAATCTGCCTCGCGAATTTTATATATCCAATTCAGAAGCTGAGCTTTATTTGTACCCTAAATATATCAGGATTGAAATGCCTACTGCTCAGCTTCTCAATCAGATACTTAAAATCCGCAAGACCGTTCTTTAGAAATGTGCTCTTCATTCGAGATCTGCCCATGACCTCTCTTAACCCCTTGTTGCTTGCCCGAGGCAAATTTAGCCATACTGGTTTCGTTACGGCTTCGTTTGTTTTCTGTCTTTGCTTGGAAGAATGCCCGTTTTCTGTGGTGGGGTGAGTGGCCGAGCTGCTTATACAGTTTTCATCAGGTGACTGAAGTTAAGTTCGGTCGAGTGAGGTTAAGCTCCGGATGGGTGACTTTGGAGACCTGACCCGGGGACTGACCTCGCAACTCTCATCGCCGTCCTTCTGAAGGGACGTTAAACTCCCTGCCTGCCTGGATGCGGCATGCATAATTGCCCTAAATTAGCTTTAAGTAGCTGTAAAATCTTGGCAGCCCACTTAAAACATTAACTGACTGACTGTGGTCATGAATCGCTTTGGAATGTCTGATCAATCAAAAGCAACTGATGCTGTTCTTACAAAATACGCCCTTATTAGGCAGTTAACATTGTTACTAATTAAAATTTTAATTATAAAATCTCATGAAATCAATGTTGTTAAACTTATATACGAAATTTTGTAAGACAAATCATTTAGATCGATCTCAGGCTAGAAGCATTTTAATAAACTGTGCAATTTTTATATCTAAGTCGACCTAACATAGGTACACACTAGAATCAGTTTTGAAGGAATTTAATCAATATTTAGAAACTACAGGCCCACAAATGTCTAAACATTGTTCTGAATGGCCGACATCTTCAATCCGACTGTGACATATACGAGTGAGTTTTCTTGAGTTTTTATTGATAAGTTTGTTTACCGAGTCATAACTTAACCTTCGTACTTTCATTTTTGACTCTAGGATTTTTTGGCAGAATCCACGAAGATAAGTGACTTCAATTTCCAAAAATCAATCAAGGTGAATGAGTCATGAATCGATTGAAGAGACAGTCATCTTAGTAGAGTTCACTTAAATGACATAAGACAAGTCGCAAGGACAAAGCTGCAAAACCTCGAAAAATCAATTCGGATTGAATCACAAAAGAATTAGTCAAAGACACATCTATCTTAGTGGATTTCACTTAAATGACCTATTGTACAATTCTTCTATGGAAGGCTAAGAAGAGTTCACAGCAATGACATATTACAATTCGCAAGGGCAAATCTACAAAACCTCCAAAGCTCAATTTGGCTTAAAGTACAAAAGTGTCTCTGTCACAAAATTTAACAACCCTACAACTCTGTCAAGACAAAATTGAGAACGACAGAAATATTAGCCCAAAGAGCATTCCTGTGCTATTAAAGATCTCACAGAGGCAACTGAAGGATTTAAACGTGCATGTCAGTTAGTCCTGTGTTGGATTTGAGGGAGGCTGCTATTGTGGCAGGTATTGCAGGCAGCTATTCAAAAGCCATACCTCTAGATGAGAGAAGAGTACATGTCCATCGCATCCTTTGTGGGGTGAGTGTGAATGACATTCTTACATTTTCAATCTGTGAAGAAAGTAATATGCTCTAGGGATTGATCGTTATTTTTGCCTTATGTTGGCATGGCAGAGAAATCATTAGCTTGGTGATATTTGGGGATATTGTCGGTAACCCATCGTCTTTTGTTTCAATTTGAATTAGCCCTCTTCTAACTCGAAGACGGACAAAGCGTCTGGACAGCTTAGAAATGGGTCTCAGAGTGGATCAGTTTTAACCTGGGTATCTTTTAACCCACATGTGGGTTAGTGGAAACGCTTTAAACGGATAACTTTTAACCCAGTTGCAACAACAGCAACAACATGTTCTACTTCTGGCATTTAAAATTAAAGCTAAAACGACAAAAAATGGAATGCAACGAAAAAAAACGACGAGTGGAAACGACTGAAAACGAATAAAGACGGTTCAAAGTAAAGGTGGGGTTTCCATTGACTCACTTTAAAAAAGAATGCCTTTTAACTCGTTTTGTTCAACCTGGGCTAGTGGAAAGCCACCTTTAGACGGACAGGTCGTTTTGGACGGACAATTCTACACAGACAAGTTGTCTGGTGTGAAAACGAGATGGATACAATTTTTGAAACACCAGTCGTTTGATTTTTTCCGTCTAGTTTCTTGTCTATTTGTTCCTCTATTCAAAACGATTTTTCAAAGACGATTTCCAAAAACCATTTTTTTGTCTACACGGAAATGTCGTCGAAAAAGTCGCCTCGAAATTCACATCAGACGAACAACTTTCAGACGATCTGTCCAGGCGATCTGTCAATTTTGCAGTGTGAAAAGGGTATCATTTACCATCTATCATTCATAGCGACAATTTGTGTTACTTAACGTATGTCTTTTTGTTATTAACCCAATGCATTTATAATGAAAAGTCCCCAAAGTCTGCCTGAAAAGAAATGTTTATCCACAACGAAAATATCAGACACAGATACTGTAAAAGCTCTAATAAGCCCCCGGGGGGGGGGGCTTATTTATTGTTGGAGACTCCAGTCCAGAGAGGGGCTTAAAAGAGAGGGGGGGGGGCTTATTCACAAAGTCAGATGACAAGGCTATAAACAATAGCTTTTAGGTTTTTTACCTCATATTTTGCGAAGTCAACATACACTTTTACGAATCAAATACACAAATCCAACGCAGTTTTAATCCCAAACCATAGCAAAACTAATATCCAAAGTTGCTTGATCAAGTAAACGGGAAATCTTCGGTATTCGCTCGCATTTAATATAAGTGGGGGGGGGGCTTAATAGAGAGGGGGGCTAAATAGAGCTTTTACGGTAGGTATCCAAGAGAGAGCGAGAGAGAGAGAGCTAGATCAAAAGTACCATTGAAGCGGAAGTTCGTTTTTATACATTATATATATATATTGTTATTTACATTACCTACAAATTACTTGACACTACTACTTGTACAATACCACAGGTAACAAATACTATGTCTACCACGTGACCTATCTGTTTTGTGTGTAATTTTTATATGTTTTGTTATTAGCTATGCAGGGTCTATAAGATTGGCAATTGGAGGGATATTTTTTGAGAAGGCAATTTGAAAATCAGTTATTTAAAAGCTCTCAGACAGGGGCGCGGGAAGCAGTTCTTACTTCGAGGGGCACAACTCGCAGAAGGGCGGTTTTTGAACTAGAGGGACATGATACTTTCAAACCTTAAAAGGATAGAGAAAAGGACACACTGAGGTTGAGATAGGCCTTTTCCAAAAACTCAGATGTTCACGGTGCCCCCCTATGTCTCATGACTCCCAAGTCTCTGGATTCTGAATAAATATATCCTTTCGACACTCTACTTTAAGCGTGGTCCATCCAATGAAGAGACAATAGAGACAGAAGTTGAAACTGAAATATATGATCAATTTGTTACTTTACCAGATTTGAGGTTTTGATACACCCCTCGTTTATGCAGGAAATCTTTTGTGGAAATACAATTCACTACAATTTACGTAATAATAACGAATTTACGCAACCCAGAGTGAGATCTGTTAGCAACGGGACAGAAAGCGTCCCATTTAAAGGTCCGCAGCTGTGGCAAATGTTACCACCAACAATACGGAATTCAGAATCCCTTTGTCAGTTTAAAACAAAGATAAAAAATTGGTACGGAGAAAATTGTCCATGTAGATTATGCCGCATTTTTATACCGAATTTGGGCTTTTTATGATAAATAGTTTTAGATATCTGCTTTTTACTTTATACTTTTGATGACCTGTAAATATTTTATCCATTTTTCTCTTTTGTAATATTTGTATTTTAAAATTTTTAAAGTTGGAATTAATTAGCTATATAATTTAGCTATTCTGTTACAGCAATCCAGCGTTAAATGAATTGATAATAATAATAAAATAGAGCTGTTCAACATGATAAATTTAGGCAAGCAAGCATTCAAGCAAGCAACATTTATGTGTTAACGCAGGCTGGGTATGTGGCATCTTTACAGCTGATGTGGGCTTGCGGCACTACGGCTTGTGCCCTCAGAGTACCTCTGAGTACTCATTTATTGACCTCGGAAGGATGGACAGCTGAGTTGGTTGTTGGCTTTTGGTTTTGTAGTTCCATCGACGGGATTTGAACCCAAACGGGTAGACCCCTCAAGATTCCAAACACTGTGCCTTAACCATTGTTATTATTATTATTATTATTATCATCATTATTATTATTATTATTATTATTATTATTATTATTATTATTATTTATTTCTTTCTTTCTTTAATTAAGTTCTTTAAAAAGAATTACCCTAATTGTATGAACTAATTAAGACCAACTATTTACAACAACAAAAAATACAATTCATAAATATAAACGTAAATACCCTATTTACAAAATCAGCCTCAAGAATAAACATCGAGTGTTCGTTATTTACATATTTTGCAACGGAAATTCTCTCCATTCCATTTTTTTATGCATGTCTTGAAGGAACAGACGGAGGTGGCAATTTTTGTGTCATTTGTTAGGGAATTCCATAATATGCTGGCACGAAAAGATAAACTATTGTTGCCATAAGTATTTAGTATTAGTATTATATATTAAGTAAACTACTTGGCCACACCATCTATAGGCCCAACAAAAGGGGCCTAAATAATGTTAGTTTTTGCCCGATGGGGATATTCCCAGACCAGACAGGTCATAACAGTAATAGGAGTAATTTATGATTAGATTCGGCGACAAATTCTCTATTTGGATGTGAGATTGCATAATCCTGAAGAAACGCCCACACAATTAGTTACAATTTAGACTCAAAAAGGTGGAAATAGTTGTGGCTCAGATATGATAGATCGAAATCGATAATGTTTTCTATCGGTTGGATCTTATTCAATAACAGCAACTCCATAATGAAATTTAGGGTGGTCCGTTTTTCCTGGACAAGGCTGAAGCAGCTTCGTTTATATCTTTCTATTGTATAGTTGGAGTTGCTGGTACTAGAAGTCATTGTGTGTTTGTCTTAGTAATTGGTATTTTTGAGAAATTGACCCTCTAATAACTGATTGGAAGTTGGACATGTTTGGTTGCAGTTTCTCGCTTGCTCGTTTGCTCGCTTGTCTCGGTAATCATTGATGTTTTTAGAAGCTCTGGTCAGCAAACAACTTATTGAGAGGTGAACGGTTTTTTCTCGTTTATTCTTAGCACTAGAAATTATCGCTCCCTTCTCTCAGTTTTCATTTATCTTTTCGAGAAGCTGGTCAACGCAAGAAGGTTGGAGGTTAACAGTCATTGCATTGGATTGACTTCTTGTACTGGAAGTGATCACTCCCTTTTCTTAGTTTTCATTGCTCTATTTCAGAAGCTGGTCAACAGACAAAAAGACTAGAGGTGGAACAGTCATTGCTAACCTTTTGAGAAGCCAGTCGAAAGTAACTTTCATTGCTATTTCTGAGGAGCTGGCCAACAAATAGATTCTTGGAAATTGAACAATTGTCGAGGTAGAATGACTCATATGTGACACAGCACACGAACAAAAAAGATACACAACAGAAGAAGTTTAAAGTCGAAATAAAAAAATCATATTGTTACACTACGGTCAAGTACTCCTTCAAGACAGTACGAAGCAGATATCTCATTCGAGGTCATTCCAAAATGGCGTCATACAGACCCTTAGTTCTTAATCTTGTATGTTTTCTGGCAGTTCTGAGACTAGATGTGACATGCCCACTTTTAATGACGACTTCCAAGAGGTGCCTTGCTACTGGTTTAGATGTTCTCAGAGAAACAAGAGATATAAAAAGATTCAGGGCAACATTTGACCTAGAAACGGTATGTCTCTTTTGTTATCCCTGTGATTATATTGTTATCCAATTTGTTACATTATTGCAATGCACCACTAACCGTAACCTATTGAACGCCCTTAATTAGCCAATTCTCTTCCTGATGTTCTAGGCCTTGCAAAAATCAGCGTCAGAGCACGGGCTTTAGGAAACTCTGAATTAAAAATTAGATTTTCCGATGATACATCGAGTATTTTTCCTGATTTTAATTTCAATCGTGAAACATCGAGGGAGAAGCGCGTGGCAGAGTGACGCGACGGTTATTATTATTATTATTATTATTATTAATTCTTTCATTTAAAGTTGGCTAAGTAATTATAGCTATAATGGCTAATTAAGGCCAACTATTTACAAAAATATCTACAATGCTGTAAGCAAAACATAATTGTATATATTTTGTAAATAGTGGCATAATGGATCTCCGTCACGTCACTCTGCCACGCGCTTCTCTCTCGATGTATCACGATTGAAATTAAAATTAAGAAAAATACTCGATGTATCATCGGGAAATCTAATTTTTAATTCAGAGTTTCCTAAAGCCCGTGGTCAGAGTTTCTTGTAAAGTGGCTTCTTAAGTTTGGTTCACACAAGAGTAATAACTCGTTAGAATTGTGATAACGCTTTTTCTAAACTCATTTTAAAGTCATGTTTCGTGCGTTATCGCTTCCAAATGCATTCACAACTTTTTACTTCCATCCAAATGTGTTAGGACACCTTTGAAGGCGCTGAAAATGTCTCAAATTGAAGCAAAATTAATTTCAACTTTTTCCGTCGCATTTCTAGTGTGTTTCTACCTGGGTTTTAATCTAGTGTGAACCTAGGTTAAATAGTGGAAATTTACTGTTTGTACGCATGTAAGAAAAGAGCGCTGATAGGGCTAAACTGAGAAAATGGTGAACACTTTTTACAAATGTAGTCAATTGTCGAAGAAAAGACCGCTGAGAATGAAAGTAAATTTCATATTTGCTCATTTATAATTCAAATTGTAGCCTTGTATTCTTTTCAANGGTGGAAAAGATTTGCTGAGAGATCGCTGTGTTTTGATTAAATATGGGCCTAGACTGTTGCATAACAAAATCAGCTAACAATGAACGAAAACAACGAGAAAAAGGCCAGAAGGCGAATCAACTTGCCTGTTTATAAACTGTAACATTCGTAACTCAATTTGAGCTAAGTTATCGATGATTAACTCTCTCAAAAGTGTTCTGAGATCCGAAGCAACTTCATGCCACAGCTAGCAGCGTTTCTACTTAGAACGGGGGTCGTGCTTTTGTTTTCTTTCTCAAAATTTACCAGATTTGGACGCTCGATCCAAACCTCTTTTCTGGCAAGTAAAAAGGTCTATTCAGAGTTTCCTAAAGCCCGTGGTCAGAGTTTCTTGTAAAGTGGCTTCTTAAGTTTGGTTCACACAAGAGTAATAACTCGTTAGAATTGTGATAACGCTTTTTCAAAACTCATTTTAAAGTCATGTTCAGTGCGTTATCGCTTCCAAATGCATTCACAACTTTTTACTTCCATTCAAATGTGTTAGGACACCTTTGAAGTCGCTGAAAATGTCTCAAATTGAAGCAAAATTAATTTCAACTTTTTCCGTCGCATTTCTAGTGTGTTTCTAACTGGGTTTTAATCTAGTGTGAACCTAGCTTAAATAGTGGAAATTTACTGTTTGTACGCATGTAGGAAAAGAGCGCTGATAGGGCTAAACTGGGAAAATGGTGAACACTTTTTACAAATGTAGTCAATTGTCGAAGAAAAGACCGCTGAGAATGAAAGTAAATTTCTTATTTGCTCATTTATAATTCAAATTGTAGCCTTGTATTCTTTTCAACGTAGAAAGGTGTGTTACTAGATGGGTGAGAAATAACCCAGGCTGTTTGAAAGGCTACCGTTCTCTTAATATCCAAGCAATGATATGTGTTAATGTCTCGTTACATAGACAAGATATTCGAGTAATCTTATAAATTTACCTGGTTGAAATTGGTCTCTCCGTTCTCATGTTATGGGGGATTTTCTTGAGAAGGTCCCTTCGCCAAACCTAGCGAAAACATCCTAAACTCACAATCAAATTTCCCTAAAACGTCTTCCTTACAGTGATGACTTGAATGTACTTTAGCACGTTCTATCCTTTTGGGAAGTTGAAAATGTCATTCTTACTATTGGATTATGAAAATGTCAATACGGTTCGAGGGCGTTTACAGCGTTCCAGAACACCAATTTTCTACAGATAGGAGGAACAAAAGTGTTATGGATTAGCAAGAACAGTGTAAAAAGGAGGCTGATCCGCTGGACTTTCGTTACAGATCCAAAGTTGTACTGGCACAGTGTACATGTGGTCTTAGTAGTATCGTACAGTAATTCTGTTGAAAGGCAACCCTTCTTTAAAAATCAAATCAAATCAAATCAAATCAAATCAAATCAAATCAAATCAAATCAAATTAAATCAAATCAAATCAAATCAAATCAAATCAAATCAAATCAAATCAAACAAATCAAATCAAATCGTAAAGTAATTCTGTATGTAGTGTAATCAGTAATATGTATTGTAACTTTTTAAATGGAATATGAAAAAAAGTTATTCAGGGGTATTCCGTCCCCTTCAACACGTGCTAGTACATGTAATTGTGTAAAATGTTATCTTCACTTTTAGCAGTTTTCTAGGCTTCTTGAAAGGGCCTCATGGAGATAATCTCCCACAATGAGGCTGATTCGAGACAAGCATAATGTTTACATTGGATTGAAAATGTTAGTTAATAAACAAGAGATGTGTCNAAATCAAATCAAATCAAATCAAATCAAATCAAATCAAATCAAATCAAATCAAATCAAATCAAATCAAATCAAATCGTAAAGTAATTCTGTATGTAGTGCAATCAGTAATATGTATTGTAACTTTTTAAATGGGATATGAAAAAAAGTTATTCAGGGGTATTCCATCCCCTTCAAGACGTGCTAGTACATGTAATTGTGTAAAATGTTATCTTCACTTTTAGCAGTTTTCTAGGCTTCTTGAAAGGGCCTTATGGAGATAATCTCCCACAACGAGGCTGATTCGAGACAAGCATAATGTTTACATTGGATTTAAAATGTTGGTTAATAAACAAGAGATGTGTCCATGTTATTGCTTTGATATTCAGGAGCAGGATTTTTTCAAACGTTTTGCATTTTGGTTGGCTCACCCAGTGCAGAGTGAAGTTCTGCAAACAATTCTTCTGTTTCTTGAAGGGCCAGTTAGACGCAAAACATGAGTGGCACATTATGTGTCGCACTATCGCTTAATCCCTTAAGTATATGCCTACATGCCTACATGGTATAGGCCTACATGCCAAAGCAGTTTTACAGCAACTTTCTCTTCCTTGGAGTTCGAACAAACTCAATTGAGCAGCTAATCCAGTATTGTTTGAAAAGGTTCCATTCACCTTTTGGTTTTGCCACAGGTGGCGGAGAAAAATTGTAGATTTGATAAAATTTGATCTTACTTGCCAGTTAATTGTGTCAGATTCCTCTCATGTCTTCCCTCTGTCAGTTCAGCTTCTATTTGTATCCGTTTTGGCCCACAATGGTGTTGCGCGTTTGTGTTACAACAACACAACACACACGCACAACATCATGTGGGCCTAAACGGATACAAATAGAAGCTGAACTGACAGAGAGAAGACATGAGAGAAATCTGACACAATTAACTTGCAAGTAAGATCAAATTTTATCAAATCTACAATTTTTCTCAGCCACCTTTTGGTTTTGCTAAGCATCATAAATCTGACCAAAAACCATATTCTTCCGTGGGTTTTATGCCAGCTTCGAATTGCAGATTTCCTCTTCGTAGCCATCAATGTTGCTCAGGCAAGATCGCCTTTTACAATTTTCATACAATTTCCATCAACGAAATAGCTTAGCAAATACATGAAATTAACATAGACATATGTCAATTTAATTCAACAATATTTGCCACTTCGACGCAACCAGATGAAAACATGAAGTAATGTTTGTCAAAATCTCCATTGACGCGTCGATGCTCAGCCTAAGCACTGTCAGTTTAAATGTCCTGAGCAGCGTCACGTCTAACTGTCCCTATTGGAGCTACTACTGTATTAGAGTCTAAATGTCTCATTGCTCAAATTGTCGACTGTTTTGATTTCAGCGAAAGGTCTACTACAAAGTGAAGTTCTGCAAACAATTCGCAGCGTGCTTTGCGTCCACTATTGACCACGATACGATCAATGAGGACATTGTCAACAAAATTGAATCATGGGCCAAAATCATTCGAGTCATTCAGGTAACTATGTTTCTGAAGCATTTCATTCTTTTTCAAACTTGTATGCGGCTAGTTGGCATGAAGTCATAAGAACAATGAAAACTAGACGCTATATTTTTTTATATATAATCCAATTAAAATTAGAATGACATATTACCATTGCACTACTTACAATATTACTGTATTATACTGCTAGAACGATACCACAGGGAGAAAAAAACTGTGTCTACACTGCAGCCAACACATAAAATTAACACTATTAATGTATGCGATGTAAGAAAAAAATCAACAATACACGCAACTACTACAAACAAAAACAAATATAAGACAAAGAAAAGAAAAACATTTACTAAAAGGGGACGTGGTGGTTGTGTGGCTTGTAACGGAGTTTGTGACCCCATCTTGTTTTGGGGTAAACTGTTCGTATATTCTCCATTGCACAAGCAAAAGAGAGACGAAAATGTAGGAAGAACATGCTGGTTTTAAAAGCAAAGCCTACAGCTAGGCCAAGAAAGCTTTTAGATGCGTTCATTTGCGTCATAAGAGCAATGAAAACTTGACGCCATCTTGCTTTGGGGTAAACAGTTCGTATATTCTCCATCGCACAAGCACAAAGGGAGATGAAAGGTAGGAAGAACATGCTGATTTTAAAAGCAAAGCCTACTGTGAGGCCATGAAAGCTTTTAGTGGCGTTCATTTGCGTCGATAATTTTGTAAATATCATGTAATTATAGTCTACTTTCAAGCTTGTCTTGATTTATTTCGCAAAATAAGACAGAACATTCTTTCAAANAAGCACAAAGGGAGATGAAAGGTAGGAAGAACATGCTGATTTTAAAAGCAAAGCCTACTGTGAGGCCATGAAAGCTTTTAGTGGCGTTCATTTGCGTCGATAATTTTGTAAATATCATGTAATTATAGTCTACTTTCAAGCTTGTCTTGATTTATTTCGCAAAATAAGACAGAACATTCTTTCAAAAACCGATTGGGTTGCCAGCCATTGTTTTGAATGACTTTATTTACGAACACGAATTGACAAAACGTAGTTTTCAAGATTTTGTGCCTCTGCTGCGCGAATAATCTTCCCTTCCCAGTTCCTATTTTGAAATCTCTCGGATGTTTTCTTTTTAGGGAAAAGGCCATTTCATGCCTTACATCAGACAGACACACGCCAAAGAATATGGTGGACCAAGGGATTACTATAATTGTACAAACCGATTTTATATCATCACATTCAAGCCATCTCCTGTAGATATACAAGGCGTTACTAAAAGTAAGTTTTTTTTACACAAATATTCTCACTTAAAAGAATCCTGCAGACCAATAATTAGGTATAGCAATGGAAGTTTTCGTATCAAAGGCGTTTGTTCAATTCACCGGCCAGCGCAGAGTGATTAGCGATTGCTAATAAAAAGGCAGCCGATTAGTCAAGCAGAAAACTTAAAGGCTCTTGTGCATGCATTGAGATCTTTTATTTTGTTTTTCGTGGATTTCATGGAATTCATTCAATTCAATTCAATTCAATTCAATTCCAATGTTTAACACACGTAAGGAGAAATATGGTCGCATCTGGAGCTGAAGCGACGTGCTGCTGACTTGAGCGACATCACAAAATTATTTTCATACAGCATCAAATTAGGCCACCTTACAACTAATGCTGCAATGGATGCCGGTTTCCCAAGAGCCTTTAAACAAATGAAGCCTCGTTGCATGTCGTGAAATCTTATGTAACAGGTGAGTCAGCTGCAGTCAAAGTTTAGTAACAAAGATTGATAAAGAAATAGTAATTGAACGGAAACTGTGGGGATAGTAATACCAGGTGTTCCGGAAACTGTGGGGATAGTAATACCGGGTGCTCCGGAAACTGTGGGGATAGTAATACCGGGTGCTCCAAACAAAAGGTAACAGATTTGATCAGGACTAGCGATGCCAATTTAGCTCTAATCAATTCGTAATAACCTTTAAACTAATCCTGAAAAGTTAACTCGAATATAGATACCTTGCTGAGTGATATTTGTGCTTCCAAAACTGAAATATTATTCTTGAAAGTTCAAATTTGACTCCACCTCCAAACCAGAGCTTTGGTATTTTAGCCGAAGCAGATTCCTAGCATGGCGAAATTAAGAATCTAAATTAAAGAATATTTAAGAAATGCATAATAATGCATTTACCCTAGCAAATGCTGTATAATGCAGTCTTAGTTTTGCTCAAATTTGTTCAAGGCTATTAGTGATTCATTCGCTGTGCTTCAAAAATGTGCTTATGCCAAAGCGTCAATTGTCTTGTGAAGGCAAATTTAAACGTTTAAGATTAATATTTCAAATTTGGAAGCACAAATATCACTCAGCAAGGTATCTATGTTCAAGTTAACTTTTCAGGATTGGTTTAAAACTTATTTCAAATTGATTAGAGCTAAATTGGCGTTGCTAGACCTGTTCAAATCTGTCACCTTTTACTTGGGACACCCTGCTGTTTGAAACTATTGATAATTGTTGATAATTGAAAATATTGGAAAGTGTCTAGAAATGAAAATGACTTTTCTTTCGTATGGAAAGAGTCTTCTCTAGTTGGTCTTGGGAATAGAAAATCGTATTTAATATTACAGACTTCTTTAAAGACAAATGACGGATATATAGCGCCTAGTTTAAAAATAGGACAGAAGATGTCTGAGTGCCTTCATTGTCCGATNTTCAAGTTAACTTTTCAGGATTGGTTTAAAATTTATTTCAAATTGATTAGAGCTAAATTTGCCATGGCTAGTCCTGTTCAAATCTGTCACCTTTTACTTGGGACACCCTGCTGTTTGAAACTATTGATAGTTGTTGATAATTGAAAATATTGGAAAGTGTCTAGAAATGAAAATGACTTTTCTTTCGTATCGAAAGAGTCTTCTCTAGTTGGTCTTGGGAATAGAAAATCGTATTTAATATTACAGACTTCTTTAAAGACAAATGACGGATATATAGCGCCTAGTTTAAAAATAGGACAGAAGATGTCTGAGTGGCTTCATTGTCCGTTAATCTCTCGAGGTCATCAAATACAATGAAATACAATAGGCTATATTTGGATTGCCCAGGCCCCTGATTTAAGTCGCCTTATATCTCCGTCATTTGTCTTTAAGAGTACAGTGATATTCCACGAAAGACATCAGTTGCTTTCCATAATCATAGATTTGAAAGACATTTTGCTTTTCATTTGATCAATGTTTGGACATTCAACTATTTTTATTGATTCATTTTATCGTCTTTTTTTCCAGCACTTCCAATTAAACATTGCCTCAGTGAAAGGTTGTGCACTCGTACGTGTCTTCACAAAACAGGGAAGAAGAATCGCTGCCATGAGGTTCGCATTGCATGTAATTTCAAATGCTCAAAGAGACGACGCAAGGCTCGATTTACAAGGGATGTGAGTAATGTCTCCCCTGTGAACAAGATGGAGAATTTGAGGCTATCATTTATGGAGAGCTTTGGGTCGACTTGATTTAGACATACTGTCTAGCTGTATTAGCTTGCATTGTGCATTGCGCTGCGTAGGACAACCATTCTTAGCGTCTATCCAGCATAGGTAGAAAATCTTTATTTGCCGAAAAATTGAAACGACTGCGAATCTAGCCAGTCCCATTGCATTTGCTAACAAATATTTTGGAACGCGAATTTTCATGCTGTGGAGAATGATCTTGCGAAGGATGTTAAAACAGGGGAAAATGGGCCTAAATGTGCATTTGTTGTGGTTTTTATCCAATGTAATTGGCTAATTTCGAACAGCGTATCAATTTTTTCCGCTTGTTTTTCAAGATTCAGTTCCTATGCCCTTTTCGTTCCCTTATAGATATAAAGAGAACCCTATTTCGGAATATGATGCGACTAGCCTAGAATTGTACACGCCAGAAGAAATCCTAGTAGAGAGGGATTCCAAGGCTACGATTTACTACGATCAAAGATTGGTAGCAATAAATCCGGTTATATTTTAAACCATTCCCAAAATTTTGGAAACCGAAATTCTGCAAATGTGAAATTCCAAATACCAATATCTGGAATGTGAAATACCCAGTGGGCCAAAAATCCCCAGGGGTCCTGATCCACTTTTGTAAAGGGTTATGCCCCCTCGCCCTCATGGTGATGTTATATCCTGTGAAACAATAGAATATTGCGAAATTTCGTGTTTCGACCCTGTTTTAATGAGGGTGTTGTACCGAAACTGCACACTGTTTCAGGGAACTGTCCTTTGCAAAGCCCACTCTTATGAGAGACACACACCTGTCAGTAAATATGAGTACCCTCGTCCTGGAAACAGTATTGGTATTTGCTGAAATATACGGTCATGGATTGATCGATCATTGATCATCGATCATGCATCATTTCCTACATATCACCAACTTTACTATGATGGAGAGTTAAAGACCCGTTGCTAACCATGATCCTTTGCGCGCCGAATGAAAGGCTAAGCAAACAGAACTTGAGCCAAAATGACTTTCATATCAGACGAAAGTCGACTTTGGGGCCGCAAAGGATCATGGTTAGCTATAGATCGTTAACATAGATGTGCAAATTTGTTCCTATAAAATATCGGCAGTATCGTTCTGGATTTCTAGGAAATGTTATTTTGAACTATTTTTGAAAATACTTTAGAAATTTCTATTGAGTTAAAAGACTTGTTTCTTTATGTTTTTTGGCCGTGAAGGGGGCTCCTTCAAATTTATAAAAACTGATTTTAGGCCAAAAATCTAAGCTTGAGTACATATTTTTTGATTCGGACAGTCTCTTATTCAATAGAGGTTGATATGCAGGGTGTCGTAAGATAACCAACAATTTCTTCAAATAATAAGATTTTAATACCGGGTGTCCCAAGAAAAAAGGTAACAGATTTAATCATGACTAGCGATTCAAATTTAGCTCCAACCAATTAGCAGCAAGTTTTAAGCTGATCCTGAAACGTTAATTTCAGCATAGATACCTTGCTCATTGGTATTAGTGCTTTGAGAGGCTAAATGTTAATATTGGAAGATCAATTTGCCTCCACCTCCAAATCAGAGCGTTAGCGTTTTTGGCCTAAGTAATTTCCTGAAACAAAACGGAATTCACAATTGAAATTAAGGACAAATAAAAAACTGCACATTAGTTGAGCTATAGCAAAAAATATAGTACAATCTAATTTTTGTTTCCAATTTTATCGCGCTTATTGTTGACTTATTCACTGAGCTATTAGGCCAAAACGCCAAAGCTCTCGTTTGGAAGTGAAGGCAAATTTAAACTTCGATGATCAGCTTAATAATTATTGCGAATTGATTGGAGCTAAATTCGCGTCGCTAGCCTTGATTAATCTGTTACCTTTTGCTGGGACACCCTGTAGTTGTGATGCATACTACCTGAAATTTTGATCCATCTTCTTAAAAAAATATGCAGTTTGAATAAATTAAATGAATTATTTATCATTTAATGGATATTTTAGTAAGTATTGCCTATTTCAGATGAAGGACGGTAACCGAGCAAAATCAATCAATCAATCAAAATCAAGACCTTTTTACCATAAAATGGGACAAAACAGGTTTTGTAAAAAAATTCCAGGCTTGGAAGCACGTGAGGTGATGCCCTAAGGAAAAACGTGTAAATTTACCCCCATGAGATGCATTTATTAGAACTGATAAAATAAGCTCTGAAGAAGGCCAGTTGAATGTTTCGAGCGGGCGGAAATTCTTTTATTTACAAGAGAAAATGTCGCTTTGTAATTGAATCGAAATTTAGGGTTGATTGTGTAAAATTCCGCCCGCTCGGAAATTTCTGCGGACTAGAAATTTGTCTGTTGAATGTTTGCTCATGTAAATATCAAAGCACTTCCCTGCATCTGGAAAGGCCATTATTACTAAAATGACGGTTAACGATTCCTGCTAATGTACCTGTGAACTGCATTTCATTGTAAAGAAGATAGATGTGCTTTCAGATGGTAGGCGTTAAATTAATTCAAATATGATTATTTCCTGAAAAATGTCGAGTAAAATTGGGTTGCGTTTATTTAGGGACAGATAGGAATAGTGAAAATAGAATAGAAATTTGAATAGTTAGATTTATAGTAAGGAATTAATTTCATAAGTTAATGTTTACTGTACTTAGAGTTCATTATTTACAAATATTCCTAAAGGAATTAGAATATAATATTTTGGTAGCATTATCTTTTACTCATTTTAGCAAAACATTAATAGCGTTGTTTTGATATTGAAAATTGTAGCATTACCTGGTCTCTCTTCTTAAAGGAGAATTGGGACGTGACGCTGCGGAGGACATCAGAACTGAAAGTGCTCAGGCTAGGCTGCTAGGCTAAGCATCGACTCATGATAATCGCATGTTTGTATCTGGTTGCATCAAAGTTGCTTTTGATAATATCGCGAAATGAATTTTAAGATATTGTTCATCTATATTAATTTCATGCAATTACTAAGCTATTTCGTTGATCGAAATTGTCTGAAAATCGTAAAAGGCGATCTTGCCTGAGCAACATTGATGCTGCGAAGAGAAAATCTACAATTCGAAGCTGTCAAAAACTCAGGGAAGAATATGGGTTTGAGCCAGATTTGTGATGCTTGGCAAAACCTGAAGGTGAATGGAACCTTCTCGAAAAATACTGGATAAGCTTCTCCATTAATTTCGTTGGAATTACATCGAAGAGAAAGTTTACCCGCGTTTTGAGTCAAACTGCCCCGTTAATTTTGTTTCTCTTAAAATTCTTGCCTAAGAACGCAAGCCAAGACTCTTTACACATATGAAGCGTGTGACAAGGGTCTCTTCAAAGATTGCCTAGAAGCATGGGTTGTTAGAGTAGGTGTGCTTCTATGGAGGAGCGCAGCAGCAGAACGATAAAATTTGGCATGGAGTCGCTCTCATTCAGAGGAAGCTTATTGTGGAATAATCTTAACGATGAAATAAAGGAGCTACCAACAGTTGCAAGCTTTAAAAGGAAGATCAAAACCTGGACGGGTGACCATTGTAATTGTAGAATTTGTAAGTAGCCTGTCCATTATGTTATGTAGCTTGTAAATATTGTTCCTTGGATATCTTTGTAAATTGTATTGTAAATAGTTGGTATTAATTAGTTTCTTACAACTATGTCACACCAACTTTAAATAANTGTAAATAGTTTTTATTGAGTAGTTTCTACAACTATGTCACACCAACTTTAAATAATGATTATGATTTGATTTGATTTGATTTGATTTGATGCTTATGCGGAGGAACAATATATTTAGTTATGCGGAGGAGGCAGCGAAATAAAGTTTTCCTTTCTTTCTTTCGCTATTTCCTCCGCACAACAATGACATCTTTCCTCCGCAGAAACATACAAGCTGTGTCGCTCCTCCGCAGAATTATGCGGTTACGCATTCCACAATAGGCGGAGGAGGCGACTGATGCAAATTATCGCCTGGGTAACAAGGGCTGATTCTGTAACAATGACATCCATTGATTTTTTACTGACATGTCAGTAAGAAGGGGTTTATTATGGCTGACAAATCAAATTGCAAATATAAACCAAGATGGCCATGGCCAACTCACTTGTTGAGCAAAGAGAAAAGTGGCTGTTTAGGAATGAGATAATAATGTATCGAAAGAAAGAGAATAGATAATTACTAAACCAAGATGCCAACTCACTTGTCGAGGAAGAACAAAGTTGCTGTTTAGAGACGAGATGGGAAAGTATCCAAGGTAAGAGAATAAATCATTTAATGATGACCAATGGGACCAATCTAGTGCAATAGACTATAAATACACCTGCTTGAAATTACGAGCTTTTTTCTGTTTCCAGCAGTTTCTATTTAGCACAAAATAGTGTTTCTGTTAAGGTTACGGTAAACGTTTGTAGCACAAGATTTGGTTTTCTCTCCCCAAAAGCCAAACTATTAGCGGAATTTAGTTCAACTATACATCATTCGATGCGTAAGAATGTAGGGATTCTGACCATATCAAAATAATTGGCGAAGATTGTAAAATGATTTTTTCCAGGCAACTTTATTGCTTAACCCTCTCAGGCGCTGTGTCCCACTTTTGAATTTTCTCGTCCCACTTTTTGTGAAAAAATCGAAGTGATCAGAAATGGATGAAATTTGGCACCAAGGTCAATTCTAGGTCGCTGATTTCGAATCTGCTTTCAATTTTTGAAAATGTTGTCACACTTTGTCGCTATGTGGCTCTAAAAGTGGAACACATAGCAAATATCTGCCGAATCGACACCGATCATCAAAATGGCTCAAAATTACAGGAAAATTTGTTGTGGACACAATGTGACGCCCCTAAATTCGAATCTGCTGTCACTTTTTGAAATCTTTGTCACCATTTGTCTCTGTGTGGCTCTAAAAGTGGAACAAATAGCAAATACACT
>REGM01000148.1:491643-507973 GCA_004194415.1 Aurelia aurita | reverse complement strand
AAAGAAAAATAATCGCTATAAATATATATGTACAAATTAAAACCTTAAAGATTTGCTGGTCTTCCTAGGGATCGTGCTTCGGGAAGGATGCTAATTTTGTAGGAATTCCTTCAGTTTCCTTTTGAAAGTGGTGATCGTGGGGCTCTTTCTAATTTCCAATGGGGTTTCGTTCCACGTTTTTGCACCAGAAAAGAAAAAACTTCTTTTGGAGAATTCTAGGTTCTGCCTTGGGATGTCTAGATCTAACTGATTTCTTGTTGGATAGTTAGATATTTGAGATCTGGTGATAAGTCTTCCGCGTAGGTTGTCCGGGCAGAGGCCATTCATTATTTTATAGATCATTACCGCCCTGTCAAATTTTATTAAGTTTGAGACTGAAAGCCAATTACAGCTCCACCCATCCTTTAATCTAGAGCCCTCTATTAGCGTTCGTGCTCTATTTTGTAGACGCTGAAGATGATGAATTTTTAGTTTTTAACCCTAAAATTTTAGTCCAATTGAGACCGGGTTTTTAACAGTGATATAAAAAAGGGGGGAGGTGATGCGAAGGACAAACTCGTTCTTTGATAGCAAAATCTTCATGTCGATCTTGTTACTGTTTAATCTGAATCTAGCAACACTTTAAATGATCACTAAACGTATACAAAACCTACGTTAAAACACGATCATTATAACTACTGATGCATGTTTCTTTTATGCATTTATCTATACAACAGCTCATCTATGAACGTCCACGTTTCTAATATATGCAAAAATACAAGGTTAAAGAACGCCAGTCAACCAGCATCATTTGCGCGTTTCGCTTGTTGCCTTTCGACTGGGGTTGTCATTTTTATATGACATCATTCTCTGCAAAGCGCGACCGCAAAGGATGCTTGTTGACCGGCGTTCTTTAAAGTTGCTGCTGAGAAGGTTCTTTGATTAAAGAAGACAAGCTCCCCTAGCGACTGAAACAACCAAAACGAACAAGTAAGAAGCAGTCTCAACAATAACAAAAGCTACTCAAACAACCCAACGACCCAAACGACGCAATGACGCAACGACCAAGTGGAAACGAGGCTTAAGTGCTACTGTACAATTCATACAGACGACATGTTACGTGCCTTTATCAATTCGCACTCGAAAGTCAGAATTGGGGTAAATGAAGCCATTACAAAAAATAGCGTCGCACTGGGATTTTGAGACTGTCTCGTTTATTAATCGAACTAAATCAATTTTAAAAGCTTGGAAGCTGTTCCAAAACATTACCTGAATGATATGCGAACGTCGAAAAGGAAGGCTTAATTCAAAGAAGCGATGAGCAACTTACAAATGATCGCCTTTATGGCGCTGTTGACGAACTTATCATGGCAAAGGCAAGTTTCTCACTCGTTTCTTTGATTCAATTTATGGTTTGCTTTCAACAACAGCTTATTCGTGCAATAATTTGATTGGTTTAGTTCTGGCTGACAATTGCTACCTATCCTTCCTCTACTCACTATCGCGAGGGAGAATATAAGAGCAATTTAATGCAACTTTTGCAAATTTCCTCTAGAAACCTGAAGAAATGTTCTGCAGATTTACCCCAAAAAAGATGGCGCCGTGTTTGCAACGCTGCTGTGACGTCATTCCGTCTGTATGAATGAAAACATATAGAAATCTTGTGAAGATTTACCAAAAACATGATGGCGTCGTGTTTTCAACGCTGCTGTGACGTCGTGCCGTCTGTATGAATGGAAACCTATAGAAATGTTCTGCAGATTTACCCCAAAACAAGATGACGTCGTCTTTTCAACGCTGCTGTGACGTCATGTCGTCTGTATGAATGCTAACCAAGTTACTTAAGAGACGTTTGGAATTCTGAATTTCCCTGACACAGAAAAACGTTTGTCCCTTTTACATGCGTAACTAATGGCAATGCACGAATTGTTGTTGTTGTTGTTGCTTACCATTACCTATATTTGGGACTGAAAAATGTTCATGAAAATATTTGGTGCCTGTGTTTTGCGAGGTTTGTTATTAAATAAGAACAGATTGCTTCAAAAACCACACACAATCTGATTTTTTACTCCGAATCTGATCGCTTTGTTAGGATTACACGTATTTTTATAAGAAACTAAGAATTTGTGCCAGTACTGAAAATTTCTTAAAATTATCAAATTTTGAGTACTCGGAGTTCTTACGAGTTTCTTTACGAGTTCAATCTTCATGTTTGCTTCATGTGCCATCGTGAATATTTAAAAACGAAGTGCCTTCCAAGTAATATGATACAGGAAACAAGTAAAAATAATGTAAAAAAATGCTAAGGATTTCCTTGACCAAAATAAATAGTTTCTTAACTAATTTTTTCCTAGTACTGGAGTTTCCTAATTTCTTAGCGATCTCAGAGCTGAGTTTTATAAGCGGTTTCTTATAAAAATAGTACGTGTATAATTGAATCGTCTGTCATACGATTTGTTTTGCATTATCACATAATTTCCTTTTCTGTATAATTAAACGGACAACTACTGTCAAAACTCTAAAACTGAAGACCTCGTATCTATTTGACCTATAAGAAGTCATCGTCAACAAAAATAAATCGCTCGAACTAAACAAGCTAGATAGATGATGCAATTAGTTGAATCTCCCACCAGCAACGGAAATCTAACAAGACAATACCGAGTGAGTAAAAAAAAACTTTCCCCATTTGAAAGGTCACTGCTCCCTGGATATTAAAGGGAATGCGCAAGTGTAAATAGGCATGTCTATAAATAGAACAAAGAAAACACTCAGACACAGCATTTTTTCTTTGCCCATCCAATGTTCACGACGCGTGTGCAACCTCGATTTGAATGGGATATTTTTAGATTTATTTTCTCTTTGCAAATGCAAGCTTTTAACCTAGCACAAACCCTTTAAGGCAATAATTTTGGAAAATATTTTATGTAATGGTGGACACGTTTAAATCGATTATAGAATTTACCTGACTGAAATCGGCCACTTCGTTCAGAAATCAAGAATCGCTCATACTCACAGTCAGTCCGTTAAGTGGGCTGTCAGGATTTTCTAGCTACTTAAAGCTAAGGGGAAGAAATCATACCTCACAGAGCACCGAGGGAAGTAAATCATACCCACAAAGCTCCCAAATTATCCCCCTTCAAAAATTTTCGGCAAGCTTTAAACTTCGGCAGATAAATTTTCGGCAAACACATTTTCCGAGAATCTGTCAAGCCAAACATTTTGTCTTTTAGCGTAGGTTGTCATCACATATTTTACCGGGTGAGTCAATAAAACCAATCCCCATTTGAAAGACCACTGCTCCCTGGATATCAAGATGATAATATTGGTAAATATATTATTTAATAGCGGACATGTTCAAATCGATTTTAAAATTTACCTGACTGAAATTGGCCACTTGGTTCTGAAATTATGAAGGATTTTCTCGAGAAAGCCCCTTTAGGACACCTGTAACACAGGAGTAAAATCACCATGGGTAGTAGGAAAAGCGGAATGTGTTTTGGTTTATCCAGTGGTATCAAGAAGCAGAACTATTAGGCCCACCTTTGTGCATGTTTTTTGTGTCGATCTTCTCTGTTGTCCTGTCGATTTTGCATTTTCATAGGGCTGCAATTGCTTTCAGTCCAACAATCCAAGCGCCATGTTTTGGAAGTTGTTATATGTTGTTCCATGCAAAGTCGACAGGACAACGGAGAAGATCGACACAGAAAACATGCACAAAGGTAGGCATACTAGTTCTGATTCTTGATAACACTAGATAAACCCAAAATATCATTCCGCCTTATACTACCCATGAAATTACGACCAAATGTTCCTAATATTTCTGCCTTTCAACAAAGATCGCAAAAAAGATGCACTGAAACCAAGGTAGCTAGCTTATTCGTTGTGCATAACTAAAATAGTTAAGAGATGACATGAGTATGTATCGAAAGAAGAAGGATATAGATAGATAACCATCTGCTGCACGTACCGTACGTTTGCTGTTTAAAAGCTGTTTAAATTACTCAAAAAGATATAAGTTCGCGTCAAGATACATAAAATCATGGGTAATGTGGGCACAGTTCGTGTCGATCGTGCCCACAATTCATGGCCTAACTGTACCTAAATGAATAAATGTACTTCGTTACCTTGCTTGTCTTCATTTCATTTGTATCTTTCCTCTCCTGCGTTGCTTCCTTGCTTCGATCGTTTCTGTGGGTCTAAATTTCAAATGTTACCGCGCTCCGTCAGGCCATAACTTCCGGAGCGCGGTAACATTTGAAATTTAGGCCACAGAAACGATCGAAGCAAGGAAGCAACGCAGGAGAGGAAAGATACNGAACTTATCATGGCAAAGGCAAGTTTCTCACTCGTTTCTTTGATTAAATTTATGGTTTGCTTTCAAGAACAGCTTATTCGTGCAATAATTTGATTGGTTTAGTTCTGGCTGACAATTGCTACCTATCAATTCATAACTTCCGGAGCGCGGTAACATTTGAAATTTAGGCCCACAGAAACGATCGAAGCAAGGAAGCAACGCAGGAGAGGAAAGATACCAATGAAATGAAGACAAGCAAGGTAACGAAGTACATTTATTCCTTTAGGCACAGTTAGGCCATGAATTGTGGGCACGATCGACACGAACTGTGTCCACACTACCCATGACAACATCCGCTCCACCCAGAAGAGATGTTCGGATATATTGGGATATATCCTTCTTCTTTCGATGTATGCTCATGTGTACTCTTAACATCCATGATTGCTTGTCTTTATGGATGTCAACATATTATCAACGTGTTTAGCGACCGGTACCTTTTTTGCACACTAGGCTACATGTTTCTTTTTAGGTTTTGTAGCGTGTTTCCAACCTCTCTTGGGACAGACGGCAAATATGTTTTACTCCGTCGCTCCTTGCCTTCACTTTACAGATACCACTATTCTCTTTCTCTTTCTAGTCCTTTTCTATTCGACCCTCTCCCTATAGATTTATTTTCACAGATTATACTAGGCAGGTGCCCTTGTTAGGTTGGTTTGTTTTTGTTTTGTTGCTCTATTGTAACTTGGGTATACCGGGTGTCGCAAATAAATGGTAAGATATTTGATCAGGGCTAGCAATGCCAATTTAGCTCCATTCACTTCGCAATACGTTTTATAATAATCCTGAAAAGTTAACTTGAACATAGTTACCTTGCTGGTTGATATGTGTGCTTCCAAAATTGAACAATTAATCTTGAAAGTTTAAGTTTGCCTTCACCTCCAAACCAGAGCTTTCCCAATTTGGCCTAAGCAAACTCTTGAAGCACAGCGAATAAATCAATAATAGCTTTGATAAGATTTTGTCAAAATTAGATTATATTATACAGCATTTGTTAGAGCTCACCTATTATACATCTTTTTTAATTGATTCTTAATTTCGCCTTGTTTCATGACTTTTCTTAGGCCAAAACGCCAAAGCTCTGGTTTAGAGTTGGAATCAAATTTGAACTTTTAAGAATAATATTTCCACTTTAGAAACACCAATATCAACCAGCAAGGTGCCTATGTTCAAGTTAACTTTTCAGGATTAGCTTAAAAGTTATTGTGAATTAATTGGAGCTGAATTAGCATTGTTACCGGTAGCTCTGCCCAAATCTGTTACCTTATATTTGGGACACCCTGTATAGGCAGGCCTCGAATTATTGAAAGAACAGTTCATCGATAAAGATCATAGATCGAAACATTTGAAACAAGTTTATTAAACGTTTGAATTCTCTTTTAAATTGCATATATTTAGTGAAAGAGCTTATGATGAATCAAACTGTTTTGGCATGCACAACGAGCGAGCCAGCTACCTGGGCTTAGGGGGAACTGCCGCGGTCTGCTTTGTGCTAGCATATCAATCAATTGAGCAATGCGGACAACTTTATATTGAATTAATTTTTTATCAGCGGCTATTACCTTAACTGCGCGCGCAATAATCTACCTCTCTGGAGGAGCGCTGCGAGCGTATTTGCGCTTGCAGATAAGGTAGTAGCCACCGATAAAAGATTAATTCAAGATAAAGGTGTCCGCATTGCTCCATGATCAATCAAATGCAGCAGACGCTACCGATCTAATGTCAACCTTTGTTTGCGCTAAGAGCCTTCTCAGTTCTGCATTGAAATGACGAGCAAAAGTCGGCTAACTTGATATGTCATGGGGTGTGTGTACTACGGAATTGTCTCCTAATTTATTTGCCTTTTTCGTTTGTTAGTTTGTTTGTATGTTTGTTCATCTACCAAGGCCCGAGGGACATAAGAAAGAGCATGAAATTTGTAATCTCACGCATACACCATTGTTCCATGCTATGCATCTTCGCACGCAGAATTCTTCATCTGTTTCACAACCATAAGCCGAGCGTTTTCTGTTTCCTTGTTTTCGTCGTCGATGTCTGTTACGTTTCGAGTTGTTACGACGTGGTTTTCTTTTCTTCTTCCGCCTTTTCTTTCGACTGTCTTCACCTAAAAGAATTAAATTTAGATAAAAAGGTAAAGGACAAATTATCAAGGACAGGTTTTGTAACAAAAGCATGCATTGCTGTTGATGAGATTGACACAGCATAGTGCAAAAGCAAAGTATCCAAATCTTAAAAAAGCTTGTTTAAATGGCTATTACTTCTTTCGTTTGCTTGATCGAAAGACAGAGGTAGTAATTATTTCTTTTACCAACTTGTTTAGATTTGGAGCCAATTCTTTCTGCAAAGAGATTTTCCAAAAATAAAGACATATCCAAGGCCAAATAGTCAAAAATCGAATGAAATTTTTGGCAAAGGATGACTAACCCACTCGAGCTGCGTGTGAAATAGGTCTACTAAGAATTGCCCCAAAATAACTTTCAAATTACGCATAGATAGTAGTAGCATAATTCAATAACCATCTGTCTTAGGCTGCCTCGGAAATTTTGCCTGTTTAAGTGAATCACTCTACAAATACAAATCCGATTTGGTTATGGGAGGTCACAAATTGCAAGTTAAGATCTCATCTTATATCATCACGTTAAAAGAACAATTTTTAGAATTGAGGCTCCTCAGCATAAACTGTTCGAACGCTTATACTTTTTTTGGGACACCTGGCATATATCGAACGAAGAAGGATAAATCTAAACATCTATCGCTGGAATTTTATTTATCAAATGCAGAAAATTAACAAAATATATTACAATTCTTGTACCGGGTGATCCAAAACAAGTGAACCGAGAAAAGCTTTTATACATAAAAGAGTAATCAGCAGAAATCAGTGATTCAAACGTTGTTGGATAGCTAAATGGTATGGATACATTACTACTATTTTTTGCTATTTTTTTGGCATGGCAAACNGTTAAACAATAGGCATTGAAATTTTAATATTTTGGTTGCCAATCAAATTTTAATAAAAGTCAAAAAGTTTCAGCGTTATAGCTATCATCGTTTAAGAGCTATTAAAATAAGTTTGGTAAGGGGGGCGAAAAACGCCCCCCCCCCGGTTAGAATAGGGTTAAGGTCCGAATTTATTTCATGCCCATATTATCCTTTCACACTTATGAAAGTTCCTTAACTAAAACATTTCAAAAATTGGTCGACACATAGCCGAGAAAAGACTTTGAGTTGGGCCTAATTCAGTGATTTGTTCGAGGGGCAAATCACTCCAAAAATCTCGTACACTGTCATAAAAAAACCTAAAAAACTCTCGAAAAATCTCGAACATCTCAAAAAATCTTCATAAAATCATAAGAATCCCAAAGAAAATCCTAAGAATATTCGAAAATCTAAAACAATCCCAGAAATCTCCCTCAACAAATGATAGAAAGTCTCAAAAATATCTTTCGAAAATTCTTTGAAAATCCCAAAAATTGTTTAAATCCTCACAAACCTCGCAAAATCATGCAAAATCTTGCAAAATCTCGAATATCTTTGAAAATCTCAAAAGGTCTTAGAAATCTTAAAAAATCTTTGAAAATCTCAGAAAATTTTTTGAAAATCTCTGAAAAATCTGAGAGATTTTTGAATCTCAAAATCTCGTACGCTATTTTTTGAGTGATTTGCCCCTCGGATCTGTTTACAAAGGCACTTTCGAAATAACGCTGCCTGGACTGAATTTGGGAGTAATATTACTTTGTTCAAAATGTCAGAAAAAATTCTTCTTGATCTTATTTCAATCCCCTAGTCATGTATGTTTTTCTAATTTCAACATTGATTTTAAATAAGTAATAATTTGTTGGTACATTTTATGCAATTCATAATGACGGAAATTTGCAAACTTTAATAGCTTTAAAAATTATTCCAAAAATTCAACAGCTAAAATATAAAAATTAGGGCAAAATTTATTTACCACAAAAAAAAGAAGTTAAAGCCACTATTTCTGCAAGTTTCTACCAAAGGATTTGTTCCAAATTGTACCCAAAAAGGAATGATGGTCAGTTTTATTTTGCTGGTAGAACAGAGATTTTCGAAAAAGGGTTTTCATTGTCTTCTGTAATAAAACAAACTACACAATAAAAATAAGCTTGAAGGAATCAGACGAATTGTTAGGAATCTAAAGGTCTTACAGACGTATTAATATTCTTATGACATGACACACGGTAGAAAACATAAAAAGAGTATACCTTGCGTTAAAATTGACTCAGGAGACCCATCACTCTGCATCCCACCACCTCTCGTTCCTTGCCCAATGACGTAAAATCCATGCAAACAACTGTCTTCTAATTTGCTGCGTGCAAACATTCGACGATGCTTGATTTCCTAAAATTGGCACCAACAATTTGAAATAGCTTTAAATAATTGTAATTGACTGGCAAAAACAATTCTAACATCTGTAAATAGAAAAAACTATAGTGTGTCCCATAATGTTGTATCGGCGTTTGAAAAATTCGGGAAATTTGGATTTGCTGTCTCTTTAAGTTTGTGTTCTTGTTTAGTTGCATGAAAGGCCAAATCATCTCAGCAGTAATAAAAACTGTGCAACATTATGCGAAAGACTTTGGAATGAGAGCTTGAAACTCCATAGTTTGAGCCATAGGATTGAGAAGACATCGTCATTTTTTTGCCCAGGATTCTTAATTAACCATTTCTCATTGACTTTCGATTTGTGCATCATCACAGGAGTAAGTTCTGACACAATAAACCATGTTGAAGAACTCGAAGGGAAAAAAAGACAAACATGCATAAAATTATGTGCAATTTCTTTGTATGCTGCAATAACCAGTAGCAAATAGAACCTCTGAATTTCGAATTTCGAAAAACCTATGAATTGATGTGATAATCTATAGGCCGTTGATGTGATTATCTATATTAGGCCGTTGATGTGATTATCTATATTAGGCCGTTGATGTGATTATCTATATTAGGCCGTTGATGTGATTATCTATTTTCCTAACTTTAATCCGATTCTTCGTGCAACATTTCAAAAAGGACACTTCAACATTACAGTAAGTCCCCGCAAATATAAGAAACTCAACATTTTGAATTAGGCTTTCTAGTTTCTTATATGTAAGAAACTATTGTTAAAGGAGGCTGGAAGATTTCTTATATGTTCAATAAGAGGCTGTCTCTCCATATGGGATGCTTTCCTCTGTCAATATGGCAAATTCAAGATAGTTGAGAATATCCCAATCTAAGAAAGGTCTAAAGAATTGAATGTTCTCAAGATCTGAAGAATTATATTTCATTTCATGTGTAAAAATATCAAATATATGGCAAACAGTTTTAACTTTTCCATAAAATTTTGTTGCCTTTTTCCTCATTCATCAGAAATTGAACAAACAATCAGTCTATTTTCTTATAAACGAGTAAATATTCCCTATGCTGGCAGGCTGCAGTTTCTTATATGTCTATTTCTTATATGCGGGGACTTACTGTAGTTGAATCTATGTTTTTTCAGTAATTTTTGAAACGCCGATAAATCATTTTGGGACACGCGGTGTAGATGATGATGATGATGATTGGCACAGATGATTGCCAGATAAATTTATTTACCAACATCAACAATTTAAGACTGGCCTTGAAACCCATATTGAAAAATCTAAACAATAAAATGACACCAACGGATCTTTTGAACTTCTCAAGCACAGCTGTTGGTTTCCAACTATTGTAGTAATGATTCTTGTAATTTAGTTCCTACGAATCTTTAGTGGGCCTATGATGGACCGTCAAGAACCACAATCTTTGGCATCGCAATCATACTTATTATTTGACTTAAATTTTGGTAGACGTTTCCAAACAAACAAACAAAATTAGTTTTAGCCATTTATAAAAATGAAACAAATTTGTGGAGAAAGAAACGCAGCTGTAGGCTTCGTTGAATTTTTATTCTAGATTTATTTAATCTGTGCTAAAACTGAAAAGGAACTTTCAATTAAAGAATGCTTTCCATATCCAGTTATTTTGCCATATAGGTCTTAATTAGCAATAAATGAGCAATTCTATTGGCCTATTCCAAATAAAGAATTTTTAAGAGAAGTATAATGAAATGCAAATAAAAACAGAAATAATCTGAATATTAGTAATGGTCCGTTATATCCGAAAGAATGCTATAGGCGAGTACGCCACCGCCACCGCCACCGCCACAGCTATCTTCCAGAAAGTGGGTCGCGGTCCCAGACCTCTGTGAAAGATCTATTGTGTGGTGTCGTAATTTTCCTATCTTTAATCGCTTGACAGAACTTTGATGTGATTCGACATAATTCCAGAATGAGAATTTTTGAAACTGTTATTAATCGTGAAGTCACCTTATTGCAAAATCTTAACCAGAAAGCTACAGACTTTTGCCTAAAACCACATTGTTGAGCTTCATCAACTATAGTTTTCTTGAGAATTATGCTATTTTCCCCCTAGTTAATATAGACTTTATGGTGATTTTCGTATTTTCAAAGCTTTAGATGAGTCATTTCATACCCCTCTTCATAACACATAAAAACGCTGCTGTTCTGAAAGTAATGATGATGTAAAAAATCCACAGTCTGGAATTATGGAAAATTACATAAAGCTGTTTTCAAGCCATTCCAACCAGAGAAAGATGTAAAAACCATTTTGTACAGCCTTTTTAAAGATTCAACGCCTATATTTTCTAATTGATTATAGGGTAACTCTTCTAGCAAACATGACGGCACCTTCGTAAACTTTGCAACATAGGGGATTTCTTGCTGAAAATACAGCAATATGAAATGGAGAAACAGTATACTTACACTAAAAGGCTCTGGCTTCTTACCCTAAAAGAGAAATAACAACAAACATCCTCAAAAAGCATCAAGAAAGATAACAAAAATTCCAAATATGAAATATGTAGGATATTTGCCAATATCATAGTTTTTCTATCCAAGGAACATTGCCCTTTCAAATGGGAATTGTTTTCACAACTCGCCCAGTTGTAGCTGTAGCATTTTGCACGACGTTGACCTGCTTATACTCATGCTCTACGGTTTTAACCCTATTTTACCCGGGCGATGTTTTTGATGTTTTCTCCCGGGGGGGGGGCCATTATGGCCCCCCCTGTTTATCTCCATAACTATAACTCCTATGATGCTGCAACTTACCAGAACGGTACCTACATCTATTAAAAGGGTAATTACAGAATTTGGTTGTAATTGATCACGTGGTTCGTTGCTAGGCAACCAAAAAGTGGCAAGTGGTCAATCATAAGCNTGTGATTATATATAGGCCATTGATGTTATTATATATAGGCTAATGATGTGATTATCTATATTAGGCCGTTGATGTGATTATCTATATTAGGCCGTTGATGTGATTATCTATATTAGGCCGTTGATGTGATTATCTATATTAGGCCGTTGATGTGATTATCTATATTAGGCCGTTGATGTGATTATCTATATTAGGCCGTTGATGTGATTATCTATATTAGGCCGTTGATGTGATTATCTATTTTCCTAACTTTAATCTGATTCTTCATGCAACATTTCAAAAAGGACACTTTAACATTACAGTAAGTCCCCGCATATTAGCCTGCGTGCAGCCCCGCATACAAGAAACTCAACATTTTGAATTAGGCTTTCTAGTTTCTTATATGTAAGAAACTATTGTTAAAGGAGGCAGGAAGATTTCTTATATGTTCAATAAGAGGCTGTCTCTCCATATGGGATGCTTTCCTCTGTCAATATGGTAAATTCAAGATAGTTGAGAATATCCCAATCTAAGAAAGGTCTAAAGAATTGAATGTTCTCAAGATCTGAAGAATTATATATGATTTCATGTGTAAAAATATCAAATATGTGGCAAACAGTTTTAATTTTTCCATAAAATTATGTTGCCTTTTTCATCATTCATAAGAAATTGAACAAAAAATCAGGCTGTCTATTTTTTTATAAACGAGTAAATATTCCCTATGCTGGCAGGCTGCAGCTTCTTTTATGTCCATTTCTTATATGCGGGGACTTACTGTAGTTGAATCTATGTTTTTTCAGTAATTTTTGAAACGCCGATAAATCATTTTGGGACACGCGGTGTAGATGATGATGATGATGATTGGCACAGATGATTGCCAGATACATTTATTTACCAACATCAACAATTTAAGACTGGCCTTGAAACCCATATTGAAAAATCTAAACAATAAAATGACACCAACGGATCTTTTGAACTTCTCAAGCACAGCTGTTGGTTTCCAACTATTGTAGTAATGATTCTTTTAATTTAGTTTCTACGAATCTTTAGTGGGCCTATGATGGACCGTCAAGAACCACAATCTTTGGCATCGCAATCATACTTATTATTTGATATAAATTTTGGTAGACGTTTCCAAACAAACTAAAAGGTAGTTTTAGCAATTTTTAATATGAAAAGGAAAGTGTGGAAAAGGAGATGCAGCTGCAGGCTCCGTTGAATTTTTAAAAGAATTTATAAGAGGCAAATAAAGCCAGATATGATATGAATATCAACAATGGTCAATTATCTCCGCCACCACCACTTCCACCGCATCCACCATCTTCCAGAAAAATGGGTCGCCGTCCCAGACCTCTGTGAAAAGGTCTATCGTTATTGCTTTCTCGGATGGGGTCAGCATTATCGCCAATGTTAGCCTGACATCCATTGTGAAACCTGCTCCAGTATTTATCAGCAAATAACTTTTTTGAGTAGCTTTTCGAAGTTGTCTATTTAGTTGTAATTTAGTTGCACGTTCTTTATGTAATGGCCAAGGGGCAGTCATAGTCTTCTGCTCCTTGTGGTATCATCCTTGCAGTGTATTCAAGTAGTTCGTAAGTAGTATCTGCAGTAATTCGTTTTTGTAAAATTTTCATATCGAATACAAAAAAGGTCTATTGTGTTATATCGCAACTTTTCTATTTGAACACAGTTGTCGAATCTTTAAGAAGGCTGGTGTAATTGGTCATTGCATCTTTCTGTGGACTGAATGGCTTGAAATAACTAAGAAAATTCTTTCTTGAGAGTTGTGCTATCCCCCCCCCCCCCCCCCCTCAATTAATTTAGACGTTGTGGCAATTTCCATGTTTTGCAAAGCTTTAGATGAGTCCTTTCATATTCCTCTTCATAAAACGTAAAACGCTGCTATTCTGAAAGTAAAATTATATAAAAATCCGCAGTCTAGAATTTTGAAAAATTACATAAAGCTCTGTTCAAGCCAGTCTAGCCAGAGAAAGATTTAATAACCATTTACAGAGGCGTTTTTAAAGATTCAACGCCTATATTTTCGAATTGATTAAATGGTAGCTCTTCTAACAAACATAAGGATAACTTAGTAAACTTCGCAACAAAGGTGACTTCTAGCTGAAAATACAGCAATATAAAATGGAGAAACAGTATACTTACACTGAAAGGCTCTGGCTTCTTACCCTAAAAGAGAAATAACAACAAACATCCTCAAAAAGCATCAAGAAAGATAACTGAAAGGCTCTGGCTTCTTACCCTAAAAGAAAAATAACAACAAACATCCTCAGAAAGCATCAAGAAAGATAACAAAAATTCCAAATATGAAATATGTAGGATATTTGCCAATATCATAGTTTTTCTATCCAAGGAACATTGCCCTTTCAAATGGGAATTGTTTTCACAACTCGCCCAGTTGTAGCTGTAGCATTTTGCACGACGTAGACCTGCTTATGCTCATGCTCTACGGTAATACTGGTTTTAAGGAAAATTCGAACAAGAACATACTTTTGGCAACTATCAACTACATCAATACTGCAAACAGATTTATTTAAGCTGCACCCACTTTCCGTTTTCTATGTGTTTTTCCTGGTGTCTTTTGTAATCTGTGATCTTTGCTTACCGTAGTTATTCCAATAGGTGCCCAGGCTCCACAAGCCCGCCTTATCATGAATGCCAAAATCATATCTGCGCCCCTGGCGGTTCCTAAGTATCTCTTACATAGGGTACTTATTTTTAAAAGTAGGTGCCGTGGGTGCAAATTGGAATGAAAACGGTCTCTGCTTTTCATTGTTGGTGAGTGTCTGTTTTTGTGAATTTGACTGTTGGCAGCAGGAGAAATGTGCATGATGACACCTCCTGTGGTATCGTCCTGTAAATCGTCTCGTATCATGTCGTAATCATACTTTTAATGCAATTTGGGTTATAGCATTAGTTGCTTGCAAAATTGAAAATGGCATTAACATTACTACTTTGTTGTTTTTGTAGTTTGGCAATTATTCATTGATATATAAAAAAAGTTGTAGCGACAAATCCTGAAATATTGTGAGGAAAGTAATAAAACGTAGCGAAAAACAGGCACTACCCTCTATCAGGTTGTACTTTGAAGGGCTACCCGCCCGGTAGAGCTTCCTAGCAAATGCAAGCAAAATCCGGTAGATTAACCAAGAAAATCCAAGGAAAACCCACTAAATTATTGGTAAGACCTAATAAACAAAAAAAGAGATGTAATGAAAGCCAGGTTGCATTTTGAATGGTAACTCGGTAGAGTATCTAACTAAATAAAACAACAGATGAAATAAAAGGGTAGTACCTCTACTAGGTTGCACTGTGAGTAGTAACCCGGTACAATAGCTTAGTAAATAATAAAAAAAGGAATAAAAGGGTAGGGTAGTAGGTCTACCAGGTTCGACTTTGAATGGTAACCAGGCAGAGTAGCTAAGGAAGTAAAAACATCAGATGAAATAAAAGGCTAGTACCTCTACCAGGTTGCTCTTTGAATGGTAGCCCGGTAGACTAGCTAAGTAAATAAAACAACAAATGAAATGAAAGGGTAGGGTAGTACTTCTACCAGGTTGCACTTGAATGGTAACTTGGTAGAGTAGCTAAGTAAATAAAAACAACAGATGAAATAAAAGGGTAGGGTAGTTCGTCTACCAGGTTGTATTTTGAATGGTAACTCGGTAGAGCAGCTAAGTAAATAAAAACAACAGATGAAATAAAAGGGTAGGGTAGTTCGTCTACCAGGTTGTATTTTGAATGGTAACTCGGTAGAGTTGCTAAGCAAATAAAAAGTGATGATATAAAAGGATAGCGTAGTACGTCTACCAGTTTGTACTTTGAATGGTAACCGGGTAGAGTAGCTAACTAAATAAAACTACAGATGAAATAAAAGGGTAGTACCTCTACCTGATACTCTTTGACAAGTTTTGACCAAAGGACCGTGTTAGGAGCTCCAAAATCTTTTCTTGAAATCACATTCGTTTTGGTAATAAAGCAGATTTTGTATGAGCTGCACGATTCCAGTCTGAAGAATGCAACATTCTGAAAATAAGATAAAACAGGAGTTCAATTTTTTTCAAGAGGAAATTTATTTCTTGTTCAGTTTATTGCCAGATAGCAACAGAGAACATTGGGTTTTTGGCAAGTTGTATTTAAGCCAAAATCTGCAAAAATCATCCTGCAAAGGCATAAAACGTGCTCAAGGATGCAAAAGTCATTGCAGTAAGTCAGAAATAGTAGGAAACCTTGGTCGTGACTGTAGATCATATATTTTAAAGACTAAAGGGGTTTTGTCGAGTATTTTGTTGTGACGGCATTATAAGGTATGCATGAATCCATGGGAATAATAGTAGTCCTCTTGACAATGAATTTACCAAGAAAAAAAAGTGGTATGAAGCTGGAATTAACACATCTCAATGCAGAACGTCTTTTTTTGCAGTGCATTCAAAATCCGCTAAAATCGACTTCAGGAAGAAACTTTAAAGGGAGGTACTTTTTGCTCTATTAAGGTTACTGTAACCCTTCAGACAGCGATTAAGAAACTCTACTATTCACGGCCGTTCCTTAAACTATACCAAACAAACTTATATGTTATTCGAAGCAGAATAAAACGTAGAAAACCATAAAAATAGAACCAGTTGATTAAATAAAAACGCAAATGATTTTTTCCAGATTTTAGGCGAAATTTACCACCCTTGGGAAAAAATCTTGGTGTACCTCATCGGGCATTGTTCGACCAAAGACTATCTATTTACCTAAGAC
>REGM01000148.1:466130-482847 GCA_004194415.1 Aurelia aurita | reverse complement strand
GGGGGGGGGGGTGGGTTCTTGGCCAAATTTCGGATAGGTGTGTGCCGCGAGCATCTTCAAAATGGTACCGTTGGCTAGACCAATTTTTGTGAAAATGATACCGTTGGCTAGACTAACTTCTAGACCAAATGTGCCATAATTTGCCGTTTTCTAGGCACAAATCACCAAAATTTCGCCTTCTGTAGACCTAAATTTCCTTTTTTGTTGTTTTTGTGGTAGTTTTATGTATTTTTATGTAGTTTTAAAGTCTGTCTCAAATTAGATATCACGTGATATTTGCGAAAACGTAAAATTGCTCATGCAACATCACTTTAATTGTTTTCATTCGCAGACATTTTCATGTGAAATCTAATTTGAAACAAAGTATTAGTTTTCTATGTAATGTTCATGGAGTAGCCATATAATTTGCTCTCTATGGTATCGTCCTTAGTTTATAACAAGTAGTTTGTAAGTAGTGTTAATAGTATCATGTATTGTAAATTTTTAATTTAATTTAAAAAATTTCTTTATAAGAAACTAAGAATTCGAGCCAGCACTGAAGGTTTCTAAAAATTACCAAAAATTTTGACTACTCAGAGTTTCTTACGAGTTTCTTACGAGTTCATGACAATCTTCATGTTTACTTCCTATGCCCTCTTGAACATTTCTAAACGAAGTTTTTGAAGCCTTTCCAATGTCTACACTTATTCAAGTACCTTCCAAGTAATATGATACAGGAAACAAATGAAAATAAAGAAAATTATGCTGAAGATTTCATTTGATTAAAATATATAGTTTCTTAAATAATTTGTTTCCAGTACTGGAGTTTCTTAATTTTTTAGCGATCTGAGTGTTGAGTTTCTGATAAGCAGTTTCTTATCAAGAAATATGTGTATTGCCTGGTTATTGGCATTGCTGGTAAAGATATGGCCCACTGCTGGTTCATGAAGCAACCTCTTTGGTGGACTCTCTTGTACTAAAAGGAAGCAATTACTTGTCAGAGTAACATAAGCTTACGGGAAGATAAAATCTGGGTGGGGGGCCGCCTGATAAAAACTCCATTTCGTGAAATGGACATTAAAAGCACGTGATTGATTGATGCGTCTTGATCGTAGACTTTCTTACTTTCTTGCGTATTTTCAAGATAATCACAAACCGAAAATCACAAGTTCTTGGCAATGATTTTATTCTAAAGATAAGAAGTGTATTTGCCACATTTTCAAATAAAAACACGAACCAGACTACAGAATTCTTAAGTTTTTGCAAGGTGATCGTGAAAATACTGTATTATAGTCCGTGATGGCGTGAAAAACGAAAAATTGCCTCGTGAATCCGTTATCCATGGGTACTATGGGGGGGGGGGGGCTCTCTATACAACCATACCAAAACAACGTCTTCATTGTTGCTCCACAGCAGCCTTATAAACTGAAGGTGAAGGTGAAGTTACGTTTTTTTAGCGCCAAGCGATGGGATCGCAGAAGTAGATAAGACCTAATTGAGTCTGCGACCCCTTGTCATGACGCTCAAATGGTGGGACTCTACCTGGGATCGAACCCTGTCCGCCTGACTGTGCGGGCTGCAAAATCAGAGGATTACACCACTGCGCCACAAACTTGGCAAATATGTTTTGGAACACCAAGTATAATATTATATGAACCACACCAAGGCAGATTAATGACCTCAAGGCCCAGACGCCAAGCAAGGAAAAGATCTTTGCCAATTTCTATTTGCCAGAAATACGAGATCTGAGATAAAATTGATGTAAATATGAGAGTTGATTGCCTTTCTATTGGGTCATAGTGTAATCTTTGTAGATAGTTGTTAAAATTCCAATTTCTATTCATTTCTCCAAAATCGCGATTCTCTAAGATCTGATAGGTTACTTTAAATAAAAAGAGGTCACGGAAAGCCAAAATTGTGCTCGTTTCATGGAGGTCTTGGATAAGAGTGTATACTGAAGGTGTTTGGAATTTAGTGTGTTCAACATCTCTCAGTTCATTAGAAACATCATCAAAAGACCTCCCATTGAAAAAAGGACTCAGAGTTGGGTCAAAGAAAACGGGTAAAGATTCTACGGCCTTTAATTAGGGACTTCTCAATGAATATTGCGCAAATGGCGTCTCCATGCTGAAATCATTATCTAGAAGTTAAGCCAGGTTTCCCTTTGGTCGGTGATGATCTTTCATGGTCTTTGGCGGTCTTTGGCCTTCGTCCAAATTTTGCTACGATCATGAAAGATCGAGTCGTTGAGATCACCAGCGACCCATAAAGATCGTCAACGACTGAGAATATCAAATGGAAACCTGGAGATATTTAAGTCATGGCTCCTGCACAGCAACTCTCCAAGCGAACATTTAAATCATGGCTCCTCCACAGCAACTCTCCAAAGCGAATCCTCTGGTTTTTAGCTACCGTTAATTCCGACTTCCATTAGCATAATCTCACCGATCATTCATTATATTATAGCAAACAGTTATCAACATTTAAGTTGAGGTCTGCTCTTTCAAAGTCTAGTAAATAAGAGGACATTTAAATCATGGCTCCTCCACATCAACTCTCCAAAGCGAACCCTCTGATTTTTAGCTACCGTTAATTCCGATTTCCATTAGCATAATCTCACCGATAATTTAGTAAATTTTAGCAAACAGTTATCAACATTTATGTTGAGGTCTGCTCTTTCAAAGTCTAGTAAATAAGAGGACATTTAAATCATGGCTCCTCCACATCAACTCTCTAAAGCGAACCCTCTGATTTTTAGCTACCGTTAATTCCGACTTCCATTAGCATAATCTCACCGATAATTTAGTAAATTTTAGCAAACAGTTATCAACATTTATGTTGAGGTCTGCTCTTTCAAAGTCTAGTAAATAAGAGGACATTTAAATCATGGCTCCTCCACATCAACTCTCCAAAGCGAACCCTCTGATTTTTAGCTACCGTTAATTCCGACTTTCATTAGCATAATCTCACCGATCATTCAGTATATTTTAGAAAACAGTAAAAAAATCTAAGTTGAGTTCTGCTCTTCCCAATCTAGTAAATTTGTAGACAAAGGAATCCTCCACAGCAGCTATCCAAACGTAGGAACATGTTTAAAACAACCAAAATTGCTATTAATACTATTTGGACAATGGCGTGTGACACACTCAACGGGTGGCCCACTAACGGGTGGCCCAAAGCCATTCACAGGTTTTAACGGTTAATACAAAGGAGTCTCGTCTAAGTCTCCAAAATCTGCGTATTTCGAAGATATGAGGCTTCAAAGCAAACTTTGATAACTTGATGTTTAAATTTGACTCAAGATTTGCTGAGTTATGGTGAATCAAACATGAAAGTTTAGATACTCCAAAGACACAGAGCTAAGGGCTTGCCGGGGAGTCTCTAAAATTTTCAAAAAACTTGCTTCGAAGCTTGTAACTTAACAATTTCTCACAGCTCTTAAAGGTTTACATTTCTCTTAAATCCCAACAAAAATTTCTTGGGTGGCCTTCAATAAGAGGTGCGAAAAGGTCTCGTCTAAAATCAAGGCCTAAGTTTAAAACAGACTCAAAAATTACATGTTTTCCCAACGCATTCCAGTGACCCTTGGCTCACAAATCACATAAATATCTTTGGAATATCCCACAAAAAATTAATGGGTGGCCTTCTATATGAGGTATGAAATGGCCTCGTCTGAAATCAATGCCTAAGTTTAAATTAGACTCAAAAATTTCATGTTTTACCAACGATTTCCAGTGACCCTTGGCTCACAAAGCACATAAATATCTTTGGAATATCCCACGAAAAATTAATGGGTGGCCTTCTATAAGAGGTATGAAAAGGCCTCGTCTAAAATCAAGGTCTAAGTTTACAATAGACTCAAACNCTCGTCTAAGTCTCCAAAATCTGCGTATTTCGAAGATATGAGGCTTCAAAGCAAACTTTGATAACTTGATGTTTAAATTTGACTCAAGATTTGCTGAGTTATGGTGAATCAAACATGAAAGTTTAGATACTCCAAAGACACAGAGCTAAGGGCTTGCCGGGGAGTCTCTAAAATTTTCAAAAAACTTGCTTCGAAGCTTGTAACTTAACAATTTCTCACAGCTCTTAAAGGTTTACATTTCTCTTAAATCCCAACAAAAATTTCTTGGGTGGCCTTCAATAAGAGGTGCGAAAAGGTCTCGTCTAAAATCAAGGCCTAAGTTTAAAACAGACTCAAAAATTACATGTTTTCCCAACGCATTCCAGTGACCCTTGGCTCACAAATCACATAAATATCTTTGGAATATCCCACAAAAAATTAATGGGTGGCCTTCTATATGAGGTATGAAATGGCCTCGTCTGAAATCAATGCCTAAGTTTAAATTAGACTCAAAAATTTCATGTTTTACCAACGATTTCCAGTGACCCTTGGCTCACAAAGCACATAAATATCTTTGGAATATCCCACGAAAAATTAATGGGTGGCCTTCTATAAGAGGTATGAAAAGGCCTCGTCTAAAATCAAGGTCTAAGTTTACAATAGACTCAAACATTTCATATTTTCCCAACGCATTCCAGTTACACTTGGCTCACAAATCACATAAATATCTTTGGAATATCCCACGAAAAATTAATGGGTGGCCTTCTATAAGAGGTATGAAAAGGCCTCGTCTAATATCAAGGTCTAAGTTTACAATAGACTCAAACATTTCATGTTTTCCCAATGATTTGCAGTGACCCTTGGCTCACAAAGCACATACATATCTTTGGAATATCTCATGAAAAATTAATGGGTGGCCTGCTATAAGAGGTATGAAATGGCCTCGTCTGAAATCAAGGCCTAAGTTTAAAATATACTCAAAAATTTCTTGTTTTACCAACGATTTCCAGTAACCCTTCGCTCACAAAGCATATAAATATCTTGTGAGTGTCTGGTTCTTCTTTCATTTTCCATTAACACCTGAAAATGTTTTAAATTTCGCAGATATATCCTTCGTATCCATTATCGCTCTTGACCACAGCTAATCCGTAAAACAGCCAATTTTGGAAAGGATAAATCTCAATTAAGGCCACCATATGGTCTCTGGCTTGACAGATGGCTGTCCATCTTGGACAGAATTTAATGGGGTGTATATTTTATCATCAGACGTCATAGATGAGTGAAAAATTGATGTTTATGGCCCTCCAACTCAGAAGAATAAAAAGTCATATTGCCAAGAGTGAATTGAAAATGAAAAAGAATGTCGGGGGAAATCGATAGAATTGAGTCAAATTGTGGGATGTTTGATTTACGATTTTCCGCTTTTGAACAATTTTCATATTAACGAAGAAAATTGGTAAAGACAAACTTTGATAAGAAGATCCCGAAATGTCTCTCACTATCAAGTTCAATTTCGTGTAAAACTATGATACAAATAATTGCTGGTGTCCCATAAAAGTACTCCTATTTGAAAAATCACGAAAACTCGATTATCAAACTCGAAATCAGAAAATGTTCTTTTGTATCTCTTTTTTCAACGATTCAAATATATTTCAAGATGATGACAAATTTGTTTTCATTACTTGAAGGGTATAAAATGACAGGCTGAAAAACTTATTCTGAGATATAATAATTAAACAAAATGTATACATCTTGCCAAAGAGCCCTTATTTTGAGATTGTTCATTATCATTCAAGTCTACAATGATAGTTTGCGTTTCTTTCTGAAATTTATGACCAAACTAGAAGCTTAATGTATAAAAATAATGTCATCTGGTAATCATCAGTGCTTTTTGCAGTATGCTTCAAAACCAGGCTGCCCTCAAAAGAGCTAAATTTGCTAATTCTAAAACCAGTCATAACATCAGCTACACGTGGGAAATAATTTGGTCTTTGATCTAATTATAAAAAAAGAAATTCTAAGATCGGCTATATAATTAAATGTTTATGATTTTCAAACAGGAGTACTTTTTTGGGACACACGGTAGCTTTCGCGAACAACGACGCTTATCATGTACATGTAAAACATATACAGGGTGACCCAAAAACTTGTTTGATTAAATATTAAAAAATAATGATACAATGAACGGACTCCGTGGTAAGATAACCCTGTTCCTAAGACCTTAAATTAATTGTAGAGAAAAAAATCTTGCAAATTCGTTAAATATTCATAGAGTTATGAGTTTTATGAGTTTCTTGTCTATTTCAGAGTTACTTGGAAAGAATTGTCAATAACCTAACTCTTCCAAAATTTATTCAAGCGTCTGAGTGCTGTGTGGAATACTGTTGAACAAAGTGTGAAAATGACTCAGTCTCTCATCGATTAATTGATTTAATGTTTTTTGCCTTCTTGAACAAATTTTGGTAATATTTACAGGAATTAATTTGCTTTCGATGTCTTATTTGGTCCGCTCTGATATCAACGAGAGGTGTTAGATTGGATAACCTTCTTTTAGCTCGATTTTGGAGCTTTTTTGGATATCAAGTTATTTAAGGGTCGTGTTTCAGCTTTCGCATATAATTTATCTTTTAAAGCTCATAACTCAGTGAATTTTTAGCGGATTTGCAAGATCCTGGTGTCTAAAATTATTTGTGGGTCTTAGGGACAGGGTTATTTTACCATGGAGCCCGTTTATTGTGTCGTTATGTTTAATATTTAATCAAACGTCCAACAACTTTTTTGGGACACCCAGTAAGAATGGTTTAATTCAAATTGCAAGAATACTATGACCGCAAATATTAAGAAAATCAACGGTCATTCCGTATCTTAACACTAAAACTTGTGATGGAGCTACGTTTGTAGTTTGTTCTATCTTTTGGTATGGAGAATTTGCCAGCTGTTGCTTGACGAGTCTGCATATGGTGTTTGTTACTAGTCGGTTGGAATTGGTTGCAAACAAGTCATCACAGTTTTCTTTCGAAACATCGTACATAAATTGTGCACATTCTAGTTTGTAAAGTTTAAGGAATGTAGTACAGTAAAAACCCGCATATAAGAACCTTCATTTATTAAGAACCTGCAGCCTGAAATTTGGTATTTCTAACCCTATATATAAGAACCTTTTCACCCTGAATTCTGTTCAGGTTCTTATTAACAGATTTTGGTTTAAACAAAAAATAAAGCAAAAATAAAATCGGTCATGAACCTATACCCCATGTTAAGAACCTACACCCTGATTTTGCAGTACCCCCACATAAATAAGAACCCAAACAGGCTGATTTTAAAAGCATAGGTTCTTATGTGCGGGTTTTTACTGAAGTTTGAAAAGAGGTTTACTATATTCATTTCAGGGCATCCGACGACTTTAGAAAAGTTAGGGGGCCAACTTTTGACATACCCATTAAGCCATAAAGAAGTTTATAGGTTTTTTACTTAGAACTTTGTAATAAGCTCTCCGATCCCTACATACATATAAAAATGCTTTTGCATACAATAACAACAATCTGTTTTAGACGAGAAATCCTCGGAGGAAATACTTTCGGACGGATTTAAACAATGTCAGAATGAACAATGGTTGGAAAACACACCTTACAGGTTTCTTGATACAGTGAAGGTTCTTCTTTTTGTAGTAGAGAAAGAACAACACATGTGCCTCAAACACAGCCAGAAGCTACTAAAAACGACCCTAGTTTTGCTTTGTGTTATTTCATATTTCATATTTTCATATTTCAATCTTTTAAGGAGGGTTGCCCTTCACCAGAAGCTGGATTTCAAGGGGCCCTCCAATAAAAATATACAATTAAAAATAATGACTCATTAGAATATAAAAAACCTAATTACAATAATTATACATTAATAAGTTCGACCCTTGATAGATTTTTTAAAATTATTTAGGGAGGATGCAATCTTAGGCTCAGCTGGAAGGCTATTCCATAGTTTTGCTCCCCAGAAGGAAAAGCTTTTTTGCCCATGTCCTGATTTTTTCTTTGGCAACCTTAAATCAGTCTCAGTATTACGGTTGTTCGTGTTGTTACAACTTGCTCAGTGTCTGTTACGACTTGCCACACGCCCGCCCGCCCGGGGCAAGTTGCGACACTTCGATCTCAACCTTTATTTCAAATTTGCCAAAAAACATAATACCTCCAGCAAATTAAAAACAACTTGCGTTCGGTAGCAAATAACTCTACATGTTCAATGTTGGTACACGTGTTTTTTTCATAAGAAACTAAGAATTTGAGCCAGTACTGAAAGTTTCTTAAAATTATCAGCTTTTGAGTACTTAGAGTTTCTTACGAGTTTCTTAAAGGTTTCAGAACAATCTTCATGTTTAGTCTTTTGCAATGTTTGGAAATTAGTCAAGTACAGAAAACAAGTGAAAATAAAATATGCGAAGGATTTTCTTTATTAAAATAAATAGTTTTTTAAGTTATCTTTCCCAGAACTGGAGTTTCTTAATTTTTTGGCGACCTGAGAGCTAATTTTCTTACAAGCGGTTTCTTACACAAAAATACGTATATTGCAAGGAATCAACCTGTTGCTTGTTACGAGGAAATTACATTTTTTCCAAAAAGTGTTACAACTAGCCCCGAGCCCCGACCCCCACCCCCGCGCCCCTTACTTTGCTGAGAATTATATCGGGTGATCCAATAAAAGTGAAACTTTGTGAAAAATCACTGAAATTTGTTTATGTCAGAGCATAGGTCATCATTTTAATTGGCGTAAAAAGGTCGGTGTAAAATCCCGCGACCTATTTCTTTGAATTGACAGGCTTGAAAGAAACTTTAGCTACTTTGCTATAATTCTACCGTTGTCCTTTCCTGAAAATGGACTTTTTGGAGTGCGTTTCCATTTGGTGCACATGTTGCTCGTTTTGGGTTTAAGGCGCAAGGTAAAACCAAAACGAGCAGTAAAGGGCAGAGAAGTTCAAATGGAAACCAGGCTTAATCCATTTACATGCAGGGGATTTTACCGTTAAAAGAAGGAACGTATGTTCATTCGGTAATACGATAAGTTGGGAACATTTTGTTAGGCCGATATCATCAAAAAAATTCAAGAATGTTGGATGCTCAACTATACAATTCGCGTTCCTTCGAAAAAGGAGTGTATTATTTCTCCTATGTTTTTTCCTGTCACAGAAAATGGGACTAAGCATTGTTTATTTATTTGTCAATTTCTAATAGTACAGTAAATCTCCGCGTATAAGAACCTACTTTCCCGAGAGCCAGGCTGAATTAGGTTCTTATTCTAAAGGTACTTACAGGCCCGTCGGAAGCGGGGGGCTGGGGAGCTGGGGGGCCCCCCCAATAATTTGCTAAAGTCTATTCCTTTTCAGTGAAAAAGTCAAGCTTATGGAAATGAAGATTTAAACTTATTTATGCTAGAGGAAGTTATCAGAGTTAGAGTTATCAAGCTATCACGTTTCTATTTCATGAAATTAAAAAAAACATTATATTTCTAAGTGATTTTGAGATCCTATATTCAAATTTTCCCTGGAAAGCCTTCCGTTAGTCGCGATCGTTTGCTCCTTTAGATGGCAAATTCTTCATAAAGGAGGCGTTTTCCAACGATCTAAAGGGCGTGGTCACAACAATTTTCCCGCAGGCAAGCCTTCGGACCCCCATTTTTGCTCGCTCCGCTCACATCTGGTTCCAGCCCCCCCCCCCGAATATGAATTTCGATCCGACGGGCCTGACTTATGTTCATTTCAGGGTATAAAGGTTCTTAAAGGTTCTTATTCGAAGGGTAAATTGTGTAAACCTCTTAGGGGTCATCACCAAGAGATTTTCAGCCCTGTTATTTGTTTTCACAATGTTACCTAATAACAAGTTCTGGTTCAGATGTTCAGACAAAGTTCAGATTTTAAACAGTCAACTGGGGAAAAACGAACTTAAAAAGGACCAGGAAAAAATCGACTTTATTACCCTTGTCATAAGAACATATTTTTCAATCAAACTGAAACAGGTTTTTAATGACGAGGTGCATAATTAAGGAAAACAGCCTGCAGGTTCTAATTTTTGTAGGTTCTGATATGCGGGGATTTACTGTATCAAAACTTAGTTCTTACAAACACTGAGAAGCACATCTTATTGAAGCACGGTCCTTGTCCTTCCTTTCAATGTGGCCACACTTTGTGATTCTTTTACCCGTTAGCCTGAATTTGGCAACTTTCCTCAATCTAGGCAGCCAGTTTTCCGTAGTGCCGCTGGCCCACACCCATCAACTGTATAGCTGCCTATAACCCTAGCCTCCCCATTGCCTGTGTTAACAAATAACCGTTGCTTGCTTGCTAGGGCGAGGACTTGAACCGTCAACCTTCAAATTGGCAAGCCACTGCGCTACAACTGAGCCATCCGGCCAAGGGCTGTAAATTACAATGTTAAAATAGGCCTAACTTTGAATATGTTTTGTCATTTTTATGCAATATGATTGGCCTAAATTTTGGAAGCGTGTTTAATGCCGGGTTTTAATGTTTCAACATATCAAAATTTGGTGCTTATGCTGGTATTTCATGATAACTAATGACGAACAATGTCCAAAACATTGCTATAATTCTCAAGTCTTCGTACTTTTAAAGAATTTACTGTTATATTGATACAAACGATGTACAACACGCATGACAACAGTTTTTTATCAGGGAGAGGAAAGACCTCATAAAATCTGACGTTCTGTACAACACCATACAAAACTGACATTTGCCAAAGGGTTGGGTGCAGTGTTTGCTGCTATGTATAACGCATCACTTTTCAGACATTTTTGTCATTCTGTACGAATTTATTTGGTAATTAGATTTCGTTATTGTGCTATTTTCCCGACAACAATTTCCCACGTATATTAGCCCTTCCATCGCGTGTGAGCACAAGGGTGTGAGCAGCACACTGCATTTCAACCAGACTTTAAAACGACCGCAGGAAATCCAAAACATTTTACTATCATACAAAGATACAAAGTTTGCCAACAATTAGGCCACTCAAGAGCTAGACCACCATGACAACATTCTCCAAAAATAGGGGCCTCCAGACGAAGGAATTCTTTTGAAACCCCGCACACTAGGCTATTTCTCTAGTGATGATTGGCTAATTTGGTTGTAGCTACAATTTTTTTATTGACAGATGGCTCAAGCCACTTTCTTTATCAAACTTTTAAGATTTCATTCGTAACATTGCAGTGCTGTCAGGAAGGGTTTTTAGGACTCTAAGGTGTACACTGAAAAGTAATAAAGGCAGAGAAAAGCCTAACTCGAAGTAACCTGTAGCTAGTCGACGTCTTTTGTAAAACGACGATGCACACAGATATTCCCTTTTTGGTTTTGAACAAGTCCTTGCTCATAAGGCAAAGCTGCCCCGCAGGGCACTTCCTGTAAAAGGAGGGGCACCTAATTTTTGGCAGCAAAGGGAAGAGATTCGTCACTGACGAGAACTGCATCAATTGGAGTTCCAAGTGAGGCACCGCAAAAAAGTCGCGGCACAGGCAAAAACTCTTTTAAAGGACCATGGCTGGGGGGCCATGCATTGTTTACCTGATTAAACGGGCCTATTATTTGAAATAACAAATACATTATGACTAAAGTAGGGGCTGGAGAGCCATTTCCCATCCAGTTGGTATTTTAAAAAGGCCTCGGGGCAAGGGGAGAGCGTTCTAGCCAGCTCCTATTTCTCTGATATCAAAAATCCAGTCCGCATACCCACACCATGCAGCATTTTGCAATCACTCCCATTTAGATAGAATCAAAGCGTTATAATATTACATGTATTTAAAGACTGTTGTGAAACCACGTAATTTAGAAGCTGCTTATTATATCCAATATCTTCTATTCTATCGCGGTATAACAATCATCCTCAAATAACGTACATTAACACATCTGCTTGTAAAACCTACACTACTGGGTATCAGAGCCTAAATGTAGGAGCCTAAATACATTTACGCTCTGGTACCCAGGGTAGGTTAGACCAAGAGATAATCAATGTTGTAAATCTATCATTCTAACATAGTGGTAACGGGCGGCGATAGGGGTGGATATGTGCACCCCTCTTTTCGCAGGTCGGTATTAATTCTCAGCCAAAAGCGATGTAGGAAAACCTACCATTAAGCAAGCAATGCCACTTTTTCGGGGCTGGTGCTGCCCATGATAGTGAGGTACCACTTTCTGAAAATGTTTCTGCCACTCTGCTTTCAAAACTCAGATTTCCAGGGAGGGGAAAGCAACTTGCTTGCCCTACTTACGACGCTCTTTGTCAAAGTAAGAAGAAAGCTATACACTGCTAAAGAATGCAAGGGTGGGCATGTTGCAGTGACGACAGTGGTCCTATGTATGTCCACATATTTGGTTTATTTCTCCTATCCTATGTTAATGGCTGTCCCTAAAATCAGGAATATTTTAAACTCTTTTCGACAATATCATTTTGGAATGTTCATGTTCTTGGAAGTTCGTCAATATTCGTCCTCAAAATTGGGTTTTATCGGAGTATCATAAAAATGTATGTCCCCAAAACCAGTGTTTTTAAGAGCGTGATTTGTACTGGTACGCTGGAAAATGAGTTGGTGAAATCGTTTTTCCAAGACATACATAGGACCACCAAAAACATAGCACATGCCCACCCTTGAGAATGCACATGGCAAATCCACAGGGGGAGGAGGGGGTGCATAAAGGATGGGAGCCAAACAACTGGGGATGTTTTAGCTTGCAGTCGTCCTCCATTGGGTACTCATCTGACACAGCGTTTCATGTCCAAAAAAGCTCGACACTGCAAAATCGAGCGACCAATAGTGACTTTCGTAATTGGTAATTTGTTCTGGAAGATGCAGGGTAATATAATAATTCCGTTACCACAAACGATAGCTCTAATTACCCTCGTTTATCGTCTAAAGTTGATTGATAACTATACAATTATCATGAAATATATTGACCAATAAAAACGACTTAATATTAGAGGATCAATCAATGTCAGTCCTTCCATTTAAAGTNCATGCATCCATTGATGCATCGACAAGATTGTTAGAGATTGATCGCGCACCTCTTGTTCTTCTACGCAACAATGATGTAAGGACTTCTTTTGTAGAGAACACGGGGTATATAATGGAAATAACACATGCTAGAGTCGGGAATTTTACACATTTCATAGTACATGTATAATGGACTTCCCCAGAAGGGCAGTCGAATAATGTTCTCCTCTTCTTGCTATTAACAGGCACTTTTTCTTGGCCAAAGAAAAGGGGACTCAAGAGTTAAAATACTGCAGATAATATTGCAGGAGGGGTACAGGCAGTGCATCGAATCATGTGTCATCATCGTAAGTGCACAGTTCAGTTCATCAGTTGTATATATCCTGTTTATCAACTACGTCAACAGGGAAAGTTTTAGAGGAGAGCAGCTATGTCAGCTATGGATTTTAGGCTTTGTTACGATCCTGTAGAATTTGTAAGGATTCAAGATTTGTTAGGGTTAAATACATGTCCTCTCCATTTGCACAGGAAAGGAACAAAATACGAAGAATTCCAGAGGATGACATTTGACAATACCTTGACAAATACTAGCATTTTTACAAACATACGTCTATTACAAGCTAACCAAAGGAATTTCGAGACTCCACCGGAATCAGGAGGAATTGTGAATTTGATAATTATCTCTGTACATACCGAACTGGCGTCAAAACGCAAAGCTTTCCCTGAGAGAACAATATCATAGTTTCAGGTGGCTTTACTTAGCTCTTCCATGACTGTGTACAAATTTTGCATGTGCTAACAAAACTAATATGCTTCGAAAGACAAAGTAAACAAACTGAATAAACAAGACTAAAAACACGGATAAGGAAATATCAAGCGATTTTCACCTTGTTAACAACAAACGAAGCCAATAAGTTTCATATGGGAACAGCCGAGCTAACAAAACTAATATGCGTCGAAATACCAAGTCAACAAAGTGGATAAACAAGAACGAAAACATGAAAGAATAAATATGAAGCAATTCTCACCTTGCTTATGTCGAACGAAGCCAATAACTTTCGAATGGGTACAGCGGAACTCAACCTCTCTAAATTCGACGACGACCTTCTGCCACATCGTGCAAAATACGATCTGGACGTTCTTCGTTCCGTGTTGCTTCGAAACGGCTTTGCAAATATAACAGTCCAGAGTATTATAGCAGTCGTTAGCTCTAAAGCGGTGCGAAATTTCACAGGCCCGAACATGACGATATTATTATGAACACACGTTATTTGTAAATCTGCAGAGCTTAGCTTCCTCGGTGTCTGATATCATGGATAATCGTTTGTTGTCTTTTAGTTAACTTCAAAAAAGAGCGATTCCTTTTAAATGTGGACAGACGACAGTGACCTCAGCGCTTCACATCATGTTCTCTGGTCTGTGTGAGGGATCTCCAAGCACTTATACCACACCGAACAGTTATTCGCTTTTCCGGAAGGCAACTGGATATCCCTGGATCGTCATGAGTACACAGAAATCTCGAAAGGGTCATTCGTTACAATCCATTCCATATTTTCAATCCATTAAAAAGCAAGCTCTTATTGTCAAGACCTCTAACCGTATAGTGTAGCCAATGGCATTTAGGTTAAATACACTTCGCAGGCTCCTCCACAGTAGTTATTCGTTACAATCCATTCCTTATTTTCAAGCCATTAAAAAGCAAGCTCTTATTGTCAAGACCTCTAACCGTATAGTGTAGCCAATGGCATTTAGTTTAAATACACTTAGTAGGCTCCTTCGCAGTGGTTATTCGTTACAATCCATTCCTTATTTTCAATCCATTAAAAAGCAAGCTCTTACTGGCTACACTATACGGTTAGAGGTCTTGACAATAAGACTCTTATTGTCAAGACCTCTAACCGTATAGTGTAGCCAATGGCATTTAGGTTAAATACACTTCGCAGGCTCCTCCACAGTGGTTATTCGTTACAATCCATTCCTTATTTTCAAGACAATAAAAAGCAAGCTCTTATTGTCAAGACCTCTAACCGTATAGTGTAGCCAATGGCATTTAGGTTAAATACACTTAGTAGGCTCCTTCGCAGTGGTCATTCGTTACAATCCATTCCTTATTTTTGATCTATTAAAAAGCAACCAGATTTTGTTAAGACCTCTAACCGTATAGTGTAGCCAATGGCATTTAGGTTAAATATACTTAGTAGGCTCCTTCGCAGTGGTTATTCGTTACAATCCATTCCTTATTTTTGATCTATTAAAAACAACCTGACCTCTAACCGTTAAGACCTCTAACCGTATAGTGTAGCCAATGGCATTTAGGTTAAATATACTTAGTAGGCTCCTTCGCAGTGGTTATTCGTTACAATCCATTCCTTATTTTTGATCTATTAAAAAGCTTAATAACGGAAGTATTTTCGACAATATTTATATAATAATCGTTAAAAATCTCACATAAATCATGATCATTAGTAACTATTTTGTCATCTTTAACAAGTGAGATATCAGTACCTGCTAGACCACCCTTATTTGAGAGAAAAGGTTTCACCAGATCCCAGAAGGCTTTATTGGACATGAGACCATTGCTTGTGACTCTCTTGAAATGATTCTTAATGGCTTTTTTACGTAGGGCAACGCATCGATTTCGTTGCTTCTTGAAAGCTACTTCATTTTCCCTGGAAGGGTGTTTATTCAATCTAGTTTTGAACCTAGCACGAGTGTACATAGCTTTTTTCAGTTCTCGATTCATAAAGGGTGCATTGTTTCCCCTTAGAAACTTTGTTTTGATGGGAGCGTGTTTATCCACTATATTTCGGAAATCAGTGGTCAATTGATCGTAAGATTTATCAGGGTTAGTCTCATTGCATTCAAATTTGGCTTGCTTTACATCCTTCAAGAAATTCTCAGGGACAAAGTTTTTGTAGCTTCGATATTTTATTTGTTTCGGTTTTAGCCTGGGAACAGTTGATTTCATAGTGGTAGCTACAAGACAATGATAGTCACTTAGACCAGTTTCAAAAACAGAGGTCTTCTGAAAAGACCTGGGTCGATTTGTTAGAATAACGTCAATGGATGAGCTATGGTTTTTTGTGAAACAAGTTTTCGACGTCACTAAATTGGATAGACCGAACACATCACAAAAAGAAACCAATTTGTCAAAACCGGGATCTGTTTTATTTTGAGTATCAATATTGATATCGCCCATCAAAATTATGTTATCGTACCGATCCAGCGCACGATTTAAGGAAGTGGACAGATCTGAGAAAAATGTTGCTATATTGACATTTGGGGGACGGTAGATACTGTAGATAATCCACTTCTTTTTCGCAACTACTAGTTCAGAACACAAAAGCTCAAGAGAAGGGACTTCGAAAGAGGGTACCCTATTGCAAATAATGCCATTCCTTGAGTATTGCATAAGGCCACCTCCAAATTCAGACCTATCCAGGCGTATTGGACTTTTGTAATTATTAATGAGAAACAATTCAGTTTTAAAATCCGAGTTTAATTTTGTTTCTTCTATGAGTAATATATCAGGCAGACATTTTTCAGCGATCACTCTGAGATCGATGATTTTATTTCTAAGACTGTTTATGTTTAAAAAACCTATGAGCAAGTTCCTGGCACAGTCGACCCTTAGACTAAAAAAGTCGTCGATATCATTACTTTCAGACCCGCCAACGGACCCCGATGAAACGCTCGCCGACGAAACTCCGCTAGATTCTAGCAAAGATTCATCAGCAAACAACCCACCAGAATCCATCAACGAGCCCGAAAGCAATGACACCGACGCTGAAGGTGAATCGATCGTTGTTAAGCTATTTACAGAGGGCCTGCCTTCGCGGATTTGTTCAAAAATGTTGCTGTGAACTTCATCACGGTCAGTTGAATCATTAGATTCTAGAGTGTCTACAAATTCTT